>CM046383.1:406811-441811 GCA_025413485.1 Ficus microcarpa
AGGAACCGGCTCCTAGGCTTAGGGCTCCTTGAGCATATTGAGATAATTGCAAGTAAAATGGAAAGAAGCACGTCTTGCTCAATACAAGAGTTGGCAAACGTTATGAGGGGTCACAGAACTATTAAAACATCAAGAGGCGAAGAATCTGATCTTGAAAGTGACTGAAATGCCATTAGTATTTTAGTTTGTTTTTGGCAAGATGAAATCGCATGAATCAGCATTTTGATTTTGAAGAAAGCTCAGATTTACAGCCAAGGAAATGCTTCAGAAGCTCATTATTGGTTAATTAGACATGTACTCCTGTTTAACATTTTTTTTGCCGTCAATTACTTCTACTTATTATTTTATATAGTAGTTAACAATAAAGTCTTACTAGCTATTACTGATTACTAGATCGTAGTGTAGTATAACAAACAAATTCTCTCCTCTCTCTCGCTCTTTTAATTTTTTTAATTTTTTAATTTAATTTTTTTTAACTCGAAGAGCTGAACACTAATATTTGCCTCTCGATTAGAAAATGACATGTCGTTTTAGACCTAAAGTCTAAATGACATGTCGTTTTGAGTTTCGTTTAAAAACTTGTAAACTACACGGTATGTTTGTCTTCCAAACGTAAGTGACAAGTCGTTTTGTCGTTCCATCTAAAACAACATGAAAACACGAAATGTCGTTTTCAAAGCATGCCATTATTCCAAAGCCAATCGACATGTCACTTTTTAGGTTACATGTAATACCGTCACGAAGGCGACATGTTGATTGTTATTTTATAAAGAAAACACTATAAAAAAAATTTTTAATAGCGAGTTCAAATCTATTAGTCAAACAAAACATGTCGCGACGGTTTCTGTTGTGACGAAAACAACATGAATGACTTTGACATGTTATATGCCTGTCGTCTTAAAAACCTATTGCCTTTTCCTATTTTCACTTTCAAAATTTTCGGAGCTAATTCAAGCAAGAAATCCTTCTGTCTTTTCGGTTGCCAACGACATCGTTTTCCTTTTTGAAGGAAAACGACGTTTTCCTTTTTGAAGGAAAACGACGTTTTCCTTTTTGAAGGAAAACGACACTATTTTCAGTTTTTCGATTTCAACGACATGTCGTTCTGAAACGAAAACAGTAATATGAACCAACAAACGATTTTAATATTTTATCACCTTCCAATTCCCTGGATAAAAACAGTCTCCTCGTTAACAAAACGAAGTTTTCACATTTTTTTTTTAGCCCTAAAATAACTTTCCAAAAATTTTAATTTTAAAATAATATAAAAAATAAATATATTAGAGGTGAATTTGATTTCCATTTCATCTTAAATTAAATGGTATTTTTTTTTGAAAAAATTTTTCACCTTTACTAAAAAATTTTTTTATCTTTTTTAAAAAATTACTATTGAAACCTAAAGATCTTACCTGATATTATTCACCAAACAAATACCCCGAGATGTAATAATTTTAGGGGGAGGATGGACACCATTCTATTTTAAACTCATTTCAATTTTTTTTTTGTCTTTTTCCTAAAAAATTTTTATCTTTTTCCCAAAAAATTTTTTATCTTTTCTAAAAATTCAAAAAATTTTACTATTACAAGTAAAATATTTCAACTCAAACTAACACACCAAACACCCCTTAAACTTTTACAAAGCAAGTGGTCTAAAAGAACCTAGCCATTATTGCATTCACGGCAACCCAGATCTTCGTTTTTTTTTTTTCTTTCCTTCCAAATCGGAATTGGGGGCAATCAGGACGAAAATGGTGGTGAGGGTGTCAGTGAAGCCCACCTTCACCATAGCGGTGGTCACTCTCTTTCTTCTTCTCGCCGTGCTTCTCTTCTCTCTCTCTCCTCCTTTCTCCCAAACCCCACTCGTCTCCACCATGGAACTGTACGTACTGATTTCCTTTTCTTTTTTTTTTTTCCTCGTGCAAATTTCTTTCATTTTTCAGACACTGAAAGGAAAAATCACATCTTTTTTTCTCTTTGAATATTCCTCTTGCCTAGAGTGGGGTCAATTGTGTTTTGGGAACTTTATTAAGCTCTGCAAATTTTTGGGTATGTATATGAATTTGGTGTTTTGAAATGAATTTTGCGAATGCAGACGAGAAAAGGAGGATATCTGGAGTGTACGGAGGATGTTTGAGTGGAGACCCTGCCAGTGGTGGCTTCAAGGACATCTTCCTGGTACCTTTGCTATTTGTTGTCGTTTTTCTCTTCTTCCTATCTATATATATTTATGTGTATATATTGGTGGTGTTTTTTGATATGCATGACATGCTAAGGAATTCAGTTCAATTGCATTGTCTGTTTGAAAGTTTTTTGTCGGATATTTGTTGTAAAAACAGAAGTAAGGAAAATAACAAATGAAAAAAAAGGGGGAAATTGTATGTAGTTTACTTGTGATTGAATGGAAAATAATGAAGATTGGGGTAGTGGCCTTTGGATTGAGTTGTTTTGATATTCTGAGTCAATCTAGTTGACTTTCATTGCAGACAATTGCTTTGGTTTTTTGTTGAAATGCTGCAGTTCTGCCAGCCCAAAGTAATGGATATATCCGAGTGGATTGCTATGGTGGTCTCAACCAGATGAGAAGAGATGTGAGTGATGGGTCTTTGACTTTAGTAGCAACTTCAACGTACTCTTTTCATAAAAGCTCAAATTTTCGTTGCAGTCTTTCTGAGTGTGGATTTTGTTTTGTGATGAATGCAGTTGTGTGATGGTGTCGGTATTGCCCGCCTTTTAAACGCGACCTTGGTTTTGCCAAAGTTTGAAGTGGCTGCATACTGGGATGAATCAAGGTAATTTATGATATGTTTAGCACCTTCCGTGGAATTTTTTTAAGGAGTGTACAAGTTGTTTGAACTTTTTAACTACGAAGTAAAGGATTAGTAGACAGAAGTTAGGGTTTAATGCTTAGATCTTAATTTAGGTCGTGGTAATGTCCGTGTTTGGCACAAATGATGGAGTAGACTACATAACATTAAAGCGTTATAGCACCTGGCTTACCGTTACCACTTACCATGGAGGCATGGTTTGTTGCAAACTTGTGTTCATTACTACTTACCACTAGATAGCTGGCCCTAGTTCTCAAATTTATCTGGGGAATTCGGATCTGATGGTAGGAAACTTCAATTGACGTTTGTCTGAAATTTTTGTCCTTGCACTTCACTGAATTATATTTGATTTTCTGAAAATTAATAGATTATATCCTGTCTTAACTCTTTAGCTTCATCTCAGTGGTTTTGCAGATGTATTTGATGTTGAATACTTCATTCAGCAACTAAAGGGCTTCATTAAAGTTGCCAAAGAGTTGCCTCCGGAGATTGCATCAAAGGAACCAGTCCATGTAGATTGCAGCAAACGCAAAGGTCAATTTGATTACATTGAAAGTGTACTTCCATCGCTGTTGGAACATCGTTATATCTCGATTACTCCTGCCATGAGCCAAAGAAGGGACAGGTATGTCATATTCCTCTTTTTTTTTTTTTTTTTTTTTTTTGAAAATTTATTTTTAAGTTATTGATCGTAATAGAAGCAAACTTACCTTGACCGGGATAAAGTCAATTGGTGGGTCAATAGTTGTGTCCTTAAACTTCGCAGTGACATATTCAGCAATATTTCAGGAAAAAGTTTTGAAAATTGACACAAGTTTATTTCTATTATAATTGTATGATGACAACATAAAGCAGGCCTTTGAGGTCTGAGAAAA
The DNA here is from genome assembly GCA_025413485.1 of Ficus microcarpa. Classification (NCBI taxonomy): domain Eukaryota; kingdom Viridiplantae; phylum Streptophyta; class Magnoliopsida; order Rosales; family Moraceae; genus Ficus; species Ficus microcarpa. The sequence goes on from CM046383.1 coordinate 410,512, forward strand.
GCATAATTGGAATGTTCGTCTCTCGCTTCACTGAAATCAAATTGATATTGGAGCATACAGGTATCCTCAGTATGCGAAAGCTGCTCTATGTCAAGCTTGTTACAATGCACTGCGCCTCACAAGATCCTTGGAGAAGAAAGCCTCTGAACTTTTTGAAGCCATACCGAAACCGTTCTTGTCACTTCACCTGCGATTTGAACCTGACATGGTTGCTTACAGCCAGTGCGTGTACACAGGCCTTTCTCCTGACTCCATCAAGGCTGTTGAGGACGCACGGGGAGATAGGAAACCACTGACTGGAGAATTGGCTGAGCTGTGGAGAAAACGGGGTAAATGTCCCCTCACACCCAATGAGACGGCCTTCATACTCCAAGCGCTCTCCATCCCAACAGACACAAATATATATTTGGCAGCTGGTGATGGTGTTATGGAAATTGACGGATTAACTTCTATTTACACCAATGTAGTTACCAAGTCTAGCCTTCTTAGTGGAGAAGATTTTAGAAGAATGCATGGCAACACTAAAGCTGCTTTGGATTATTACGTGTCCATCAACAGCGATTCGTACATCGTGACATACTTCGGAAACATGGATAAGATGGTTGGAGCAATGAGAGCTGTTAAGGGATTGTATAAGACTCTTTTCTTAAGCAGGAAAGCGTTCGCCGAATTCACTGCGCAGGGTTTGAGAGGGAAGGAGTTATCGGAAGCCATGTGGAAAGCTCATAGAGATGATTTTGTAATGGGGAGAGGATCTGCTTTGCCAGATTGTTTTTGTGAGTTTAAATTGTGATTACTAACTTGGGTTTCATCTCTCATGAAAGGATCCGAAGAATCGGTGTGGCTTTCATTACTGACGAGGAGTTTGTAGGATTAAGAAGTTAAATCTTATGATCGTTTTTTAGTGGAGTTCTTTGTTTTTATCGTAATGATTTCTTGTGTAATTTGCCCCATTCTTTGGTCCAATGTTCATGGCCGCTGTGAAATTACATGAAATGAACATTTTTTTATCTGTTCCATTTTTGTCTAAATGTTGTATAAGAAATTTTGTGTAATTCGTTGCAATTTCCCATACTATCATTACATTAATTATTATTTATTTATGAATCTTAGAATACAGACACTGATACGCTTATTTTATTTTATTTTTGGTGTACTCTTTTTTTTCTGGAATAAATGATTTGTGAGTGATGTGATTTCTTATTGATTAACAAGATGGAAGAAAGCTAATTCCGGAAAAAAAAAAAAAAATGGAAGAATAGTAAACAGTTGAGCCTTGCAGGTTATCATCCTTAATTATCGTGTTTGAAAATACCTTGATTAAATGTAGAATTAAGAAACAAGGAAACATAGAACTCTTCAGCAAAAAAAAAAAAAAAAGCAACTGCAGAAGTCAACAAAAAATATACCAAGGAAACTCTTCTTCGGCAAGGACTGTAGTTCCTTTTTTCATGACAAGTACAATATCACAAATTGTCTTTAATTTTCAGGAAGGAAAACATAGAATTAGCAAAACTTGTGAATCTGGCATTAACATAATTTTATGCGAACTAATGGACGGTTTAGGTGGGAAATCCCAGTGACATTCAAAATCACTCTTCAACAGGAAGAAATCAAAACTGACTGGTTCGTCTCTAAGAGAAGCCCGGAAGAGAGCGGATAGAGCTTAGCAGTGGCAGTTTTTCAAGCCAAGGCAAGACTGGAGAAGCGTGCTTCCAATTATGAGTACTGCTGTTACCGGAAAAAGGGGCTTATAATCGTCAAAAGCATCATTTTCAGACGAATCTATGTACGACATTCATACCAAGATAAGAACATTAGCATGAAGATAAAGAAATTTCCAGACAATAAGAATTGTTTTAATGACGAAACAGTAATTCCGCCTCTCAAAATCTATGTACAACAGATATCTAAAAGAGACTTGAGAATCCCATTCTCCCTTTATCTTACTACAAATATATGTATATATTTTAATCTTCCACTTCTTGATCAGAGTATTTGTAGCTTTCGACCAACGACTGCAAAATTTGAGTGGCCTCGGAAGTTTTTCCTTCAGGCAGGTACTTGTCCATCTTAAGCGAGTATTTAAGAGCAACTTGAAGTTCTTGCTCCTTCAGATCACAGGAGATTACATTCTTCCACTCCTGTGATCTCCCTTCCATGCAAAGCCCATGTAGCAGGGAAGCAAAAGAAACAGAATCTAGAAACATGCCCAAGCTTATCATCTGGTCATGCAATTGTAGAGCAGTTCTAACCATGCCATATCGGCTGAGGCAGATAAAGATAGAATTATATGTGGCAGTACCGGGAACCCATCCATCTGATATCATCATTTCCAAAAAATCAATAAACATCGACTTTCTATTTTCCCCGGATTCATCTGTTCCTTTCGGAGTTGCCCCAGGCGTGTAATCTGCAAATCCATTTACGAGATAATAGAAAGTGACCTTATCAGGAAGGCACTTATTTATCAGCATTAGTTCAAAAAAGAAGGCCGCTTCTTCAAGTTTACCCTCTTTACAGAAGCTCCCAATAAATATACTGTATGTGACTACATTAGGCTCCAAACCGTGAGCTTGCATTTCCTTGAACGTTTTTATGGCTCCTCTAAAATCTCGCTTTTTACAGTACCCATTGATCAACGCCGTGTAGGTAACAACATTTGCCTTGCTTCTCGTTTTCACCACGTGTCCAAAAACCTTCAGTGCACTGTCCATGTCATGCTGCTTCACATACCCGTCAATAACTGTGGAATAAGTAAAGTCATCTGGAAAATGACGCTCTTCTCTCATTTTATTTACGCACAATAGTGCATCCTTCATCATACCAACTTTGCAAAAACTCTTAATCATAGCATTGTAAGCCGCAACATCAAGTGCTACGCCTTTCTCGACTGCGAGATTGAAGATTTTTCTTGTGTCTTCAAAGCGGCCATCTCTAATGAGTCCATCCACTAAAGTGGTGTAAACAAATGCATTAGGTGGTATATCTTGATCAAGCATTTCGGCAAGCAGCAGCTTGGTTTCAGAAAGTCTTCCTTCCTTGCATAGTCCATTGATCAAAACATTATAAATTTGAGCATCAGGCACTAGTCCTACGTTCCTCATCTTGTCCCGGATAGTTAACGCCATATCAACATCTTGTGCAACTACAAGTCCATGGATGAGAGCTGTATAACAAGCCAAATCGGGTGTAGCTCCTTTACCTGTCATCTCAGCAAGCAAATCCAAAGCCCTAGAGTGTTCTCCTTGCTTGCAATAAGCATGTAAAAGAGGAGTATAAGAAAACTTATCAGGCATCAGTCCCCACTTCCTGGCCAGCTGTATAAGTTGATTGGCTTCCTTAAGCCTTCCAAGCCGACATGATCCAGCAATTAAAATGTTATAAGTTTTAATATCAGGGTCACAGTTATTCTCAACCATTTCCATCACTGTCACCACAGCTTCGACCATGCGACCGTGCTTATATCTCGCATCTATAACATTATTGTATATTTGAACATTAATCAGACCCCTCTCTTTCATTTCCATCAAAAGCCGGTCAATCGTTTTAAAGTTTCCTTCTTTGCAAAACCCGTGTATAATCGGTTCATAGCTCGCCAACGTCGGTGAAAGCCCCTTCAACTTCAACTCCTCAAGAAGCGAATAAGCGCTCCCCACATCACCCTTCTTGCAATAACCATCAACAAGCGTGTTGTACAAAACCACGTCCGGTACAAAGCCCCCTCCCCACCTCTCCTCTATCAATTTCCTTCCTTCGTCAACCCTCCCTTCTTTACACAAAGCCCGCACCATAATACTAGTACTCGATTTATCCGCGTGGTCGGTTTCACCACCAACTCTCTCAAGCATTTCATCATACACCTTCCGTGCGACATCGACTCTCCTCCGTTTCGCCAGCGCATAAAGCAACGAATTGCAGGCAATGACACTAGGAACACGACCGTACATTTCAACCACCATGGAGTAAAACTCAAGTGCCTTATCGACCAAACCAGAATCCGCATGAGCGCGTACGAGAAGACTCAGAGCATCAAGCGTGGGCTTTATCTCTTCCGTTCTCATATTACCCATCACGGGTTCGATCTCGGAGAAGGCTCTGGACCTCGCCAGGAGCTTCAGGAGCGAAGAGTAGGCGAGCCCATTTGAGATGCGGAAATGGGGAGTCTGAGATGCCCAGTGGAAGAAGTTCAGACCCAGGTGAGCGTCGGGGACGCGGTCCAGAACCAAATGGGCGACGTCGGAGACAAGAACATCGGATTGATCGAACTGGGTTTGGAGAGAAGTTTGCCATTGGCGTTGGGTCTGAAGGATGTGGATGGTGTCGCGGATGAGTTTTCTCACGTTGGGTGACCAAGGACTGGGTACTTGGGGAGGTCTGATACGAGATAGAAGCATCTTAGACATGACTTCAATCTTTAGTAGCAGAGTTTTTGGAGTTTGGACGGTTTTGGGTTTTGAGTTTGCAGGTGACTTGGGACTTGCTACAGTTCAAACTCTAGAATTATAATTTAATTTTTATTTTTTTCTCGATACTTTAATATTCACGTAATTTTATTGTTCAAAATTTAAAGATTCATAATTTTATATAGACAAATTTAAATAAAATGATTTTTTTTAATTGTCCAGAATTTTGAAACGAATAAAACAAATTTCATATTGATTTTTTTTTTTGGACACATTTCAAGTTTTTACAATTTTTTACTCTGACAATTCAGAAGCTTTGATAAACGCACAGTTAATTTAAATCTAAATTCAACAATCCTAACCTTAACTGTAAACACATATACTTGAGTTTGACCAAACTTTTCTTTTTGAAAAATGGTGACTATAGTTCAAATGAAAGAAGTATTGATTCCACTCGAATGACTTTATAATATAATAAAATTTAATGTCGGTTACAAGTTGGTTTCACTAGTAAATTCAATTGTCTGAGTCTTTGGAGTTTGGAGGGTTCTAAGTGGATTTTGTTAGCCTCAATTGAGCGTTGAGACATTGACAAGCTTTTCTGGTCCCAAAAGTTCCAATTGCAAGAAACTGTTATTTTCAAAGATACCAATTTTTATCCTAAATTTTAAAGTGAATAACTCGTATATGACATAAGACAGAACTCAAAAATATCAAAAGATTAGGTGTTCCTAGCACTTTGTGTAGTAACATTTCTTTGGAGATTTTCCTAAAAAAAAAAATTAAAAAATTAAAAAAAAAAAAACCTATTGGTGGAAGCTTATCCCCAATTAGTGTCGAAATGATAGGATCGGTGAGGAAGGCGATTGCATGGATGCTGGTGTTTCAAAATCTTGGAATGACATCTTTGCAGCTCTCTATCAGAGTTCATGAAGTTGGTTTTCTTTGATATTTCTGCAAAATCAAAGCATGTGAGTGCTCATTATAATAGACACAGGTATCACCACATCCTTGTGGCGTTCTCGACCGGTGGTATCCTCCTCAGGTGCACCTGAATTCTTACGTGCCGTTTGCCAGTCTCCTGAGTTTGGTCATCCACAGAAGCCATGACGAAATTTCTATGCAGCTGTATCGTAAAGAACAACATTAAAATTTGTCTTAATCGTTGAACTTCTAACTGTGATGTTTCGGCATGCTTACCCTTTTCTCTCTTTCTTTTTCCTTCGTTGATTGAAAAAAAAAAAAGAAAAAAAAAAACCTCGGTGTAACTCGAGGGTAAAATAGCGTAAAGGTCCTCACTCGAAATTTTTTAACAAGGATCTAGAAAAATAAATAGATAAACAAATAAAAGAATGAAAACCTTTATACGCTTTATACGTGAATTGGGAAAACGGAGAATTGTAATTACAAAACTTACTCCCAAAATACAGGGTCAGAAAAAATGGTTCGAACAAGAATTACAAGAAAACAGCTATTGTCATAAACTAGTTACTGGAAGCACAAGCAAATTAGTAGTCAGGAAAATCTCGAACGACCTTCAACAAATCAGCTGTAGAAAGTCCCTATGCGCTATAGTTGTCAGTCAAACAAACGGGTGAACAAACAGAATATAAACCAGCTGTATAAACTCAACGACCACAACCATCCACACACACAAGAAGAGTTTGGGTTTCAATTCCTGTTGTTTCTAAAAATTCACCAATAAAAGTGGCAAAATGGCATTCTACCATGTATTCCGAACCTAGTAAGGCGCTTTTGGGCTTTAAACCATTTGAAAACCTTTGCAACAGGTGGAATATCTCTCATTTCCAATTGTCCAAGAGCTGCCTTAGAAAGAGCTTCAGTATAATATATGAAGAAATACGGTATAATGATAAAGGGATATGAAAACGCGAACCCCGGAGCCTCATAATCTTGCGATTCAGCTTAATTTGACATGTCCATTGATTCGTTGTTGACAATGGTATCTCTCCAGCTTGCTGCCTTCTTGCCAAAGAACCATCCAAGCCAACATTACTCCTCAACAGCTGATCCAAGAGCATCTGATTCAATCAAAGGCATGATAAAAATTTCTAACTAGAGCAATACATTATACCAAGTCAACTCGTAATTTAATGATTTTTGAATTCATAAGTCAGAAAATTACGTCTCTAAATCCTGTAGCCTCATATAGTTGAAATCATCAACCTACAAATTTACTATGTCGATAATTGAATTATGATCTCTAGACAATATTAACCGTAAAAAGATAGTAGAGATACGTTCAAAACCAGTAAAACTTCAACTTATCTTCTTCACAAGTTAAGCAAATGAATGAAACTAGCGCAACAAGATAGCAGAACAAATGAAATTACCCTATTTCAATGATGTCTGATGAGGATGAGTTTGTAGTAAATAGATTGACCCTTCCGTTCTTGGCCACCAAAGCTGAAACAGAACAAAACATGTCAGATGCTAGAAACTAACTATGGCCACATAATCACTTCAAATGAAAGTTTCGCATGATGTAAGGACATAGACACACATGATCACATACAAAAAAGGGATTCTTTATACCAGGAAGGGGAACGTACAAAATCAAATTATAAAGAAGTTTAGTATCGAGAAATTGCTTCACTAGACTCACTAGAAAGGCACGTGCTTATTGAAGAAACAAACTAAAAGTTACAGAAATTGGGGATTCATTTGCACCAAAGGAAAATGCAAGGAAAAGTATTGAAAACAAACTCATAAGAAATGGAAAGGCATTGGACAATAATACATAGGAAATTGACAAAAAAGCGGGTTGATCTGCACAAAACAAATTCAAATAGGCATTGCATGAGAAAAAGGAAGTAATTGCAGACCAAACTAAACAGAACACGGGTAACCAATTTCCATTCTGAATTCTCATTTCATCAATTATTTTATTGCTGAGCTACAATAAATTAACTTAGGGGGAAAAAAATGGTTTGCCTTTCGTGTGATCTAAGCCCATTAAAACCAATATCCAAATAGTTAGGAAAATTTACAAACGAAAATGGGGGAAAAAAGTACCAGCTCCTGTTGAGCTTCCTGGTTACATTAGATATCAAAATTTCTCTTACAGTCTCTCGTCTTTAAATCAACGCTTGTACAATATGGATTCAAGAGCAGCCAATTTACTTTTAGGAAATGGAGGGACCCTTCTCCGAGCGAATGCCATAATTGCCTCGGCCTTACCAAGCCGCCCATTCTTCTTTAGGCCTTCAACCAATCTATGAATAGTGTCAATACTTGGAAACCAGTTCTTTTGCATGCTGTCTTTGCACATGGTATAAGCTAAACCAAAATCCCGTTCTTTACAAAGATAATGAATCATCGTCTGGTATATTTTGGCGTTGGGTTTAAACCCCTTCGAATGCAAAGCAGAATAGACCCTTTGTGCCATGTCAAGGTGCCCAGCCTGGCAAAACCCTTTAATCACCAAATTGTAGGTAACCTCGTCGGGTGTAATTCGGAGGCTTGGCATTATATTCATCACCCTATTAGCTTCCCACGCTCGTCTCTTACAAACAAGATACTGAATCCTAACATTGAATGTCGCAAGATTGGGCAAACACCCCCTTAGCACCATAAAGTTCCACAAACCATTCCCAATCTCGTATCGATTATGCTTATAAAACGCTGACATAAGTGTCGTATATGTGATAACATCTGGCGGTATCCCCATCTTTCCCGTCTCCACCATGATCAAATACGCCTTATCCAAACTTCCCATGTCACAAAATGCCTTAACAATAATATTAACCGAAAATATATCCAACTGAATGTCAAACTTGGACAGAACCTCTCTGATAAAATCCTCAATAGCTTGTAAATTGCGGGATAGTGTCAACACCTTAAGCGCAGCGTTGAAAGATTTAACACTCCTTCTACAACCATACAAATGCATATCATAAAAAGTATCAACTGCATTTTTTATCATGCCAGCCTTACCATACAGCATTATGATCCTGACAATGAATCCTTCGCGCCGGCCCTGCGGAAGAGTTTTCTGATGCTCCAGCAAATGCTCGATGTAGTCGAACCGCTGAGCTCCGGCTAACCGAGCCACCGTGTCTTCAAAAGCAAAGCGGTTTTCGATGACAATCCGATTGTGGGCATTTGCCTTGAACAAGTGGAATAGCTTGTCGGGGTCTGTCTCGGCCTTGAGCTTAACAAGCGCAGGTTCTTCCAACTCCTTGGGAATGAAAACCTTATTCGACACGGTCAAGGAACAATCTTTCGACGCTACAGAGGCAGAGGCAGAGGCAGAGGCGGCGACATGGCAAAACCTGCGAATGGGCCGCAGAGAGAGCATGTTCTAGGGATTTCCTCAATTCGAAACATAACATCCGCCCATCGAAAATTAAAGGGATTTATTATATACCATTACCAAATCACAAATCGGCGGAAAACCCAGAAAGCAAAACTATCAAACATCCATAAAAATTGATTTCCCAGTGAGAAATTTTGAGCATCAGCATTAGCTGAAATCGGGGTTCTAGATCACCGACCTAGAATGAGGTTTGTCGGATCAAGAACCAGAGTTATTAAAGCTGTGACTGTGATATTTCTTCTTCTTCTTCTTCTTCGATATGGCTACAACTGCAAAACCAGGGAACGGGGGAGAATAAGAATAAAAGGATTTTAGAGAAGAGGTGCTAAGAAGAAGAGAGAAAAATGGAAAGGAGAATTGAGTCCGCCATGGCAATGGGACTGGGTGGGGTTTGGGAGGGGTTTTTGGTATATTACATGTGGTGTTTTCTTTAGGTTTTGTTTGTGTGGAGCTTGACTGTAAAGCGTGGGGGATCTATGGCATGTAATCATGGACCTCCTAAAATGATTGCAGCTGAAGTAGTACAAATATTATAATTCTTTTATTTTTTTTATTTTTATTTTTTTAAAGACAAAAACCTAAATTGATGTTCAAGCAAAAAAGAAAATTAGAGGCTCCTATTAAATTAAAAAAGAAAAAGAGAAAATTAGGGGATCTAACGATGAGGTGCTCTCCTTCTTAGGCTCTATAGACATCATTGTTTTTGATAGTAGAATATACATTTGATGATTTGTCTAGGATCGCATACTCTAGTATGGATTTTTAAGGGGGTGTTTGGTGAATAAGTTTAGTTTAAAATTTTTAAATTTTAATAGTAATTTTTCAAAAAAGACAAAAAACTTTTTCAGAAAAAAATAAAAACAATGATGAAAAAAGTACAATTTAGTTTAAACTAAAATGGAAATCAAACTAACCCTAAATCTTTTATTAAGCACTGTCCGATTTATATCGTAAAGTTGAGTTTCAGAGTTCAATATCATTGTAGAATTCCCTGAAAATTAATAAATGGCTATAATGCTCTAGGTGTTCAAATGAAGGGATTATACGGTGGGATGCCTCATTGTAATGTCGTATGAGAACCTAACTATAATAATGAGGTTTAAATGACATGGTTCATAATTATAAATTGAATATAGTGCGAAGATTTTTCCTTTTTCCTTTTTTTTTTTTTTTTTGGGAGAATGTTATGTGAGGAATTTTTTAGACTGCATGGTTATAGCTTCTTATTGAACACCGCGGATTTAAATTGTAATATTCAAATAAATTGTCCCTATGTTGAGGGACTTCATGTTTTATCACCAAAAATATTTTACCTTGATTTCATTGTTATCAACTTTATGATGACATAAATTACTGAAGATCGATTTTTTCGTTTAAATCTCATCAGAAATAATTTAACTTTTTTAATTAACACAAATTATTTTCCGAGAACTTCGGTATCATTTCCTTTATTTTATTTTATTTTTTAATGGAGGGAGTTTATGAGCTAGAATGTCACATAGTGGAACTGTCTTGAGTTGAAAATTTGTTGGCTGTGCAATGAGTTCAAACCCAAACCAACGGGAGAGAGGTTTCCATTAACGAGACAGTTTAATTATAGAGTTCGTATAAATGAACTGGATTAAAAAAATTTAAAAAAAAACCCTTAAGAAGTTTAAAATATTTGAACTCTACACTATACGACGTAAACTACAGTGAAGTCAAACGCTAGATTATGCCCTGTAACCACATTATCACATAGTGGGCTTGCAAGTGGATGGAATGATGGAGTCAAAAAGGAAGATACAGCCCTTATACATGCATCCTGTTCATAAGTTGAGTGGGGGAAATGTATGCCCACATGACCCAGTTCATAAGATGAGTGAGGGAAAAATATACCCACTAATTATCTATTGCTCTCATATATATTTATATGAATGCACGTAAGTAAAAATATACACCCACATGTATCTACACTCGCGCTTGTGAAAGGTATATTTATAGAGATGTGTGCCGAGTGTTGGGCCATCTTCATCAAGCAAATCGAGAAAATTAGAAGTTATAATCCAACTTTATAAGCCATTAAACCAAGTTAGTATGTGGGGTTTCCGATCAAAGGCGCCGCTAAAGGATAGACTAAAAGTGAACTAGAACCATCAAGTAGTATATACTTGGTCATATAAAAGTTAACCAGTCTAGGACAAAAATGAAAAGGAAAAAAAGGAAAATTTTCGGAGCGAGGACAGGCAATGCTGCTAAAACTCTTTGGGAAGACCAGAACCAAAACTTGCTTCATTTTAGTCCTTTGAAGTTATGACAAGCAACCCCAAGGCGCCAATAAGAATATACTGCACAAGAGAAACACTCTAAATTACTCCATCTAAGATGCAAGGAAGAGGGCCTGAAAAGAGGTGAAGTAATTAAAAACTAACCTTGATAATAGGCTTTTCAGTCATAATAATTGTCACCCATCCAACATAAGGTAAAAACCTGCAAATGATTTTAAAAGAGCAAAAGAATGGATATTAAGAAAAATGAAATTTGTTAACAGACATAAGCAAGCAAATGTGTCTTCTTGAATCATTCTCTATCTCAATTATCATATATGAAAGAATTAGGAAGGAAAAATTGATCGGGAAAAGGAACTACATCTTCCAATGTTATTAGGAGGTAATGCTATTTTTCATATCATTTAGGATTTGAGCCATTCCAGTACACTGAAGTAAGTGATCATTTACGTTGAATATGGTACACGCAAGTAAAGGGGGAGAGAGAATAATTGAACTTTGAAAAACCTAGGGTAATAAAAAATGCATCTAGATAAATCTTATTTGAAGCTTCAACATGGTGCATTGTCACGTGACAACTAATTTCTTCTCGTTCAGTGCATGTAGTTACACCCATAATACAAAGTTAAGGCTCAAATACTCACCCTACAGCTCTGCCCATGATATGGTGCCGCTGAAGCCAGAGCTGACCATGAGCATACAAAAGCCTGTCATCCCCATAATTATTATCACCTGAGAAAGAACACAAATAATATAGGATGACATCAGACATATGATATTGATGACTTTAGTTCTAGTAGAGATTTCCCACAAGCAAATGCAGGTATAATAAGCAAGTGTGCATGCGTGCACGACTGTGAATATATGATTCCAGAAATCCAAGAAATTGGTACCTTTAGTGAGGACATCAACTTCTCCAGTATCTTCCCTTTCATGAACCTACAAAGATAATTAAATCAACAACACTAAGTGAAAAAGAGGCAGTGACCATCAAAAGGTTTAACAAAAAGGGCATAATAAACTTAGCCCCAAGCCAAATATGGAAAGGGTTGCGGATTGCCCAAGAAGCGTTTACCTTGATGACACGATGCACAATTGGAATTTCACGGCCCTGGGAAAATTAATATGCATAGGAAGAATAATTAATACTTATAGAAAAGCAATCTTCTACAATTAAAGCATGATCAGTGCTGGTGTATAATGTAGCGGCAACCACAGAAACTGATAACAGGATATACATAATTAGGCATTTATGGTTTAGGATTTATTTTGGTTTAGGTCTATTTCATTGTTATGAAAAGTTCATCTTATTATTAGAGTTTAGTCAACTGTTAAAAGACCTAGTGATTGTATTTTCACACTTAGACTTAGCTGATTGATAAACACAGATTTCCATCCCTATGGTTTTCTCTTCTCCTACTTTCTATTTCTCCCTCTCTCTCCCTATCTGTGGCATCAGAAACACATGACACCATTTCCATCAAGGACACAACATGTAGGATATGGTGAAACATCAATCAAATATTACGATTTAGAAGCAAAGATTGGTGCAATGAGATAAAAATGTAGAATAACATAACACAAAGCTAAATTTAAAACAAGGCACGTAGGTATATTCAAATAAAATAAACACAAGATGCCACTTACATCGACATTGAAGACAACAATCTCCCCTGCACGAATAGGATCTTTACTCATGTGCAAGAACAAAATGTCCCCCTGCAGATGATACCAAAGCTAATCATCAGTAGGCAACTCACGAAGCTCCACAAGGCACACTTGCAAATGACTTAATAACAAACACATAAAACAACACATATAGGGACCCCATTTTCTATTCTCACAATAAAATCTCTGACCCAAGGTTTGGAAAGTGAAAACTCTAGATAAAGGGAACCACTCAGCCATAAAGGTTTCCCCCATAGGTAACTAAGTCCCTCACAAGAGAACCATTACAACAAAAAGCGCCAATTGGTCAAAGACAAATACTCAAAACCGAGATTATTATGGTTCCAGGCATATCATAACGGTGATATCACACCTGAGCCTACAACAAGATGTAGCATTCAAAACGTCCCACCCCAAGATCAAACAAGAAAACTCAAGATTACTAAGGAAAAAATTTTTCTTTCAAACTAATGACACTCCATGGCTTATATTTCATATGGAAACCTTAAAAAGACTAATTAATCAAATCAATATACCCTCTTGAATCCTGGTTCCATGCTTCCAGATAGAACAACCACAACAGGCGATTCGCTACCAGTTATGCACATCAATGCCTTCCATATTATAAGAGCAGACGTAACAATCATGCCTGAAACCAGAAAATCAAACCGATCACATAACAAAAATAAACAAGAAAATCACAACCAAGAACAAGAATATACCTCCAGAAAATTAGAACCCACAATGAAAATGCCAACATTAAACCCTAAACCCTCAATTCAATTCCAGGCACAACTGAAGAAGTCAGGGTAAAGTATATTTCCAATTTTCCATGACCGGTTCAAGAAAAAGAGAAAGAAATTGTTCCCAAACTAAGAAAAGTCAAACAAAATCGCGCACGTCGGAAAATTTTTCCTCCAAAAACCACCCCTGAGATTCTCGGGAAACAAACGGGTTGATTAAGTACATAGGAAGGGGGAAAAAGAGAGAAGGTGGAGAAGGGAACGAACCGAGACTGACAGCCTGAGTGAGGAGCTGTCGGATCTGAATGGACTTGATGGAGTCCACAGTCTCACCAATCCACCCCATTTCTTCGTCGTTTTTCCTTTGCAAAATTTCCCTTCTCTCTTCTTTCTTCTTTCTTCTTTTTCCTTCTGCTTCTCCGCCTTTCGTCTGTAAAACTTGATAGAAAATTTCACTGGCCGCTTCGCTTCGCTCCCATAAGAGGTCGTTTCTCTTTAAAGTTACTTTTTCCAATAATACTAAAATTTCACTCTTTTTTTCTTTTCTTTTCTTTTCTTTTTTGAGAAATATAAATTTTACTTTGATTACCCCTTACAATTAATTTTTATAATTCGACACAAAAAATATGAATATAACATAAAATCACGCAAAACTCCCTTTTGGATTTATCATGAAGTGTAATTTTCAGACATAACTCCCTTTTAGATCTATCATGAAGTGTAATTTTCATACATAACATTCGCCTATCAAATTTTTAAGATATTGCATCTTAACTTACAATAAATATAATTCTGACAAGAATTTGATTCACATATCTTTTTATTTATATTCTCATTTATATTTATCTAATTTATATATGTAATTAATATGATTATTTATTTAATGTGATATAATATTATAATTAAATATATATTAACATGAAATGATATCATTAAAAAGATTGGAAGTAGATATGTAAATTAAATACTTCGGACAGTAGTTTACACGTCATTACAGTATCATTCCATGAAAGGGTTCACATCCCAAAACATATATATTTAAATAGGTCATTTATATATCTATATGTATATTAAAAAGATGTGGTAAATAATTTTCTTTAAGTATTATTTTAATTAACATTTTAAAGTTTCATAAAATTACCAAAAAAAAAAACAATTTTTAAGTTGATCAATGATAATTGATTCATTTCACCATATTTAATCATGAGATTTAAAAGGTAAATAGCCTTTTTTTTTTTAAGTATTTTTGAACAAATGATTGAAGTTTTTAAAAATTAATTAAAAAATTCTTTTATAAAAAATAGTTAATCAATCCACATAATATTGATAATTTGATAAATCAAATCATTAATCGATCATAATTTAAATCATTAATTTTTAAGTTAACTACTAATTAATCATAGTTCATCATTAATTGAATAAATATTTTTTTTAAATGACAAATGATTATTTACTAAAAATATAAAAAAAAGTTCCAATCACCTATTTTTGGTCACCGAATCTAATTTTCATTTTAATTATTGACTAATATTGATATATTTTTTTTAAACCCAAATGTGGGGGATTTAAACTCTATCATTTGATGGTGTCATGTGTAGTATATGGATGTAACCTTATGTCAATTTATGTTTTTACCGGTCAATTATTAACTGATTATAGTCAATTAATTGCATAAATCAATCAATATTTTAATGGTAAACTTTCTTTTTTTAAATAAAAAATTTTGATTATTTGTTTAACTAATTTTTCTTCTATATTTAAGGATCTCAAGATTTTTTTTTTTTTTTTGAAATTAATCTCAAGATTTTTAAGTTCATTGGTATTTCATATCCCACGTGGAAAATAACAACGCAGCCACGAAAACTTATTGAAAAAAAAAAAAAACCTGTTGGGTTTTGCCCTCAACTTTAAGTAATGGTCGAGAATGCCACTGCCCAATGTGAGGTCCCTCACCAAAGCCAAAAATGGTCTTTCCGTAATTATGGCTAGTTTTTAGGTGATTTACGCACTACTTACTTCACAACTCCCTCTCTCTATTTTTTTTGTCTGTGAATTTTCGTGTCTGCAAAATTTGCAAAATCGAAATTCCATAACCATAACCGGCGGCGAAGCTAAAACAAACGGAAGTAACGGTTTCTTATGGCGGCGCTATTGATACCCAGCGGCGGCGGCTGCGTACGATTAGGCGTGTCTCGACCGGCGCATGTTAGAAGGAGCCTCACCGCGTTTGCTACCCTATCCCCTCCCTCTTCCCGAGTCGATGTGGTGGTGGACTGGGTCGAAGCAACTTCGGGCTTCTTCCAGAAAGACAGCAGGCCCATTATGCTATTCGACGGTAAAACTGTAAAACTTTCCTTTCAACTAACAATTGTTTGCTTACTTTATTTAGCCTTTTTTTTTTTTTTAATCTTAGATTAAATTTGATTTTACAGGTGTTTGTAATTTATGTAATGGAGGTGTTAAATTCGTACGTGATAACGATCGAAACAGGTCAGATTTAATATCTTTTTTTTTTTTTTTTTTGGGGATTAGTACTCCTAAAGTACCATGAACTCGTTAATTAAGAAGTTGAGTGATTTTTGTGTCAGGGGAATTTTTGGATAGTTGAGAATTTTTATACACTATTCGTAATTATATTATGATTTATGAATTTTCAAGTTAGAAATTTACAACGTATAATACAGAATATTCTTACGTAAATTAGACCATTTTTTGCAAACGACAAATCGTACCATTATAGTAAATAATGAGTTCTGCTCCAGATTGTTAGACCCTGAATTTATCCATAATGTATTTATACGTGATTCTACTCGAGCCCTTTTGATATATAGAACACATACGTTGCCCCACTTAAACTTCTGGAACTCGCTCTTCTGGTCTGATTCTCTCTCTCCCTCTCTTTTTTTTTTTTTTTTTTGGGTCGTTGTATTTTGACATTTTTCACTAAAGAGATGTGTATGTTTGAAACAAACAGGAGAATAAGGTTTGAGGCTCTGCAGAGTGACGCGGGCAAAAACCTGCTGAGGAGGTCTGGAAGAGCACCTGATGATATTTCTAGTGTTGTTCTTGTTGAAAAAGATAGGTAAAAAAATAATGACATGCCAATAAAAATATTTGATCATTTTCAAAAATTGTATTATTGTCTATGAATTTACCTAAGAGTCTGTTTGTTTGGTGGATTTTCAGGTCATATATAAAGTCAGAAGCAGTTTTAAAGATAATGGAGTACATAGACTTGCCCTTTCCCCAGCTAGCATTCTTTCTACGGTTTGTACCGCTGTAAGCCGGCCCTCGCTTCTTCGTCTTTGTTTCTTGTTTTCTCTGTCTCTTCAGGAAGAAAACAGTGAAACATTTTGTACTACTTATCTATTGTGCTATTTCTTCTTTGGATGGTTTGCAGGTTCGTGAGAGATTTTGCGTATGACAATGTTGCAAACAACCGGTACACGATTTTCGGTCGTTCAGACTCGTGTGAGATTATAGAGTAGTTCTTTACTCACTACCTGCAAATGTAATATTGAAGCTTGAAAGTGCAGAATATGAATTTGGTCGTTTGGCGTAAGTGCTTATTCAATTTAGCCTGAACATGGAAATGTATGAATGAACAAGAAAAAATATGAACAGAAACTCGAAATGTGACATAATTCATAACTTTTGCCGAGGTAGAAAAATTAATCAGGAATGTGCAATGTTTGAATATGTTTTCAGCAGAAATACTATTGCTTATGGTTCTTCAGAGTAGATCAGAAAACCAATCAGTCAAGTTTTTTTTCCTAATGGATGGGCCAGATCAAGTTACTAATAGCACGTCAAAACCTCTTATGTTTTGTATCAGTCTCCGGCTTTGGTTTTTGTCTCTGTTTTCCTTCGTCTTCATCGACAGGAAGCGCGTGGTTTGAAGGACAAAATAGCGCTCTGTTACATATATTTGATCTACAAAGAAAGGTTCCTCTTCATCGCCTCGCTACCGAATAGCTTCACCAAGCAGAATGCATATCTACATGTTTTGGAGTGACAAAGAGAAAGGTAAGCTCACCAGTGATTGAAATTCTCGTATTATTTCTTCAGCAAGTGTTGACATTCGACAAGATATAGCGATTTACCCAAGAATTAAGGCAAGCAATGCGGTGATCAACAAGACGTATTGGTAGCATTTGTGCTTGGGCTTGCGTTTGGCGTTGTAGCCTGCAGGAATGTACTTGCTGCTCAGGTATCCGAACTGAGGGCGGATTAGAAGGATGAAGCCGAGGAGAAACCCGACAATGAATCCTCCTATGTGAGCTGAATTGTCCACACGAGGCAGAAATCCAAAGGCCAAATTCAGGGCAATAATGAGCACCAGAGTCAGCAGGGCTGCGCACTGAATAGAAAGATGCGGAGCGTAAACTGCCGCTCTCATAGATCGAATCTTTTCATGAGTTACTACAGAAAGGAAAGAAGGAAGTCACCTTATTTGCATAGATTGTCCAATTCGTGAGGAGCTCGGACAGCATGGCTCCCAACAATCCAAAAAGCGCCCCAGACGCGCCGACCGAGATCGTTGGCCTTTCAGATGGACCGAGACTAAGACTAGATAATAAACTTCCACCAAAACCGGCAAGAATGTAGAGGATTCCTATTCTGACTGTCAAATCCAAGTAGTTAACAAACAGTTAAATTTAAGAACTTCTATGTGAGGGAAACAAGTTGACATGTCCAGAATTGGTTTGAAGTTCTTACGAAATCCAAATTCCTGCTCTAGCTGGATTCCGATGAAGAGAAGGCTAAGCATGTTAGCAAGTAAATGGATGACGCCGGCGTGAAGCCACATGCACGACAGGAGGCGCCATCCTTGGCCATTTTCCACCACCAGTTTCCGGTCGAGGGCTCCGAGTTGCTTCAGCCTACAAATATTGAGATTCACTTCTTAACATTTCCATTTTTGATACTCGGTGAATTTTAAATTCCATTTCGACGAATTTAGAAAAAGGAAACATAAACATTGCCAAAGATGATGAAAAATCCATATTGAAACACAAAAGATTGAGAAAGATGAAAGTTCATACGTGGCGGTGGAAGGGCCAAGGAGAGGGTTTTCCCGGAAAGGTTGGAAAGAGAATCTCTTCAATTGGTGATAGAAAAGGCATTGGTCCTCTCCGGTGGTGGAGGGGCAATTGTTGAGGTACATGCTGTACACGAACATGGCGATGTTCGCCACGAATATGAGAGGCACCAGCCACGGGAACCATGGTTTAGCTGGCGGACAATAACGTGGCGACGGTGGCGGTGGTTTTGGCTGGCCCTTCTGACAACCCTTCTCAACGTCCGACTGCGACATCGACCACTTCCCCATTGCGACAGCGCCGCGAGGAAGAGTTGCAATGTCTCCGGCGCCGATGGCTAGGCGCTAATAATGGATGCGGAGAGATCAGATCAGATCAGAGAGGGAAAGGAGAGACAGAGAGAAGGAAAATAGGCTTTGGCGCTTTGGATGGCAAGGAGAGAGTTTTGCTGGCTAGGCAGTTAGGTTAGGTATTGTTTTCCCGCTTTTACAACTTGTGTACGTAATTAGATGTTGGCCCTTTTTACCTCCATTTTATATCCTTTATTTATAATTGGGACAAATAAATACTCGGAATCCATCACCATTTAATACTCATTTTTGGTTCTCTCATAAATCGTAACCGATCAATAGGATCCACATTTTATTAAATTATTCAAATTCAATTTTCTAATGTTGGGTAGGTTTTTGATGATCATGATATCATAGCAAAAAGGATCAGAATCTTATAGTTAAAAAAATGGTTATGGTTAAAATATATTTTTAACTATAATCATTTTTTAGGAATTTTTACATGTGAGAAAACGGCCTTGTTTTAAGAATTTTTTTTAATAGATGTCCAAGGTTTCAAAATGTAGTTTTCATTAATTGATTATAATTAATCACTCATTAATGACTATTTTCTCAAATAAAAAAATTAACTACTTATATTTAAATAAGTGGATAAAAATTGTATATTTACCTAAATTTTTTCATATTTATTTAAGATACTTTTATGGTGAGAGATATGTAAAGAAATGCGCGTCAAATATAATAATCTAAATTGCACAATAACAATAACGACGTATATTTTTTTCATCCATTACACTTACAGTTCTCTCTTTTTACCCATTATGACGGTTTTTCCCCCCTTTTTTTTTTTTAAATAAGCTGTTAAATAGATAATAAAAAGTTCCTTTGAAATCACCAAATCAAGAATTACCATCACACACAAGCAACTTGTGATTCGCATGATTATCATAAGAAAAATAGTAGGAAAAATAATAACATTGAGCATGGCCAATATATATATATATATATATATATATGTATGACATTATTGAGGTTTGCTCATACATAACATGGCAAGCAAACATGTACTAGTACCCAAAGAGAAGTAAATATAAATATATAATACGCATATAATCTCTCTTATGGGCGAACAGTTTCCATAAGTTTCCAGTACATATGGAGAACCTCCTCATCAGATTTGGAAAGCTGGAAATCCTTGTTGCAGCCATTGTAGCACTTGACATGTGCGATCTTGCAATTCATTCATACCTGCAAACGTTAAATTAAGAACAAATATTTTGCGCTTATTGAAATGATCTTTTTATATATCTAATTTTATAGTTATCTTAAGAACACTATAATTAAATTAAAACATATATAAGCATATACAGTAATTAATGAAGCTTACTAGTAGTGGACAACTGGGTGCTTAAGGTCTGAGTACAGCTAATGGTGCACCTGTAGACAGTGTCAACGAGGGATCTAACACGGGTCCATGCACCCAATAGTGCAGCCGGTGAACTCGTTGTCGGATTTTTCGGCAAGTCCGATGGACTTCCGAGCACATCCTTCGCCGTAGCAGTAGACTTTGGAGTTTTTCGGGGGCGTGGCGGGAGTTGGAGTGGCAGAGGGAGAGGCCAGAAACACAAAAAACATCATGGCCATAGCCAAAAGCCTAGTGCTGATCAAACCAAGTCCTTCCATTTCCTCTCTTTCTACTTTTTTCTGAATGACTACTTTTATATTACTCCGAATTTATTACAAATAAGTTTATATCCCTAAAAGCCAGAACTAGAACTCATAATTCCTTAAGTGAATCCACAAGCAATAATCTGATGACATGAACAGTTGTGTGTTCTGCAATACTGGCATATGTACACCACAGAAATTGAACCTACACCTTAAAATAGTGAAGTCACGTGTGGATCAATTACGTTAGTTTATGCTTGCAGTTAAGCAAATGTCGTAATATGAGAATGATATTCATATGAATATTTGACTTCCCCATTAAAATTAATGCATTGGTCAAGAAAATTAAGTCAGCTGTAAGACAGGGAATATAATTGATAGGAAACGGATAGAGAAAGTTGTGGTCAATTTTTTAATCTCTTGACGTCCATTAATTATTTGGTGAGAAATTATAGTGTTAGGTCAAGGAAAGATTTCTCACTTGGGAAGGTTAAAACCAATTCAATATATATCTTATTAGTCGAAAAGTGAGAATTAATTAGACAACCCATTGGATGACACTCTAATACCCCATTTGAAGTTCGAAACGGTAAATAATTTTGACTCCTCCCATGTACAAATGGACACTTGAGACCAATGAACAAGATAATTTCAAGATTCACAAAAGTCGGAACGAATATATGCTAAATTTTTATGTCACTACCAAATTGATACTCGGTTTAAATGTACATATATGTACACACACACACATATATGTGTTTTCCAATACAATATTTGGCATTAATCTATGAATTGGAGATGGTGAGATGGCCCATATAAATTATTGAACACTTGTTGGAATGTGATTGTCTGCCAAATGAATGCATATTGTGAAACACGGATGAGATAGTACCATTTTACACGTGTAGTTCAATGGGTCGTGTCCCCACCACGTCTTCCTCTCTTTTCTTTCTTTTTTTTTCTTTTTTTTTTTTTTTTTTTGGGGTTTTATAACTGTTAAATTAGAAGTACAAACGTTGGATTAATAGCAAATTTGTAGAAAAAATTAACAAAATTTATGATTACATCTCATTTTTTGCCTTGTGATCACACAATGTGGAGTGGTAGCAAGTCCTACACCAATGCCATGCTAACAATATAGCTATTTAAAAAAAATAAATAATAAATAATAAAAATAAATAATGATCATCGACTGTAATATTCCACATTTTGAAAAAAAAAAAATCACATCTTATAGTTTTAATTATCAGAAGAAAATATTCGAAAGAATCTCAATTAAGGAAAACTTCTCTCCATTCATGTTAAACCTCTGATTTTCTTCTATTATTATTTTTTGTTAATCTTTCTTTCTATAGAAGATTAACAAAAATATACCCTGCGAATAAACCTACAAACATGATAAAATGAACTTCCTATTGTAATTATTGTGATTGTGACCGTCATGGATTTCCACTCAAACCTAGCCTGAACAATTAATAAAAAAAAACACAAATTTTACCAGACAGACCGACTCAAGTAATGGACAAAAATGAAACAAAAACAATTCCCAAATAACGGCAACATATTACCAATACAATAAAAGCATGTGAGATAAACCCACACGCTTAAAAAGGTTACATCTCTATGATGCTAGCTGTTTTAATCAAATCTATGACCACCAAAGATGAATCAACCGGGGATATGAGGAATCATCAAAATATTCTTATCCTCTTCTCTTCATACAATTCTACATTCTGAAAATCTTGCCACAAAACTTTAAAAAAAAAAAAAAAAAAAAAAAATACTAGAGCTATCTCTAGAATCCAATGCCCGCCGATTTGACCGTGTGTCTTTGTTGCAGGCTTCCATGTTGAAAACAAGTCCCATCATACTTGCACTGCATTAAATATAACATATAGTTAGTACTGTAAGTAACATCAACATGTAAAACTATAGTTGAAAAGAATGAGCTATATAGTCCCCTCAAATAGAAACACCATAATAATGGAATGTAGTCAGGGTTCGGAAACTCGAACGTATTCAAATCACCATCAAAAACAAAAACCGGCCATGAAGAAACATATCATTTTCATCACTTGTTGACAAATCATTCACGTTTAGCATCCCGGTTATACAAACATCCTCCACTATTAAGTTTCAAGCTCTAGAGCCAAAAAAAATATACAATTAACAATTGAATGGTATAGAAGTCTTACTATAAGTGGATGTATCAATTTGCTCTGGAAGCTCCTTTATATCGACCTCAAACCTAGACTGAACCTGAAGCAAATCAAGGCAGAATTTGAGGTTATTATGAGAAATTTAGAAAAGCAGAACCGATATCTTGGCTGATTCAGTACAATTAATCACCTGATTAAGAACTTCAGAGTCGGATGCTGACGAGACAAACGTAATTGCAAGCCCTTTGGTGCCAAATCTTCCAGCTCTGCCCACCTAAAGAATGCAATGCAAAGCCAATAAGAGGAGGAACCAAAAGGACACGCTGATTAGAAACAGTATGAACTGAAAAGCACATCAATATAAGTGAAAAGATCGTCAAAGCACATGCAGAAACTAAACCAATACCCTGTGTAGGTAGGTGTCAGCAGAATCGGGCATGTCATAGTTGATAACAATGTTAACACGCTCGATGTCAATTCCCCTTCCAACTAAATCCGTTGCTACAAGAATTCTTGAATGCCCTTCCTTGAAATTCTTGTAACGCTTCAACCTGAAAATGATAAAACCACACAAAGCTTAGTCCATAACGACATTCACATTATCAAGAAAAAAAAAAAAAAAAAAAAAAAAAAAAGGGAAAATCAATTAGAGTTGAGTATTAGAAAAATCTAGAAATCAAGTTAAGAAAGAAATCAAGTTCTCATTCCCGATTATTTGTTAAAGTAGAATCAAAATTTAGCAATAAGAAAATTGCACAAAATGATAAAAACAGCAGATTGTGGACGACCAAAACTACATCCCTATTTCAACTAACATGGACTGACTAATTAAATGCAGGTCAAACTACCATTTACCTCTCTTCCTGAGACATTCCGGAGTGGATGCAGATAGAGGGAAAGTTACTATCAGCAAGTAGCTTGTTCAACTCAGCAGCCCTGTTGACACTTTTCACAAAAATAACAACTTGGTTGAAATCTAAAGCATCAAGAAGGTCAGTCAGCTTGCGGTTTTTCTCTGCTTCCAGCAATTTTATGTAGTGCTGGACAAGACCATGAAGAGTCAACTTGGCCTCGTCATCTACATAGATTTCCATAGGCTGAAAAGAACAAATAAGATAAAAAAATAAATAAATCAAAACACCGTCAAGATATTCAAAGAAAAAAAGAAACAATGAAGACAAAAAAAAAAAAAAAGAAAGAAAGAAACTCAAGTTCCAAGTATGTCATTCCTTCTAATCAATATTTTCCATTTTAGAATACTAATTCACAGTATCTCAGTACTTGCAGCATAAGACCATAAAATCCTACACTAACCCAGATCCTTGTTTAGACCTCCACTAACATTCTAACAAGAAAGGTAATAACACTTATGTTTACTTGTAATATTGTAGACGATTTTATTCTGCATAAAAACTAAAAGCCAAAAAGATTAATTAAACAAAATTAACTGCCAAAGGTAGCATACTTGAGAATGAAAAGTTAAAACCACCAAAAAAGGTAGCATACTTGAGAATAAAAACCACCAAAAAATATATAGCAGTCAATATACTTAAAACATTATTCAAAGATTGAAATCAATCTGGATATTACATCTTGCATAAATTTCTTGCAAACAGGACGAATCTCTTTGCTGAGTGTTGCTGAAAACATCATCACTTGCTTATCATGAGGAGTCAGCTTGAAAATCTCTTGCACATCTCTCCTCATGTCTGTAAAATAGAGAAATAAAAGGAAAAATAAATACCCAAAATGAAAGAGATGAAAAAGATCATCATTCAAATCAAGAAACAGAAGAAGTACTTTGGTATAACCCTACAGAAACTCCAAACAACAGAATTTGAAAACATACCGAGTGACTCGAGCATCTTATCACATTCATCAAGAATAAAATGCCTCACATTCTTTAGTCCAAGATCCTTATCCCTAGCCAGAGCCAATACTCTCCCAGGTGTTCCAACAACAATATGGGGACATTCATTTTTCAGCAATTCCTTGTGAACCTTGATACTGACACCACCATAGAAGACTGACACCTTAATTTCATGCAAATAGGTGCTAAACCTCTGGAATTCGTTGCAGATCTGTAGATAATAGATACGTACAATCAATTAAGAAATAACATATTAGAAATTACCATGCATATGCACGTTAACATTACAAATTGATAGGGCCTGTTATATACAAGACAACCAGAATCATGAGGCAAACCTGGTAAGCTAATTCTCTCGTGTGGCAGAGAACAAGAGCAGCAACCTGGCCAGAAACTGGTTCTATTTGCTGAAGAGTTGACAGGACAAAGACAGCAGTCTTCCCCATTCCAGATTTCGCTTGACAAATGACATCCATTCCTAAGATAGCTTGAGGGATGCACTCATGTTGCACTAATGAAGAAAAAATCGTAGCGGACGAAACCTCAGTAAGTATAAATGACCTTCGGAGATCCTTTTAATGGAAAGGTTTACCAAACCAGTTTTGTTGCCAGAATGATGAATATGGAAGTAGTGATTACCTGAAAAAGATTAAGAATGAAAGCATAAAAATACAGGCTACAGGGCATACATAAAACTTAAAGGCTTTACAAAAAACATTCAAAGAAACAACCACAACATGAACATCAATTTAAATGGCCACCAAACTATATGCCCAAATCCTCCCATAGAAAACAACTAATTACAAAAGAAAAAAAAAAAGGAAGAACAAGAACAAGAAATCCAAAATAACAGACAATTTAAAACTTCTTATCAGAATTGCAAAAAGTAAACGACATTTTAGAATCAACCATAGCTCATCAAGGGCAAGGATCGTCCGGTATAGATACCATCATAACACAACACAGATGCAACGCCACATACAAATACACTATCTACTATCTCCCACCCAATAACAAAAAATTCATAATTGCAAGTAAAAATCATATCAACATTTTAGAATTAACCATAGTTCATCAAGGGCAAGTTTCGTCAAGTGTAGATACCATAACGCAGAGTTTAACGCCGCATTCAAGTAAACAATCTACCATCCCTTACCCAATACCAACAAATTCAAGAGTACAAGTAAAAATCATATCAAGTCCCAAGACCTTCAAAGCAGAAAGAAAAATCATAAATGTCAGAGTTCAATGTTTATATATATAAAACATAAAGCGAGACAGTGATAAAACTTTGCCTTCTGAAGGATGTTCAAATCCCGAATCGACGATGGCTCGTAGAAGCTCTGGCTTCAACAGGAAGTCTCTGAAACCGGAACTGTGGATTCCAACGTAGCCCCTACAACCCAAAGAATAATTTTTCAATCGTTTATTATTCAATTATTTTCCATAACACCAAAATTTCAAAAATTCGACCAGCGAAAATGAAAAGTACTTCAAATACGATAACCAAAAAAAAAAAAAAACAAAAACAAAAAAAGAAAAGAAACAAACAAACAAAACTAATACATGAATAATAAATTGCACTCGGAATTGATTTGAGCATAGGAAAGAGAGAGAGAGAGAGAGAGAGACAACAGAAGCTTACTTTTTGGCGGATTCGCCGGAGGGCTTGGCGGAGGCGGAGTTGGGGGCGTTTTGGTCTTCTTCTTCGTAGTCGACGAGCTCTTCCTCGTAACCATCGTTGTCTCTGACTTCACCCATCCTACAACCACAAAGCAGCCAAATCCAGGGTTAGGGTTTTGTGTCAAAATGCGATTGCCAAAATTTTCGAAGCAAATCGACTCCATTAACGCTCACCTGTGAGCTTGAAGCTACCGACGGGAGAGAGAGAGAGAGAGATTGAAGCGTTTCCTGAAGTTTGAGATTCTGTGTGGAGAATCAGAGAGAAAACCCTAGAAAAAGAGGAAAGGAAATTGGGGGACAGAGGAGAGGATCGGGGATAAACCCTGGATCTGGTGTTGAATCGGAAGAGAGAGAGAGAGCTTTTTATTAGTGAAAGGACGAAAAAACCATGGTCATCCATTATTATTACTCTTGTTGTTTCCAGATCTTGAGGGTATTTGTGGAAATATGTTTTTTGTATTTATTCGGACACAAATTTATTTGACAGAAATTAGAATAAATTTTGAGATACCAGGAATCCGTGAGGCAATTTTTCGTTCAAAAACATATTTTGGATTAATTTCAAATTTTCAACCTTTTTTTTTAAATCAAATTTGGTTTTTAATGTTACATTTGGTTCGTGGATTAGAGATAAAGCTTTCATTTAATAAGTTAATTAGAAATAAAATTTTTAAATTTGAGTTATTTGACTTTTCAAAAACTAATTATAATTTTTATTGATTTTTTAAAAACAATAAAAAAACTGAGATAAAAAAATACAGATTTATTAGAGTTAAACTTAAATCCCAAACAAAACATAAATTTTCAAGTTAGAGTTTATTGATTTTTTAAAAACTAATTATAAATTTTGTTGATTTTTTTTAAATGAAAACTAAAATAAAAAAATATAATTTAATTATCATTAAACTTAAATGTCAAACAAAGAAATAATAGAAAGGATCTCATTCTTATCTCTCTTACAATTTAAAAGAAAACAAAAGTACTTTTTTTTTTTTTTTTGCTAAACAAACAAAAGTACTCGTTTAACTTATCATTTGACATAACTTGGATAATTTTTCCATAATAATGTTTCTTTTTTTTAAAGAAAATGTTAAAAAGAATTTTAATCATGTTTATTAAAAATCACATGTGATTAAAAGTCATTCAAAAATTAATAAGATAAAAGTATTAGTTTTACAATTTAAGGGCTGGTAATTCATGTTATTAGGTTGGGTTCATGTCAGATTGAAGCCAATTTGATCTTAAAAACTCCCAATTCGGACACGACCTGTAATCCGTCAGGTCAAGAAATCATCAACACTAACGCAACCTGGTATTTTTATGGGTTGACACAGCACTTGTGTAACCTGCCAAAAGCTAATCTTTGAAATTTGTTGGGTTAGTCATCGTAAAGAAACGAATAGGAAAGGGAATAGAGGAGATGATTGAATAAAAAGGAAAGAAAAAAGTCTTGAATTTTTTATCATCAGTCTCTGTTTTGTTTTTATAAACAACAAAATCTCATAATCTCACTCTACCACATCAAAATCCCAAAATCTCCACACCCCAATCATCCAAATGTGCATTAAGGTAAAGGGTTTCAAGCAATGTCATGCCTTTTCACCCATGATTCGATCCCTTGTAGTTGCCGAAATAGAGAGTGGTCATCAGCCAAATCACAAATTACTCTCAAAAGAATGAAGATAACACCAAAATAAAATAAAAGAGAGAAAATGAGTTAAGCTCCATTGCGAGCTCGGTAAACTCCAGAAGAAAGTTATAGCGATGACGATAAAAGTGAGAAAAGAGCAGTAGGTCGTGCAGAGGGAGGTGGCGGCCATAAATTAGAATGAAGAGCCACATTTGAGAGAGTTGAGTGAGAGAAAAGACTCAAAAGAGGTGGCGACAGTAAGAAGGGTAAAGAGTGAGTGAGTTAGTGCCTAGGGTTTTTTGGGTTGAATTCAGGTCACGTGGGTTGACCGAGACACAACCTGATTTTTTGTCGTGTTAGACGGGTTCAATCCAAACTCAACTAGCACCTTATTTTTCCAATCCTAACTTGTATTTTTTTCGTGTCCAAATTACCACATTTATAGAAGATTTTTGTTATACATTAAATTATAGAAGATAAAATGAGATCAACCTTATTTTTCAATGGTTAAATTTGAAATTAAACCATTCACCAAAATTTTTGAAATTAAACCAACTATTTTTTATTTTTTAATATATGTTTAAAATAGTGAAAGGACGAAAACTTTTTTTCTTATTTTATTTTTATTTATTAATGAAATTTTATTTTTGTCAACGGTTCGAAGATGGATTCAACTCATGTGTCCCCTTATTCTCGTTCTTTTCATGTTCCCTCAATGATATCATGACACGTCAATTAAGAATGTATATTAATTACAATATCATATCAAATCAATTAAAAGATTATGTTAGTGACACATGTGTCATATTATTATTGGATAGACAGGAACGTGGTGTGTGTCACTGTCGTTTATTAAAGAAAACAACATGTCATTTCTTGCATATTTGATTTCGTTCTAACTTATAAGAAAAGCATCTAGATTATATTGTTCTTTCGTTTTAAGTTTTCTAACGTTTAAATGTTTGATGTCGTTTTCAGAAAAGGGCGTGTCGTTTTGACGTCATTTAACCTCTCCACGATAGTCTATACGAGACGACCTTATCTGTAAAGTAATACCGTCAATATCTTTTTTTTTAAGGAAAACTACAAGTTGTTCAGGTGTAAAGTTTTCAACCACCAAAATGTTTAATGTCGTCTGTCATACAATTTAATAGATGCTTCCATCTATAATTAGCCGGATATGCAAGTATTTGTCTACAGTTTGTTGTCGTCTATTGCAAAAACAATATATGTTGCTTATTTTTAAAGATTCCTACCGCTCAAAGGGTTGATGTTATTAAAAACGACAAGTCGTTGAAAAACAAAAAATTTTTTTTTTGGGTTGAATCAAATGGAAAACAGAACAAATAGCACCGAAGAAACCCTTAACGAATAAGCAAAAACATAAAACACGTACCTGGGATAATTGTTCATCGATGTGCTAAAGTCCTACCACTTTTGGACTTTTTGAGTTAAAACAAAATAAAAAATAATATTTTAGCAAGTTACTTGACAACTTTTCAACAAAATCTGGAAAAGCTATTGGACGGCATTTTAATCACCATTTAAAAGGTCATTAATGATAATTTATTATTATGAAGGTTTTTAGTCTTCTTAATTTGCTAGCTTAACGTTCTTGATCTAGTTGCTTGTTTAATCTTTACATTCTTACTTTTCTCGTTTAAGAAATTCATTTGATGTTGGATTCAATCATTCAAACTCAAATTCTGAGAAATACTAAGAGCTAAAAATGGGTATAATAATTTAAATTAAAAAAAAAAAAAAAAAAAGACTAATGATCCGTTTGACACTCCATTTAGATTAACTTTTGTACACTATATAAAAAACTTAACCTATGATCTAAACTCTTTTTGAGGAGGAAAAAAAAAAACACCTGACCATAATTCCTTATAAAATCTTTATTCTATTGCATATATATATATATATCCATAAAGATTCTGATTATACCTCAACATGTAGTTACAGGCATAATCTAATATACGATAAATATCTGATATCAAATGAAGATCAAAATAGCTTATACATAAATATGGCGAAAAACATCATACAAAAACAAAACGAGATGAACAGAGAGGGCACAAATTCACAAGACACATAAAAACTCAGGCGGCGAAGGAAGCCGAACCGCCGTAATAACCATGACAGAGGTCAAAGCCGTACCAAATACCGTTGGGAATAAAGACGTCGTAGTAGAAAGTGACGGCCTTGATGTTGTAACCGTAGACCTTGACAGTCTCCGGCTTCCAGCCGTCGTAACCGCTTCTGTAGAGGTACAGGTGGCAGATCTGGTACGTGCACGGGCCCCTTATCTGGAACGTGTCAGTCGAGCACCTCTCGAACGTTCTAGAACGCGGATCGTCCAGCCTCGGCGCGTACACCTGATTCCCGTACGCGTCGCCGAATGACAAACTGATTTGATCTCGTGTGTATTTCGTCGAAGAACAGCTCGTCTTGATCGTCACTGTGTAAGAACACGCCGCTTTGTTATCCTGCAGCAAAAACAGACACCGATTTGATCAGAATTTGGGTCAAGTTTTCATTTTTATTCTTATTTTTATTTTGGGGGGGAGGAATTTCTGGAGTCTGATTCAGAGAGAGCTTACCTGGGAGGAGTTGACGGGGTTGAAGGAGGAATGAGGGTGGGGGAGTGGAAGAATTGAGGCAGATTCAGCCACTGAGAAGGTGAAGACCAAAAGGGCTAGAAAAGTCACTGCCTTTTCCATTCTCGCCATACTGTGGAGAACCCTTTCTGATCCCAACCTTTTTTCCTTTTTTTTTTTATTTTTTATTTTAGAGTGGGAAAAATAATATACCAAACCCCAAGGACAGGTGGTTCTAATAGGAAATGGTATGGGAGCTTTCTAGTCTCCTAGTTTGTTTGAAGTTTCTACTACAATGATGGATTAGTCTCTTCACATTCACCCCAACTTTATTGTTTTGTTTTTTTTTACCTTTTAATTACAATCACAGGATCACCACATGTGATTATTGCTTCTACTTTTCCATTCTTTTTTTTTTTTTTTTTGGGTCAAAAACATGGGAATTTGTCTATATAGATTGGGATCAAATTACGTTAGTGTCCCGGGGCTTTTAATGAAGTAGAAATTGGACGAGAAAAAACCGGGGAATTTTTTTTTTTTTTTTTCGCAATTTCTCCAAGGATAGCTATCATCTCTGTCAACAATCTCAAGCTAAAAACTCTCCTTTTTACTTCCCTTGGGACGCTGTTCTTTTGTGAGTTCATCCAAGATAGCTACGTATCAAAATTAAATTTAGCACTGCTAGAAAACAATGGAGAGTGGAGACTAATTAAGATAAGTTCCAAAAGAATAAAGCGACTCTTCCACTTACACAAACAAAAGCAAAAGAGCCAAGCGATCAAACATATTTCCATTAGTCATTTCCATGTCGTTTCACAACTTAACTTACGGAGTTCCTTCTTTTTTTTTTTCCTACAAAATTGTTAGAAACCGAAGCTTCTCCAAAAGCCACATCACAACGATTAAACGAACAGTAGAAGCCGTCAATTCGAAAT
>CM046383.1:444374-505255 GCA_025413485.1 Ficus microcarpa
TATACATTATCGTGCGTCAGAAAAATGTTACATTAGTTGGACATCCGTGACATAGTTGTTCATTTTTGGCAAATGCCCACATAACATAAATAAATAAAGTAATGCATCGGCACTTGCAAAAAACGTAAAAGTGGTTAATACAACGAACAAGGCAAGCTAGCGTTAATTGTTACATAAAACTAATAAATCACGCACCAATAATTAAATATTGGACAATAATAAGAATAAAATCTCAGTGTTGCCGAAAAAAGAAATGGAAAAATGAAACAAACAAGGAAAACACATAAACAGTCATATAGCTGGCGGCGGTGGGGGGTTGATGACCTCGGCAACAATGGCTCTTCGAAGGTTGTCATCAACCTCACAGAATGGACCCATAAGATGTTGATGGGAATCAAAGTAGTGCCACATTATCAGCTGATCATGTGTTGAATAACCCATCGCCTTCATTATGTTCATGCACTGCCCAAGGCCACCGTTTTGGACTGATTGCTCACTGCCACCGCCAGATTGCGATCGGCCTCGGAAGTAGTCTCGGACTTCCTGCATGGTCGAGACGGTCATCTCATCGGTTGCATCCCTTTGCTTTCTCTTACCTAGGCTTCCATTACGTCGGGACGGACCGGCTACGTGGGGCCCTTGTCGCGGGTTGGCCTGCCGCCCACCGGCGGTCGCGGGTTACGTCCTCCTCAAACCACGGGTGTGTTTCAGAGTTGTCGAAGTTCAACTCGTAGTCCACGGATGGAATAGGGGCGTCCCCCATCGTAACTGATCTGTACCCGTAGGCGCCTGCCGCATGAGTTCGGTCGAACACCTTGTACTGCAACTCCTTCTCGTGAAGGCCCTCGTAACGGAGATGCCTGCATTCTGGATGCACCTGCAAATGAGATATGTCACATCATCCATCTGTACTACTGAAGTGGTTAATAAATATAATAAGCAGGACTTATATTAGAAAATTAATATTACTTTGATGAAGCTCTGCCATGCCTCATCTGAGCAAACGACTGTATCTAGTCCCGGATCATACCCTAGGCCGGTATGGACTTGCAAAAATTTCCAACCCTGATAAATTTTTTTCATCCGCTCTCTCTTCTGGGATAAAGTGAGGCCGTGAGCGGGAACACCACCGAACTCAGCGTTAAACTCATTGGCCCATAAGTCGTAAATCTGCATGCTGGGTTGTCTACCGGGGTTGGATGAGTAAAAGTCATCCAATTTTTCAAGCAACCGTTTTTCCTTCACGGGGTTCCAGACATACGTCTCCCCCGAAGATTTACGTGGCATTTCCTTGATATAGCGAATATAGGGGAAGTGACAAAAGCTAAGCATTATACGTGTACGATTATTGCACGATACTTGAGTATGAAAAATGTAAAATCAACTTCAACATCAAAATTTAATCCATCACAATCAATGGAAAAGCAGACATTTCTGAGTTTTAGCATCGAAACAAATTTAACACAAATTACAAACAACCCGAACGCGAAATCATGAAACTCAACATTCTTACAAATTAACAAATTTTCATCGAGATTAAGAAAGCTTACCGGTTTAATCAAGTTCGAGTCGGAAGATGAATAAACAGTGGAGGCCGGCGGAGCAGGGCAGGAAGCAGTGGGTCGCACCAATGATCTCTGAACGCGAAAGTAGTGGTTGATCAAGCCTTTTGTCCGATTTTGCTTCGCGGACCTCAATCTACGACGCATGTGCCACCGACGATACCGAATCCGAAAGTATGACCTAAAAAATAAGAGTAATAAGACAAATAAAAAGATAGCGTAAAGAGGAAAATAATGTTGATAAACAAATGTTAGAGTCCAAGAGAACGTTCACAGTTTTGTGGCATCATATCAAAAAAATCTTTCAATTTAATTTTTTAAATTAAAAATAATTAATTTGGAAACACTGGCCGTAACGCTCGATTTTTTTTTTTGCATAAAAATCTAGCGAATACAAGGGCTGACAGTTTTGTGGCTTTTATGATTACTTCACTAATTACAGGGCCTCCCCTCCAACATACATCAAATCTCTTTTCTTTTCTTTTTTATTTCTTTAACAAAAAAAAAAAAAAAAGAATTACGCCCACCCACCCGCTAAAAAGACCGAAACTGATCCCCATCAAAAGCTAACCAAGAACCCACAAATATTGTAAACAAATACAATAAGGGGTCATTAACCTCTGAAAACTCAAGCGTCCCTAGGAAAGGAAACCCAAAAAAAAAAAAAAAAAAAGGAAAAAATCCCCCATTTGGGCTTTCTACCAACTTCTGTCTTCTGCGTTCTCATCTCTCATCTCTCTCTCTCTCTGAAATTTTTGCCTTCTTGCACTCTTTTGTCCGATGGCTCTCTCTCTCTCTCTCACTCTATCTCTGTTGCTGTTATGTACACCATGCAGACCGAAAATAAAAGAGAATAAAAAAAAAGGAAAAAATCCCCCCTTGGGCTTTCTACCAACTTCTGTCTTCTGCGTTTTCATCTCTTATCTCTCTCTCTCTCTGAAATTTTTGCCTTCCTGCACTCTTTTGTCCGATGGCTCTCTCTCTCTCTCTTATTCTATCTCTGTTGCTGTTGTGTACACCATGCAGACCGAAAATAAAAGAGAATCGGGGACGACGCCGGCAACTCCCCCCTCCGTCGACGGCGCTGTCACCCTACCCGCCGTCAGGTAAGTGGAGCCCAGGCGGAGCACCACCACCTCCCATCACCGATGGGCCTTTCTCGCTCTCTTTCTCGGCCTTTCGCTCTCGCTCTGTCTCTTTGCGGCCAAACCGCACCTGAATGGGTTCACAATCGCAAGAAAGGACCTCAAATTTTTGGTAACTGTTAATATTGCAGAAGAGAAATTGAACCCAAAGCGAAAACCCAAGACAGGTGCGGAGAAGCTGAAAACGGTTTGTGGTGGGTAGGGAAGATGAACTAGAGAGAGAAACAGGAGAGAGAAACTAGAGAGAGAAAGCCAAAAATTATAACTTACAAATGGGTTTGGAAGCCGATTGTTCTACGAACACCGTCGATTGGCTGACCGGATGGGGGACTTGCCGACGGTTGGAGCTCAGGAGTCGTCGATGGGTATGGGGCGTTCGGTCTGTCAGATGGACTGAGGAAAGAGAATGGGTTTTTGAGAAGGAGAGAGCAGATGGTTGAAGGTGGGGAGAGATAAAAAAAAATGCAAAACCTAAAGCCAGCTACCTGTCGCAGAGAAGGCGTGGAATCTGGTTAGAGCTGCCTTCTTCAGTGCCCTGCATCGCCACAGAGGACATAACTTCTTCTCTATGTCTCTCGGCACGTGGGCGTCAACTCGCAACAGTGCAATATGTTCAGTGCACTGTATAACGGTTCAGTGACAAGCTCAAACTGAACTAAGCCACCAAACTCATTTCGTTTAGTTTAAACTGAAAACCATCAGTTCAAACTGACGTCCCAAACTCCCCCTTAGGTTTCAAAAAAAAAAAAAAATTCTTTTGGGTGATCATTGAAACTCGAGTTCTGAAACTATTTTGATTGAAAATAAGTTGATATTTTAACTAGAAGTAAACTACCTAAAATTAAAAAATAGTAAAAATTGTTCTTTTATTATTCTATTTAATTATTTAAAAAAAAAATCAACTCCACAAAAAAAAAGTACACAAACTAATCATAAAGTGAAATAGTTTTTATTTATAAATTTTTTTACTAGTATATAAATCCACATTAATCAATTCAGTAACAAAATAAATAAGAAATCGGAATAAAGAATTTATCTTTTTTATTTTTTTCAATATGAAATAAAAGGAAAATTTTGTGATAGAGCTTATTTAAGGAACACTGCCAGTAGTTACTCATCCAAAGATTATTATTGAATTGCTTTTAAAATCTACAGTTATAATTTTGTATAAATTTGAGATTTAATACACCAGATTTCCTCTATTTTTTTCCTTTAAAAAAAAAAAAAACTCTATCTCTCTTTCTCCCCTCTCTCTTTTTCTACCGCTTTTTATCCTCGTGAAAAGTTGTTGTTGTCGGTGGGGGGAGGCGATTTCGCCATCCCTCAACAACTGAAGCTCGCTTGAGGGGGGTCATCATCAGGGTTTCAAAGGGCGGGGGCCCCAGATCTGGTGGGGTCCGTTGAGTGGGGGTAGATTGGGTCGCAGTAGGGGGTGCTTATGGGTCACGGCGGGGGCTAGTCGCCGACTGGGGATGGAGGGGCCTAGGTCACGTGGGGGCTCATCGACCAACGAAAGGGGGACCTGTCATGGAGGGGGGGCTGTGGTCGGGTTCGCGAGTCTGGTTAGGGGTAAGGGTTGGTTTGCCGTCAACGGACTCGGGGAAGAAGGATGCCTGGGCTCGTTGGCGTCGAGGGAGGGACTGGGTTGATGCCAATATGGGGGGGAAGTGATGTAAATCTGGCTCAGAGGGAGGGGGTCCGTTGGCGGGGAAATCACCGGCATCAGGGAAGGGGTGGTCTTTTTTATTTTTTATTAATTAATTTATACTAATATGAGATAAAATGTATTGTAATTATTATATACAAATGATATTTCAGTCATTCGATCACATCTTAACTATTTAAAAATGAGCTCTATTAATTGAATATATAAAACGGGCTAAATCGCAACTTTACTCGGAATAAAAAGAATTATGGAAATTTGAGTTTTTTTTTTTTTTAAGGGTATAACTACGATAAAACTCTTTTTATATACCCTATCGATAAATATCATTTTAAAACCATTTAGATGTAATCGAATGACTGAAATATTGTTTGTGTATTGTAATTATCATACACTTTATCTTAAAGGAGTATTTGACTAAAAAATAAAAAATAAATAAAAAAATAATTTAAAAAAAATCCACCAATGGTCGAAGATTGGGGGAGGGGTAAGGGAGGTTTCCATCGCCGGGGTCAGGAGGGAGGGAGGGAGGGAGTGGGCTACTCAACGTGGGGGGGGGGGGGGGGGTGGGGGGATTGGGTCAACATCGACGCGAGGGGGTTGGTGGGGTCCATCACCGGTGTTGGCGGGGTAGTCACTGGCGTCGGGGATGGAGATTGGATTTTCTTAAAATTATTTTTTTAATTTATTAGTCAAATACTACTATAAGGTAAAGTGTATGATAATTACCGTACATAAATAACATTTCAACCGTTTGACTACATCTGAATAGTTTAAAAATGAGCTCTATCAATAAGATATATAAAAAGGATTTTATTGAAATTCTATCTTTTTTTTAATGAAAGAAAGAAATTAAAATAGTGACGTTGATTTTTTTTTTTTTTTTTGCAAGAAAATAGAAAAAACTTTCGAAAAGCTCTCATCTGTCCAAACAGACTCTTAAGGCCTTATTTGGTGAATCAACTTCACTAGAACTAAACTGTACCTTTTCATCTTAATTTTTTTCTTTTTATGAAAAATCAACAAAATTTATAATTTACTTTTTAAAAAGTCAACTTAATTCAAACTTAAAAATTTTATCTTATCTCATTTATCAAACTTAAAATAGTTTTGGAACCAAACATGCCCTAAGTAAAAATTGGATGTTGCCAACTAGACTGCCAGCAACTAGTCTGCACGTCAGCCAAAGTGACTGTGCTTCATTTCCCACTTCCACTTGACGACAGCAACAGCCAAAAACAAAAATAAAAATAAAAAAAGAGCGGGAAATAATAGCACTTGTCTTGTTCTCACTTCCTGTTCTCAGAGAAAATTTCTTTTGGTTTCGACAATTGTCCAAAAAAAAAAAAAAAAAAAAAAAAAAACTTAACAATGAAGCTATCTGATCTTCACGCGGAAGTACCTCTTCCTCGATCCGCCGAGAAATTGCTGGACGAAATCTGCGCCAAGCACGCTCTCCCACCGGCGGACGCCGAGCTGCGGTGGAAACTGGCTTCCGCCGGAGAAGACAGGGCTCTGCAGGTGCTCCGCACCATCGCGGACAGCACAACCAAGGTCAGGAGCCTCCCTGGCTTCGCCACTCACCTGCTCCGCCAGTCTCCGTCTCCGCCGCCGCAGTCTTCTCCTTCTCGTTCTCCGGCTCCCGAAAACCCCCGTCCTTCTGGTTCTCCAGGCACTTTGATCACCAATTCTCCAGGTAATTATTCAATGTTGCTCTGCTTCAAGATGATATTTTTGAGCTATCGGTCGTTTGTTTTGGTGATTTCTGGTTAATTTTAAGCTCGGAGAAATGGCGGAGAAGCGGCTGAAATGGAGGCTTTAGGAGAGCTGGAGTTTCGAAAGCAGTTCTTGATTCTCAGCTATATTGGCGGGTAATCTTTTTGCTTCTTTACTTTTTTTTTTTTTAAATATTAAAAATGCGATTTTAGTTTCTTAGATTTGATTTGATAACTTCATGAAAAATGATAACAGAAACGAGCTTCAGTGCGTCACTACGGCTGACGAAATCCGGAGCTTGAAGCCTCTCTCCATGGTACAGTTTGAAAAGCAGGTTTGGCAACGGTTTGGCCTAAGATTTGTTGACCCCGTAGATCGTCGAATTGTGAGTTTCATTTCTCTCATTCTTCATTTTCTACACTTGTTTGGTATAATATAAACATATATACATAAATAAATAAATAAATAAATATACATATATATATGTATTCGCATTCCTTATTGTAATTTGTATTCCAATTTCCAACAGAAAAAAGAAAAAAAAAATTATTTCATTTGGTTTTCCCGTTTCTAATTTTGAATTGGCCTGATTTTGTCCTCCTTCTCGGGTTTTTTACAGTATCATGATTGGGATTCTGGCAAAACACACAAATATCATTGTCATGTCTCTCCCGAAGGGAGTTACAGATTCAAGGTTGGATTTTTCTTCCCCTTACATTGGTAATCTCAAATTCACACACATGATATTCGCTTGTCGACAAAGTTATGGACAATGACCTTCATATTATTGGTTTTTTGGATGGCATTTGGCACATTAGAAATGAGTTTTTGTCTTTTTACTTTTATTGTAGTTTTTAAGTGCAAATTCTTCAACAAAAATTTCGTAGTTTTAGATATTTGTACCTATTTGCTTGTTCTTTTTGTCAGTTCCAAGCGCATAAGTATCATGGAGTACTTGACATAGTAGTTTATAGACAAATTTTACTCAACTGTCATCCAGTGTATACATGTTCTTATTTTTGCTTGATATTCTGAATTAGTGTTCATTTATTCAACGGTGTTATTCCAAAGTCCGCGAGGCGATAATTGGTCTGATAGCTTAAACTATGCTGCATCTGAAATTACCGTTTACGTGGACTTCTAATTCAGGGTCCTTATCTAGAAAAAACAAAAACTCACTTGCAAAAGGTCATAGGGGATGACAATGTTTTAATGGTCAAATTTGCTGAGGAGGCGGCTGAAAATTTTTCTGTTGATTCACGTGATCAAAACTATGCTGGATATAGTAAAATATGCAGAGAAGGCATTTGGGTTGGATTACGCCGGTATTGCTTTTTTGGTGAGCCTTTTTCTGAACTTGGTGATCTGATATTTGAATTTGCAGTTCAAACTGAAGATAAAATGAAAAGTCTAATAATTAAAATGGTAAACTGAAGATAATTCTATAAAGCATTTTCTTTTTATGATGTGCGCAAATTTCTACTTCTATGCTCGAAATTCACTCTTTTTTTAATTTTTTAATCTGCTATGGATTGAGATTTCGTACAATAGTAACAACTCTTTCTTCTCAATTTCAATATGATGTGGATCAGTTTTTAAAGATGGTCGAAAGGAAGAGAAGAAAAAAGATCCAACTTCATCACCTGTGAAGTGTTATTTTGTTCGCATCAACTCGAATGCATGGATTGATCAGAGTGCATCTTATATTTTGTCTAATAGAACAATTTCTGAAGCAAGGCATCTGTTTATGCATGCACGTACAGTATCTACCGTGTCAAACTATATGGTTAGGTATGTTTAGACTACATAGTTACTTTTAGAAAGTTGTGTTCTTCCAGATTTTTTTTGTCCGCTGATAATTTAAGGTTCTCTCCTTGTGATTCTAGGTTTTCACTCATTTTGTCCAAGACATTGACTTTTAAAATCGACCTTTCATCTGTAAATATTGATATAATTGAAGATGAGTACTGCCAGGTGACTCTTTTAATGTCTTTCTATAAAATTTATGTTTTGTCTTATTATTACGACATAACCTTCACTAAATTTTGACATTGCAGGATGAATCTGGCAATCGTATTTATAGAGATGGAAAACCACTTATACATACAGATGGGACTGGGTTCATCTCTGAGGACTTGGCTTCGTTGTGCCCGAAGAATTTATATAGAGGGGAATTTGTCGATGATCAAAATAATAAGGTTTCTAGCTTGTGGTAGTGATTTTGTTTGATTTTTTGTATTCACATTTGGAAAGTTAGTAAACGGTGATGAGTGATTTAATCATAGGCGTTGTCTTCTCCCATAGTGATCCGTCTTCATTATATCAACTTTCTTGGAACTGACTATAAAGTCTATTTTCTTTCACTTCCCATTACTGGGCTAATTTGATCAAACAAATACCAGAATTCTGACATTCTGACATTTCCTTTTTCTTATCGTCGTTGTTTTCCTTTCCAGAATTATATATTTACTGGTTATCTTTGGTATGACTTGGTCTTCTGCTTATGGTTTTAGATACTGCGTACTCGTGACGAGCGTGAGGACAATGTTTCAGTAATGGAACATCAAGGAACTGAGATATTAGAGCCAGTACGTACGTGAAATTCTGGCCATTGCTTTTCGCTCTCTCTCTCTCTCTATCTCATCCATAATATTCATTCTTTTGTAAATTGTTATTTTTTGAGGCACATTAGTTCAATTTTGACTTAACATTCATGTCTGTTCTTTTACTTTCACTTTTTTCTTTCTCCTTCCCTCTCTAGCCTATGTTGATGCAGTTCCGAATGTTTAATCAAGGCCGTGCAGTTAAAGGAACTTGTCTTGTGAACAGGAAGGTACGTTTCCTTGTCTCTTCTCTTATCTTTTTGAAATCATGTTGAGCATGTATTTAATTGCTCAATGTCAGGTGTTTTCATTTTTTATTGTTTAATTTGTTGAATGGTTAACACTGATAGTCTTTCTATCATCCTTATTTTCTGCAAAATGAGAGGGAGAAGAATCATGTTCTTTTTTTTTTTCCTTTTATTTCTGTAATTTTTCTCTTTAGGATTGTTTTCTTTCTGATAGATTCTTATCCCATATTCTTTAGATTGAACCAAAAACAATCAAGATCCGACGCTCAATGGTTAAAGTTGACCCAGATCCAGAACTTTCGAATTATCAGACAGCAAACTCACTTGAAATAGTTGGAACAAGGTATCTCCAATATCAACTTATATATTTGACCTTGTTGTCTTTAAGGCAGAAATTTACGATATTTTTTTAGTATGGAAACAAACATCGTATTTACATGCGGGCATTGCTCTATTTTCTGTTGTTAAGGTGAGATCTTACTTTTAAAGTTGTTGTTCCCCAGCAACCCGCCAAAGAAAACTCACCTGTCAAGGCATTTAATTGCCCTCTTAAGTTACGGAGGCGTCCCAGATGAATATTTCAAGCGTTTAGTTTGGAAAGCTTTGAGAGAATCTCATGGTGCTTTCAACAACAAGCGTACTGCAATTAGAGGTGTTTTCGTTTTTATTTCCCTGTCCTCCATTGCTTAGATTTTTGAAATGCCAAACATTAACTAGTAAATGAATAACTCGTTCTATTCCATTTATTTCTCTCTATTCTTTCTTTATTCCTCAATGACAACTATGAAAACTGCTTGCAATCTGCAGTTGCTATCAACCAAGGGGGCCTAGACAATGGTTCTATTGTTGCAAGAATGATATTGTCTGGTATACCTCTTGAAGAACCATTTTTGCAACATCGTCTGTCCGTGCTAGTGAAGGAGGAGAGGAAGGGCCTCAGGGGCGGGAAGCTCTCTGTAGATGAATGTTTTTATTTGATGGGAACAGCCGATCCCACTGGAAAACTTGAACATGACGAAGTTTGCATCATTCTGTATGTCTTTATCTTTTGGCATATGTATCCTTTGAGTTATATGAATCTGTTTAAACATATTCCTTGTATTCAAACTGTATTTGCACGGCCATGAGCCATGTTAATTCTCTTTAAACAATCGCTGAACCATGGAACTTTTATGCTTAATTCTTACTTTGAGCCTTTTTTTTTTTTTTTTTTTTTTTTTCTTTTTGGCACAATAACTTGGTCAGGGCTAACGGACAAGTTTCTGGGGAGGTACTGGTTTACCGTAATCCAGGCTTACACTTTGGGGACATTCACGTTTTAAAGGCTACTTATATAAAGGAACTGGAGTCTTTTGTTGGGAATGCAAAGTATGCCATATTCTTCTCCAGGAAAGGTCCGAGATCAATTGCTGATGAGATTGCTAGCGGTGATTTTGATGGTGATATGTACTGGGTCTCAAGAAATCCCGAGGTTTGGCATCTGGCTTCAAGCTGATTTAAGGACTCAGCTTCAGCTGTCCTAACTTGAGTCCCCCCCCCCCTTTTTGTTTCTTTGAATTCTACTATGGTTCTCGAGTGCCTTTTTTATCTTCTCTGAGTTTTTTCCTTTCATGTATTATGCTTTCTTTTTTGCTCTATACTTCGATTTTTTTTCTCTCTCTTTTAGTTCTTAGGTATATTTTGTCAAGCTTAGGTGTAGTTTTTAATTTGTTCTCAATACAGCATAAGAATTCTTTCATTCAAAGCAAGACATTTCAAATGGTACTTGGTTGATGTCTTGGAGACAATACTGTTGAAATATAAAATTATTGTTGGTCCATCTCCTAACAGCTTAAGCTTTTGGGAGAATTGACAAACTAACATGGCATCAGAGTACGAGATCTTGAGTTCGGACCCTGGCAATTACACTATTTAACCCCCTTTATTATCATTGTGTGCTGGGCCTTTAATATGTTTCCGGCTTCTTATAATTTGTGTTGGACTTTCAAATTAATATTTGTCCACACATTTACCCATTATCTGGCCTGCACGTGAGGGGAAGTGTTGAAATATAAAACTATTGTTGACCTACCTCCTAACAGTTTAAGCTTTTGGGAGAATTGATAAACTAACAAATACATATTGTGTCTTCCTTAGCTTCTCGCAGAGAATTAGTATGGAAGTAATTATTTATGCAGTGTTTATCTATCAAAGTGTCCTAGGTTAAATTGACCGTGGATTAGTTTATTCGTCCTGTATTTCGCAATACAAGACCTGGTTTATTGTCTAGGCCCCTTCAATGCTGAGTCATTAATTTTTGATACGGTATCTTTGGCTATTGAAATGATTCAAAAAGAAATATCTACTAATGATTCATTAGGACAACAAAATTACTTGGTACGGATTTTTTGATAGATTTTTTAAGGTTCTTCTGTTTTTTTATCACTTTCCATAATTTCAGCTACTAAAGTATTTCAAGCCAAGTGCTCCGTGGGTTAAAAAATCCTCAACTGGAAGTGTTGAAAGTAAAAGGCCAACTGATTATTCGAATGAAGAATTGGAAGATGAGCTTATTCGACTGTTCCTGAAGACTAGGTTTGAACCAAGGTATGCTTTTTCATTAGGTAGTTATGATAGGTTTGATCTGATGTGATTCGTGCATGATTAATTTATTTGGGTCGTACAATTTTGTGTCTATTTTTACTCAATAGTCTTCGGACTTGTTGTGTAGAGAATCAAAAACATGTATGTGTGGACTTTTAGGGTTATGATGTTTGTATGTCTGAAAGGCTTCTTGTTCTTTTAGCCAAAAAAAACTAGATGAAAATTTTTTGCTTTTTTCAGTTTTGCCATGAGTGAGGCTGCTAATAGCTGGCTTGCGCTGGTGGATCGTTTTTTGACTCTGGGAGATGATTGTATTGATGAGAAGAACACCGTCAAGGAGAATTTAAACAAGTTAATTGATATTTACTATGACGCATTGGATGCTCCAAAGCAAGGAGGAAAGGTCAGTTCTGTGGCTCTTCTCTTTTGTTGCTTCAGTTGCTACCGCGTTAGATGCCTAGCTGTATTTTAATCTCTGTACTTTCATGTCTCATTGATTTTCTAAGAATGTCTTCTCATTTCTGTTTCTATCTTTTTCTTTTCTTTTCTTCTCTTTTCCGACCCCTTTTAAACTTTGTTTGTTAGGTTGAAGTTCCGAGAGAGTTGAAGCCTTCTCTACTTTCATTTCTCATTGATTTTCTATTGATTTTCTGAGAATGCCTTCTCATTTCTGTTTCTGTCTTTTTTTTTTTTTCCCCTTCCGACTCCTTTTAAGCTCTGTTTATTAGGTTGAAGTTCCCAGGGAGTTGAAGCCAAAACTGTTACCTCATTATATGGAAAAAGACACAAAGCAAAAAGAAAAAAGACAAAATTATTTTCATTCAAAATCCATTTTGGGATGGATCTATGATGAGGTGGATTCATACCAATCGGAGGATCATTCAAACAGAGGCAAGGATTTCTTAGTTCAACATTGCATCTCTCGCCCTGTGTAATTATCTACTCATAAAAAATACATGAAATTGAAAAAAAAAAAAAGGTTAAATAAAGAAAAAGTGATTTAATTTTGATCATGTCTGGTAATAAAACCACTCTAATTTAGTCCTCTTTGTGGAAAGAGAGTTTCAATAAATGTTCTTTTCCGCATCCAGATATCTTCAAGCTGCCTCATTTCGAGGTCGAAGTTCCCGAAGCTTGCTTAACAAAATGGGCAGCGCACTATAAACAGTATAGGGAAGAAATGCATGATGCTTTGCAACTTAAGGATAGGATCAAAAATGAAGCTGCCGATGAGGTCATACGGAAATACAAGAGGGTAATCATTTTGACATTGAACTAGAAATCTGCATTTTTTATTTCCCTTTGTTCAAGCAACACTGTTCGATATAAGTAGTGCACGGCACCACTTCTCACGATGAGTAGTTCTTACGGGTAAGATCCTTGGAATGGGACTTAGCATGCACGAATTGAAGCGCCGAACATCAGCGATACCGATATCATTTTTCTAATTTTCTTCCTCTGCTAACTATGTTCTCTTTTCGTAGCTGCTATATGATGCCGAGGAACTCAAAGAGAGTACAAAGAAGATGGAGGAAATTAATAATGAGGCCCTCGCCATATATCGCTTGTGTTATGACTACGCCATGAGCCAAGGAAAAGTCACATACTGTAGCTTCGCGTGGAA
The DNA here is from genome assembly GCA_025413485.1 of Ficus microcarpa. Classification (NCBI taxonomy): domain Eukaryota; kingdom Viridiplantae; phylum Streptophyta; class Magnoliopsida; order Rosales; family Moraceae; genus Ficus; species Ficus microcarpa. The sequence continues at coordinate 457,519 of CM046383.1, forward strand.
CGTTGCGGGTTCAGCCTTGTTAAAGCTTCATGCTTTCAAAACAATAGGTGAACGTGCATTTTTCTGCCTTGCATCAGTTTTGAAGGAGGTGCTCTAAAACTAATGTCGAAGATTGTGGGTCAAAGATTGTGGAATTCCTAGACTTCAGGAATCTGATTTCTGGCAGAATAGGATCGGGTAGCTGGCTGATTTGGTAGCTGGCAGATTAGCTAGTATTTTGTTTCCTTATTTGTCTCATTAGAATACGTAATTTACTCCCTAAGAATCAGTCAATCCGCTTGTATATATACCACTTGTAATGCTTGAAATATGATATGGAAAAGAATTATTTTTTCCTTCACCAAAACCGCCGCATGGTATCAGAGCAAGGTTAAAAACCTCCCATGGATTTTCGGGCAGCAATGACTGGCTCTCAGAAAAAAACCCCCCAAACAGATATCTATTCAACGTCATCCTCAGAAACACTCCAACCCCAACCAACCCGTCAACCCCAACCAGCCAACACCCATCAGACCATCATCTCTCAGCTCAGCAGCATGGAAAATTCCAGCCCAAACCTGTCTTTGCAGTTGACTATTCATAAACTAAATGGGAGCAATTACCTCGAGTGGGCTCAATCGGTCAGACTCGCGATTGATGGCAGAGGAAAACTTGGACATTTGACCGGAGAAATCCCACGACCAGCCGCTAATGACCCAAGTTTGAAGGTATGGCGCTCAGAAAACTCTCTCATAATTGCATGGCTAATCAATTCTATGGAACCTGCCATAGGAAAGCCCCACCTATTCCTACCGACAGCAAGAGATGTATGGGAAGCGGTTCGAGATATGTATTCGGATGTGGAGAACTCGTCTCAGATTTTTGACCTGAAAACCAGACTTTAGAAGGCAAAACAAGGAGATCAAGATGTGACGTCATATTACAACGAACTTGTAACGTTATGGCAGGAGTTGGACCTTTGTTATGAGGACGAATGGGACTGCCAGAAGGACAGTGTTCGTTATAAAAAGAGGGAGGAGAATGACCGTGTGTATGTCTTCCTAGCCGGACTCAATCAAGAACTGGATGAAGTGAGAGGCAGGATACTTGGCCGAAAGCCGTTACCATCAATCCGAGAAGTGTTTTCTGAAGTTAGAAGGGAGGAGTCGAGGCGTAGAGTAATGCTCAAACCGCAGGAACCAAAGAATAGTCATGACATTGAGAATTCAGCCTTGGTTTCTCGAGGGCCAGACTCGGAGGAGAACCGGAAGAAAAAACCTTGGTGTGATCATTGTAAGAAACATTGGCATACCAGGGAGACTTGTTGGAAACTCCATGGGAGGCCACCGAACCAGAAGAAGAAGAACGGAGGAGAAGGCAGAGCACTACAAACTGTGGGCGAGGATTCTCAGGGGCAACCAGTCAACTCAGAGATGCACTCCTTCACAAAGGAACAGCTAAGCCACTTGTACAAGCTCTTCCAATCTCCACAGTTCTCAAATCCTTCTTGTTCTTTGGCGAAAAAGGGTAACTATTTCATTGCAGCCCTTTCTTGCGAAAACTCAAATCCATATCGTTCATGGATTATTGATTCAGGTGCTACTGACCATATGACTGGATCTTCGAATTTGTTTCATTCCTATAACCCGTGTGCAGGAAACAAAAAAATCAAAATTGCTGATGGGTCATTGTCAGTCATAGCAGGAATAGGGTCCATTGTTATCTCTCCCTCACTCACTCTTCATAAAGTTCTTCATGTGCCTAGTCTGTCCTGCAATTTGTTGTCAATAAGTAAATTAACCAGTGATCTTAAGTGTCAAGTTAATTTCTTTTCTTCACATTGTGAATTTCAGGAGCTGACCTCGGGGAAGACGATTGGCAGTGCTAGAGAAAGTGGAGGACTTTATTTTTTTGAAGAAGGATCGAAATTAAAAAGGCCAGTACAAAGTACATGCTATGGTTCTGTTTCTTTTTGTGCCCATAAGGAAATTATGTTATGGCATTATAGATTAGGTCATCCGAATTTCCATTATTTGAAACACTTGTTACCTGATTTGTTTAAGAATAAAAATCCTTCTTCTTTGCAATGTGAGTTTTGTGAATTGGCTAAGCATCATCGTTCTTCTTTTTCTTTACAACCCTATAAACCCACAAAACCTTTTGTATTGATTCACACTGATGTTTGGGGTCCCTCTAGGATTGTTACTCCTTTAGGAAAAAAATGGTTTGTAACATTTATAGATGATCATACACGATTGAGTTGGGTTTACCTGTTAAAAGAAAAATCCGAAGTTAAAAGTATCTTCCAAAATTTTTACACCATGGTTCTCACCCAATTTCAAACAAAAATTCAAATTCTCAGAAGTGATAATGGTAAGGAGTATTTTAATAAAACTCTTGGACCTTTTTTTCTCGAGAAAGGAATTGTGCACCAAAGTTCATGTAATGATACACCTCAACAAAACGGAGTAGCTGAGAGAAAAAATAAACACCTTTTAGAAGTGGCTAGAGCATTACTTTTTTCAAAAAATGTCTCTAAATATCTCTGGGGACATGCAATTTTGACAGCAACATATTTGATTAACCGAATGCCTTCTAGGATTCTAAAATTCAAAACTCCATTAAGTGTTTTTCAAAACATTTATCCTTCGACTAGGCTTATTTCTGACATTCCTCTCAAAATATTTGGGTGCACAGCTTTTGTTCATAACCATGATCACAGTAGAGGAAAACTTGATCCTAGGGCCACACGTTGTGTCTTTGTGGGCTATGCACCAACTCAGAAAGGGTATAGGTGTTTTGACCCTATCTCAAAGAAAATGTTCATAACCATGGATGTCACTTTTTTTGAAGACCAACCATTTTTTGGAACTCATCTTCAGGGGGGGAGAGAAAGAGAAGATTCGAATGATGATGATGTCTTTCAAATTCAAGAAGAACCGTTTTTTCAAATTCCATTTTTTCAAACCTCTCGACGGGACAGTATTACTGAAAATCAAGTTTTAGATCCTGACGAGTCAAATCCTACTGATTTTTTTGAAAAATCTGATCCAAGTGTTTTGGATTCTGAACAAGAAAGGCAAATAAGTGTAGAAAATATAGGAGAAACGGTTTCCCTATCCTTAGTGCCATCTGAAAAAAACAACCCCACAGAAAAAGGGGACAGGGACATAACATGTACTAAGTTGCAGACCTACTTCCGAAGAAACTATCGTTCAAAAGATAAAGTCCCCGCCTCTCTTCAAAGTCATGAGTCCGAACCAGGGAAAGAACCTGAAGTATCTGAACTCTTTGGTAAAAATTCCTCCACCGAGTCTTTTGATGATCTAGATATTCCCATTGCGTGTCGAAAGGGTATGCGGTCTTGCACCAAACATCCTATGTCTCATTTTGTCTCCTATGATAAATTATCCCCTGCTTTCTTTGCTTTCACTTCACAACTCTCCTCTGTGGAAATTCCAAGAGATGTACAGGAGGCTTTGCAGGTTCCAGAGTGGAGGAATGCTATTGATGAGGAGATGGCGGCTCTTGAGAAGAATCAAACATGGGAAGTAGTGGATTTGCCAAGGGGGAAGAAGACGGTGGGTTGCAAGTGGGTCTTCACAATTAAGTACAATTCGGATGGAACCATTGAGAGGTACAAGGCTCGCTTAGTAGCTAAAGGCTTCACCCAGACCTATGGAATCGATTATCTCGAAACCTTTGCTCCAGTTGCCAAATTGAATACAGTCAGAGTACTATTGTCGATTGCTGTTAACCTTGATTGGCCACTCCATCAACTAGATGTAAAGAATGCCTTTTTGAATGGAGATTTGGAAGAGGAGGTCTACATGGACTCACCTTCAGGGTTTGATGAGAGATTCAACTCAAAGGTCTGCAAGCTGAAGAAGTCACTATATGGACTCAAGCAATCTCCTAGGGCGTGGTTTGATAAGTTTACTCGCTCCATGAAGAACCAAAGATATGTTCAGGCCCAGAGTGATCATACCATGTTTATAAAAGGGTCCAAGGAAGGTAAGATTGCTGTCTTAATAGTATATGTGGATGATATCATTCTTACCGGTGACGATGTGGTAGAATTGGAACGGCTTAAGAAATCTTTAGCTCTAGAATTCGAGATTAAAGACTTGGGGGCATTGAGATATTTCCTAGGAATGGAAGTTGTGCGTTCAAAGAAAGGGCTGGTTGTTTCTCAGAGGAAATACGTCCTGGATCTCTTTAAGGAAACTGGCATGAGCGGTTGCCGACCTGCAGATACTCCTATGGACCCCAACCAGAAGCTTGGAGATGTTACAGATGGGGCACCAGTTGACAAGGCAAGGTACCAGAAACTTGTGGGTAAGTTAATCTACTTATCCCATACTAGACCGGATATAGCATTTGCAGTGAGTGTTGTGAGCCAATTCATGCACTCTCCCTATGAGGAACATCTTGAAGCTGTATATCGGATTCTGAGATACCTAAAAAGCACTCCGGGGAAGGGGCTTTTCTTCAAGAAAGGGGAGCAAAGAACTATCGAAGCCTATACAGATGCTGACTGGGCAGGCTCAGTTGCTGATAGAAGATCTACATCAGGGTACTGCACTTTTGTATGGGGCAACCTCGTCACATGGAGGAGCAAGAAGCAGAATGTTGTAGCCCGAAGTAGCGCTAAAGCAGAGTACCGGGCCATGGCACATGGTGTTTGTGAGATGCTGTGGTTAAAACGGATTCTTGATGAACTTTGTAAACCAACGGAAGGTCCAATGAAGTTGTACTGCGACAACAAGGCTGCTATCAGCATAGCTCACAACCCAGTACAGCATGATAGGACAAAGCACGTTAAGATTGATCGACACTTCATAAAGGAAAAGTTGGAAGGAGGAGTTATTTGTTTGCCATTTGTTCCTACAACGCAGCAGATAGCCGACATTTTTACTAAGGGATTATTCAGGCCTAACTTTGAGCTTCTCACTAGCAAGTTGGGTATGATGAACATTTACGCACCAACTTGAGGGGGGGTGTCGAAGATTGTGGGTCAAAGATTGTGGAATTCCTAGACTTCAGGAATCTGATTTCTGGCAGAATAGGATCGGCTAGCTGGCTGATTTGGTAGCTGGCAGATTAGCTAGTATTTTGTTTCCTTATTTGTCTCATTAGAATACGTAATTTACTCCCTAAGAATCAGTCAATCCGCTTGTATATATACCACTTGTAATGCTTGAAATATGATATGGAAAAGAATTATTTTTTCCTTCACCAAAACCGCAACTAATCCCACTTGAAATGTTATATAAATTCGATTAATGGTTGTGACATAATCTAATATAACTGTGTGCAGAATATATGACTTGGACCCATCTCCTAGTGTCTAATAGTTATGGTGTCTCAAGCTTCTTCTTCTTCTTCTTCTTCTTCTTCTTTTTTTTTTTTTTTTTTTTTTCCAAATAGTAAGGAATAAGGACTCCCCCTTGAACTTCTCGTTCATTGAAAATGTGTTTACTGAAATTTGTTAGGGGCACATTAAAAATGAACGAAAAGATCATTAGGGAAAACAGATTAATTAAGCCGAAGGAAAATCATAGTGGAAGGTTGGTTTGGCATCCGCTGATTATGAGTGGCTTGAAGAAAGCACGTAAGAAGAAAAAATAAATGATGTACTCTAATATATATCAGTTGTCCCGCGTGAAAAGACTATAAGATAAATAGTAGATTTTTTAACCCTTAGGTACCCTCTCCTTGCAAGCCAGTTTTCTAAGGGTATGTTCTAATGTGAAGCCTCCTCATGTTGCATCATCGTTAATGCTTAAGCCAAATTTAAGATTACAAGTGGGGTCGAACCAACAATCCACCCAAAGTCCTACCCAATCACCTTCCTCGTGCCATTAGAATAAAGTGTCTTTGGCAAAACCATAACAATTCATTTGTCAGATAAATTTGTTACAAAAAATTTGATAAATAACTCTGCATTGCCAACATTACCCATAATTCAATCCTATTTTTTTTCCTTTTTTTTTTTTTTTTTTTTTGGATTCTAAGCTTCCGCTTGGTGAAATGGTTGGAGTTGAAATTTTTAAATTGGAGTTGGTTGACTTTTTAAAAACTAGTACTAATTTTTATAAACTTTTTATAAAAAGACAAAACTGAGATGAAAAATTTAAGTTGAAGTTGGTTTATTAAATGTAGCCTAGAGGAAATATGTGTCTATAATATCTAGTAATATCGACAGACATCATATTCTGTTATGATATACTAACGTTTTCATGTTGCATTGCATAAAAATTCTCTCTCTTTCGTTTCTAATTGTGCTTTTAATTTAACTTAAACAAAAATGCTAGTCTCTGATTAGGGGTGGCAATACGGGTCGCGACACGACGACACGACTCGAAAACGACACGAATTTTGCGGGTTCGGGTTGGGAAAAATAGGGGGCGGGTCGTGTTCGGGTTGGGAAAATTTGACACGAAAAAAATCGTGTCGTGTTCGGGTTGGACCCGTTTTTTTCGTGTCACGTTTCGTGTCAATTTCGGGTCAAGTTCGGGTCAAGTTCGGGTCATGGGTTAATTTCGTGTCACTTTTCGTGTCAATTTCGGGTTAAGTTCGGGTCACGTTCGTGTCACGGGTCAATTTCGTGTCAATTTCGGGTCAAATTTCGTGTCAATTTCGTGTTAATTTCGTATCGTGGGTCAATTTCGTGTCGCGGGTCAATTTCGGTTCGTGTCGTGTCAACCCGTGATGGGTTCGTGTCGTGTTCGTGTCGCGGTTTCGTTTCGTGTTCGTGTCGCGGGTCGTGTTCGGGTCGGAGAATAAAAAAATCAACACGGCTCTAACACGACACGAACCCGACACGTGACACGAATTGCCACCCCTATCTCTGATCATATACAAGCGTCCGTTGAAAAATAAAATACTGTATTAGGAGGTGTTTAGTTAGGTCACTCAAATAGTATATTTTAAAAATTTTTTTGTCCTTTTCTAAAAACAAGAACAAAATTTCACTATCAATGTCCCCAAATCTATTTTGAAAATTCAAATTTTAAAAGTTCATAATTTAAAATGAGATACATATATATTTTTAAATTATATAAAATTTTGAGAAAAATAAAACAAGATCTAGGTTTTTTTTTTCCAAACATATTTCAAGTGTTTACACTTTTTAACTTCAAATAATTCGTTTTCAACTAAACGCATATTTTAAAAACTCAACTTATAAACTTCAATCAAAATGTTTTCAAAGTGGATCAACCAAACGGATCCTTAAAAAAAATTAGAAAGTTGGCATCTTAAAATATTAGAGGGAAAAACAACTGAAGCATCTAACCAGTAAAGCACTACTTGATTTAAAATTAAAAAAAAAAAGATTCCTTTTGAATTGAGGATTTTTTTTTAATAAGTGAATTTGGGAATTATTTTGCTGATAAAGAAGTGACTTGATTTCAATTCAAACAAGAAAACATAAGTTGCAAACAAGAAAAGATTCCCAAGGACATTTCTTGGACTTCCTTTTCTCTGATTAAGACATCCATTAACAGAGAAAAAGTAATAGATAACATGAGACTTGTGTGAAAAGATTTACTTGGTGGTGGACATGTTTTAGCAAAGTACGTCGGTCTAAAAACTAAAGCGCTAATGCGCCTTCTTTAATTCAAATAAACAATCTTTCGCGCTAGGCGCTCATGCTTTTTGTTTGGGTGAAGGCTTGCGGCAGGACTTTGCTTAACGTGATACACGGAATCGAGATCTATCTCGTATCGAACTATTTCTATCGGGAAAGTCTCGCTTATTCAAAAGGTGGATTATTTAAAGGAGGTTTTGGAAATATAGTTTTGAGGATATTTGAATTGGAGTTTTGTAAATGTGTGTTTGCCTGTTTGGTTGAAAAAAACTGTCTGGAATAAAAAAGTATAAAAACTTAAAATCTGCTCGAAAAAAAAAAAATCATTATAAATCATGTTTTGTTTCTCTTGAAATTTTATTAATTTAAAAAAAAATGTATTCCATTTGAACTTGAAATAACAAAATATTTGACTTTTAAAGTTTGAGTTTACTATATATATTTTGTAAATGTAAAGGATAAAAACTACTTTGAGTTAAGGAAAAAGATAAAAAAAGAAACATCTGAAAACTAGATGCCAAACGTTGTCCCTCAAATGGGTTCTTATAAACCCTATTTGCTCATAAGTAACTGAGCAAAGAGTATAAGACATAGGACTCACGTAGAACTTCTAAACACCCGCAAGAGATAGGATTGTACACCTGAACTTTTATAAGGTAATAAACAAACGTTACACGTATCATCTTAATGTTTGACAAATTACAAAAATTCAATTCCGAGACTCATGGGTCTCAGTCTCATATAATTCTATATGTAAATACTTGTTAGAAAAACACCATGATAGCTAGCAAAAATGTTACAAGTGAACATGTTATATGCATGTAATTAATCATGATCAAAGTTTAGATTTGTCGGTTTGGATAATAGTTTTACAAAGTTAATTTGAATAGTAAATTTTAATTTTTTGTAAGAGAAAATATTATGAAACTTTTTGAATAGTGTCCGAAAAATGTATGGCACACCATTTGTTTTTTTCATTTTAAATCCAAATCCATTTTTATTTTTTCTAAATCCACATCATGCTCGTTTTTCTTTCTTCCAAACACCCATTTATTTCATATTCTCATTTTTAAATAAATTTTTTCAGTTTAATACAGTGCGTCAAACATGAAGTAACTCTTTTTTTTTTTTTTTAAAATAATGTGCCAAACACACATGAATGTGAAAAATTACCTTTTAAATGTTGGAGTCTGCTTCCAATAAAAACATTTAATATGTATATATATATATATATATATATATATATATATATATAGAACAAGCTGGACGAGTGTGGTTGTTCACATTTGTTTAAGATAATTTTGGGCTATGTTAGATAGCTAATTGTACACATTTGTTTTTATTTATTTATTTATATATTTTGAATTTTGAACATCTTTTAACTTATTGAGGAAGAAAAAGTTTGAAAAGTTGTTAAAAAAAAAAAAAAGATTCCAATTCAAATTCGAAAAAAAAAAGGGATTGATGTATGAACATCTTTTAACTTATTGAGGAAGTAACTTTTGATTTGCTTAATCTGTTTTTTTGTCTTTTTTAATTTTTATTTTTGCTAAAACTTTATTTGTCTGTTTGGCATAGGTGTTGTCCAGTGTCCAACTAGTTCATCTTCCACGTCATTAACATTGCATCCCCAAACAAACGACACGTGGAAGAAACTTGCCTCGCACGGCACAAGCATGAAAAAAGAGCGGGAAATAGCGAGATTAAATTTCATGTTCTCTTCTATATATATTCGCTTTTGCAGAGCTCTCTCTCTATCTCATTTCCGCTTAGTTCTCTCTCTCTGACTCTTCCGTACTCCGTACGAGAAAATCTCACAGAAGCAGCCATGGCTCTAAATGATCTCGATCGCAATCTCCGGGTGGAAGTGCCTCTTCCTCCCTCCGTGGAGGAGTTTGTCAAGGGGATTTCCGCCAAGCACCAGCTGCCGCCGTTGAGCGCCGACGACAGGCGCAAACTCGCCGCCGATGGCGAAGACGAGGCTCTTCGCATCCTCCGCATTATCGACACCAGCACTACAGTCCGAAGCTTCCCCGGCTTTATAGCGCACCTGCGGCGCCAGTCGCCGTCGCCTCCTTCACCTCCTTCCAAAATCCCCCGCTTGACTCCGCAAGGTGATCGCTGAATCGCACTTTTTTTTTTTCCTTCTATTTTGATGTTTTTCCACGAATTTCGTTTGGTGCGGTAATCGTTGTGAAAAAAGTGAGACTGAGATTGTTGTTCGGTTCCTCTTTCCGGAAGCTTTGGCGACGGAGGTTTTGGGAGAGTTGGGGTTCAGGAAACAGTCCCTCATACTAAATTACTTTGCTGGGTACTGTAAAGTTTCTCCTTTTTTTTTTTTTTTTTTTTAAAACTTATATTTTGTTTTATTTAAATATATATATATATATATATATATATTTCAGTTTGGTATGCGTTTGTTGTGTTTCCTACTGGTTCTGAGATTATCTTAATCGTTGTCTTTTTTTTCCTTCTCCGGTTGCGTTAAATCATACAGAAATGAGCTTAATAACTTCACGTCGGCTGAAGAAATCAGGAGCCTTAAAGATTTCCCAATGGCACTGTTTGAGGAGCAATTGTGGGAACGCTATGGCAGAATATTTGTTGACGAAAAGGACCGTGTAATGGTGAATAACGATTCCTGCTCTTATAGATTCCGACTATATTTAAATCTTTTTGTGAAATAAAAAACCAAAAAAAAAAAAAATCATTTGAGAAGAAAAGTGGGTGGAAAAATTTAATAAAGCAAATGTAAGTAAAATAATTATTTTAACCTTAATCTCTTGTCATTTTCAAATTATATAAGGTTATAATTGTGAAACGCATTTGATTAAATATTTTCTTCAATGTTTTTTTTTTAATTTTTATCAAATAACATGATTGAAAGCCTCCCTAATTATTTTTCATATCAATCATCTAGGATTTTACTCTTACTTTATTTCTATTTTACATCCTTTTACTAAAGGCTTTTTTTTTTTTTTTTTTTTTTTTTTTCATTGGTACAGTTTTGCACCCTGAAATTTTAATGTTGATAATTTGATAATTTACACGCTGAATTTATAAATTTGTAGCAATTTACACTCTATTGACAATAAATTAATCTTTTTTAAGACATTGATATGCGATTTGTAATGGATTATTAATTTATGACATAAATAATTATGTTTATTATTATTAATTAACAACCTATTTGTAAGTGAAGTACTAATTTTCATTCAAAAATCAATATTGTTTATCTATAAATTACTACAGATTTATAAGTTTAGGGTGTAAATTATAGAGAGTGTTTGGTGGAGTAGTTTGAGTTGAGATTTTTAAGTTTTAATAGTAAATTTTTTTGAATTTTCAGAAAAGACAAAAAACTTTTTGGGAAAAGACAAAAATTTTTTGGGAAAAAGACAAAAAACATCTTAAAATGAGTGGGTGTGCCAAACATATAACTCTATAATAAATTTAGGATGCATCAATACAGAAAAGCCTTTACCAAACATAACATTAAGTTTACGTTTGGACATCAGGTTAGAACCCAAAAACTCTAATTCAGATTTTGTGCTTTTTTGAAAAATTAACACAAATTTTAACTGATTTTTAAAAAATTCTAGTATTGAAGTTTTTTTTTTCTTTTATAAAAAAATTACAACAATGTCATCATCATGAACCAATCATCCAAAGATGAGATTTGCAGCATATAATTCATGAAATTCCATGCAATCCCCATCCCTTTAGAAAAGTAAAGGAAAAAAAAAAAAAAAAAAAACAAAAACAAAAACAAAAACGAAACGAAACAAAACAAAACAAAAGCAGTGTCACTCACTCAGCATAACATTTACAAGATTCCGATTTGACCCATGTGACAAAACAAAAAAGGTTTCTTTGTGCGGTTTTTTTCTCCTGTCCTTCTTTTACTTAGCTTGCTGAGCAAGCACCCCCTTGAGGGGAGGAAAAAAAAAAAAAACATAAAAAGGACAGACTAGGTTGCCACGTCATCACAACGTACACAGGACACTCTCACTTTACTCCACAGACTATAAAACTAGCGGGAAAGCTTCCTTCTTTTCCAGTTCATTGCAGCTCTCTTTCTTTCTCTTCCACGACCAAAAAAAAAAAAAAAAAAAAAGGCCTCAACAAACAGTCAGCCATGGAAGTTCCTGACCTTGATTACTATCTACTCCTCCAGATCGAAGTTCCTCTTCCCCCGCCGGTGCAGGACTTGCTGGACAGAATCTGCCGCGAGCAGAGCCAGACGCCGCCGAACTTCGAGGTGAGGCAAAAGCTGGCGTCGGCCGGAGAGGACGAGGCTCTTCGGGTGCTCGGCATCATCGCCGGCTCCAAAATCAAGAAAAGCCTCTCCGGTTTCGTCTTTCACTTGCTCGAGCGCTCTTCTCCACCTTCCACTCCGCCCAAAAGGCCCCGCCTTTCCGAATCCCCCAATTCCGGTGTCGCCGTCCAGTATTTCGCTCCTCCGCAAGGTGATCGTTGAGACTCCGATCTCTGTAATTTGATCTTTTCTGTTGATCTGATAATGGCTGGGGAATTGTGTTGTAATTCAGGTGCGATTGAGGCGGTCACTGACACTCTTTTTCCGGAATCTCCGAGGGGAAGCGGAGAAGCGGAAATGGAGGCGTTGGGAGAATTGGAGTTCAGGAAACAGTTCCTGATATTGAATTACATTGGCAGGTAATGTAAAGTTTTCTCCTTTTTAGTTTGTGTATCGTTCTGGTTTTGGGGATTGTCACCAATACTGCTCTTTTTTCTTTTCTTTTCTTTCTTTTTTTTTTGTTGGGAGAATCCTGCAGTAATGAGCTTCGTAGGGTGTTAATGGCGGACGAAATTAGGGATTTAAAAGATCTCCAAATGGTAGAGTTCGAGAAGCGACTGTGGGCACGCTTTGGCGGGAAATGTGCTGACCCACAAGACCGTGTAGCGGTGAGCTCTTCTGGGTTTGTTTTAAATTACTTTCTAAATGAATGATTACTTGCCTTTTTACCACTTTTTCGGTGTGTCTTTAAAGTTTGCCGGAAAAGAAAAGCAAAAGTTCTCACATTTTTTTGTTGGTTTCTAATTTTTCCTTAGTTGTCATTTTTCCTGAATTTTTCTACTATTTTTGGTCTGTTACAGTATAGTGATTGGGATCGCAAACGAACCCACATATATCATTGTCACGTATCTACCGAAGGACGTTATACATTCAAGGTTGGTTGTTTTGTTGTTGTTTTTGTTCTTCGGCTCCATAAATCTGTATTTCTTGTGCACACATCACAAACTGGCATTTTCTTGTTGATGAATTGACTTAAATAGTAGGGACAATTTTCGCATTTTTGCACTCCTATGAAATGGTACGTTTCTTTCTGTGAGGAGCTCAAACCTTACACTGATGCGCATTAGGAATGTATTTTTTTGTTTCCTTTTGTCAGTTCCAAACGTGTTAGCATTCATAGAGAACTTGATTTAGTAGTCGTAAACATATTCATTTGTTCATGATGTTCTTAATCGTGATAATATCAAGTCCATGAGGTTATAATTGGCATGCGGCTTTATTTGATGATCTATCATGTATCTTGAATTGTCATTCACTTTGACTTCGAATTCAGGGCCCTTATCTAGAGAGAACAAAAACTCACTTGCAAAGGGTTCTAGGGGATGATAACGTTCTGTTAGTCAAATTTGCCGAGGAGAAGACTGGAAACTCCTGTGTTGCTTCACGTCACCCCTACTATGCTGGCTACAGTCAGATAGCTAGAGAAGGCATTTCAGTTGGTTTACGCCGGTATCGCTTCTTTGGTAAGACCTTCACAGCTCTTTGATTTTTTTTTTTTTTTGAATTTTCAGATAAACTCGTCTTATTGTTAGTGGTTAGTTAAGTATCATCATCGTTATTTCAAATTGGAAATTCAAATGGGCATTTTTCTATCGAATGTTGTTTTGCTCATAATAGTTTTGGAATCCCTTATGAGATGTTTCTTTCTTTCTTTCTGTCCCCTTTTCCTGAAATGGAGACACCTTGTACTCATGATTCTCATGGACTTCACGTATACTTGGGAATTCATTCCCTAAACTAGCATATATATATATATATATATATATATGCATATATGCACATACCTAACCTTCTCAGCTGGTTCATCTAAACAATATGTTATGTTAATACTCATCATTTTCCTTGCTTGTTCTAGGATCACAGACACATATGCAAACATTCATGTGTAAAAATCCTTTTACTAGAGCTTCACCCGTGTGTGACTCTGTAATTCTATGTCTTGAAATTTTCAATTGTTTCTAGGATCATTTGTTTGTCTATAACAGATTATGAAATCGGGAATAAAATCAACATTTCCACCTTATGAAACTAAAATCTAGTTATTTATTAGTTATTTAAGAGACATTTTTAACTGCGTCATTTTGATAGGTAGCGCACTTTAAATTTTTATTTTTTTTTTCATCTAGTTAGATATCCTGGCATTGTTAACGACCATTTTGGTCAATCTCAATGTGATTTGGTCAGTTTTCAAAGATGGCGGAAAGGAAGATGGTGTGAAGTGTTTTTTTGTTCGCATCCATTCAGATGCACTCATTGATCGGAATTCATCATATAGGTTATCCAATAAAACAATTTCCGAAGCAAGGTGCATGCTTATGCATATACGTACTGTCAAGACTTTAGCCAAGTATATGGCTAGGTATGTTTTTGACTTGAAAAGTTTCTTTCAGAATCCAGTGTTAGTGCTGTTTACAGTGATCATTTACTGGTACTTTACTTATTATATGTTCAGGTTTTCACTGATTTTGTCCAAGACCTACAGCCTCCTTGATAAGGATTTTCTTTCTTCTGTGAAAATGGAGATAATTGGGGACATAAATTGCGAGGTATGATCTTCTTAATTTAATTATGATCTTCTTAATTTTATCTCAATTTTATAATTTATTGTAGTGATGATTAGTTGTGACGCATTCTAGCTAAATACTTTTGTTGGAGCTGCAGGATGAACATGGTGAACCTATCTATAGAGACGGAGAACCACTTATTCATACTGATGGGACTGGATATATATCAGAAGATTTGGCTATGATATGTCCAAACAATATACATGAAGGGATCTGTACCAGCAATAAGGATATTGAGGTTTTCTCTTTTATATTGTATCCTTTCTTCTTGACAGGAGACGGGATAGCATCTCATATCTCTCTCTCTCTCTCTCAATCACTAATGGAGATGCCGTGCAATATATCACAAGTTTCTTCATCTTTGATTTCTTGCAAATTTCTGCTTTCCAGATATGGGCTGCGTCCCAATAGAAAGTTGTTTTGTTTTTGTTTGTTTGTTTGTTTGTTTGTTTGTTGTTGTTGCTGTGTGATTTTTTTTTCCTTTCCCATCTTCATATCTTCCAAAATATTTTTTCAGACATGTAAATGAGTCTTGACTATCTTGTTTTTGACTTGCTCATGGTGTTAGATAATTTATGGTCCTGATGAGCATGCTGACAATGTTGAGGAAAAGGGACGGCAAGGAATTGAAACAAAAGCACCTGTATGTGGCTGAAGCTCAGGCCATTACTTTCTCCCCCTCTCATCTGACACATTTTCCCCCTTTTCTGAAGTTTTATTGAGAAACATTAGTTCATTTTACTGTTAAAACTATCTAATTTATTTCTCTCTCTCTCTCTCTATCTTTTTTTTTTCCCCCCTTTTATTGCACTCCTCTGTAGCCTATGTTGATACAATCCCGTCTATTTAACAATGGCTATGCAATTAAAGGAACATTTCTCGTGAACAAGAAGGTACGTTTTTTCTTTCCCCCCCCCTTTTTTTTTCATGGAAATGATGCTCTTGGTTAAAAACAAATCCTTGCTAACTTGTCTTACTCTATTGCTAAATATAAGGTTTTATTTTTATGGTTTGATTTAGTATAGTCTCATTATAACATTGCTGCAAATATTAACCATCGTTACGGGCATCGATGGATAAAGCCTTTAAAGAGTTTCCTTTTCCTCTGTCATTCTACACTGGAAAGATGTAGTAGGAAGATGGTGGTTGTGCTTTCTTTGTGAGTGTGCTTCTTACCCAATACACTTCTGTTTTTGTTTTTGTTTTTGTTTTTGTCTCTATTCCCTGTAATTGATTACTTTATAAAGAAAGGAGTTTTTCTCTTATAAAAAAAATTCAACATTTCAGGTAGCCCAACCTAATTTCTTTCTCATGAATTCTTAGTTCAAAATTTGTCCTTTGTTTAGCTGTGGTGATACTCAACCCCTGGCAACTGAAATTAGTATAATATCTGTGACTTGGGAGTAATATCAGCGTCATTGGTAGGCTTGTGCTTGGATGGTCATGCCGAATGAGAAAATGATTCTTGGTGTTTTTTTATTTTTTATTTTTTTAAATTGAAGCTATTTGTCTACCATCTATTTTTTCTCATATAAAGTCCTATCTTCCATTCCAAAATTTGTAGCTTGCCCCCAAAACAATCGTGGTTCGAAGAAAAATGGTTAAAGTTGAGCCTGATAAAAATCTGTTGAATCAATTTTCAGCAAACTCATTGGAAGTAGTTAGAACAAGGTATCTCCAACATGAACTTTGGGGTGTTGTATTCTCTCAACAGTTATACAAGAGTTGCCTTGCTTCTTATCAACCATATATAACTTGTAGATTTTCTGATTTTGCTCTTAATGGATTGGAGTTTGTCTGAAAAGATGAAAGTGTGATTGAGGGGTAAAACAAGTTAAAAGCTTATTACTACTTCAAATCTTTGTAAACAATATGATTCAATTCATGTTGATTTATTTAAAAAAAAAGAAAAAAGGTTTGTCAATAAATCATGTTCGATAAAAGGAAGGTTCCGAAGAAAATAGAAACTTGTGGCTATCCCTGCCTTTCCTTTTACTTTGACTTACATCTTTCCTTGCTAGGACTTCTAATCCTCTCTCCTCTATCCCTTGTAAACTGTAGTTGATTTCTTTATCAATATGAACAGATATTCCCAAAAAAGGAAAAATATATATACATATATATATGTATAAAATAATATAGCTGTATTGGAAAAATAGAAGCCAGAAATGCTTTTGTCCCCATATTTTCTTTAAGACAGTAAATTTATGATGTGTTTTAACATGAAAAGTAGAATATGACTTATCATGATTGACCATTATTCTGCCCTTTTCTTTTGTCTAAGGTCTTATATATAACTTTTTAAGTTGTTATTATCCAGCAATCGGCCAAGCAGAACTTGCTTGTCAAGAAATCTAATTGCACTCCTAAGTTATGGAGGAGTACCAGACGAGTATTTCCAGGTTCTACTTAGGGAAGCTTTGAGAGAAGCTGATGGTGCTTTCAGCAATAAGCGGACTGCACTCAAAGGTTTTTTGAAACAATACATATAGCTAATTTCACAAATTTACCTGTTTTCTGTTGAGAGAATCTCTCCCTTTGTTCATTCTTTTTTGGATTTCATTTAATGGTTTGCGACTTTGCATTTTTTCAGTTGCCGTTAACCGTGGAAACACGGACAAGGATTCTATTATAGCAAAAATGATATTGTGTGGTATGCCTCTTGAAGAACCATATTTGCATCATCGTCTCTCTTTGCTATTGAAGGAGCAGAAGATGAGCCTCAGAACAGGGAAGCTTAATGTACCTGATTGTTATTATTTGATGGGGACAGCCGATCCAACTGGAATACTACAAAGTGATGAAGTTTGCATTGTCCTGTAAGTATAATTTTATCATATTTTTCCTTAACATAAGCCTTTGTATTAAATCAGTCCATGCAAGCATATGATTATGTTTTGAGACAGTATTCTTATAGCCATTAAAATCTACTTTTCTCAATGACTATTGTGTCTTGTAACATTTTTTGCTTCACTTGTAATACCATTCAAGTGGTCATGTATTTGTGCTGCTTCCTTTGAGCGTTCTATTTTGGCTGATGGTATGTGCAGTGAGAATGGACAAATTTCTGGCAAGGTGTTAGTGTACCGGAACCCTGGAATACACTTTGGTGATGTCCATGTTCTAAAGGCTAGATACATTGAGGAACTGGAATCTTTTGTTGGAAACGCGAAGTATGCAATATTCTTCTCCACCAAAGGTCCAAGATCGATTGCTGATGAGATTGCTGGTGGTGATTATGACGGAGATATGTATTGGGTCTCAAAAAACTCTGAGGTTTGTACCTTCATCTACTTTTGCTGTTTCGATTTGGATTCTTTTTCTTCTGTCTTTGGTTGTACTTGAATTCATATTTCTAACGAGAAATCCTAATTTGGTTTTCAAGTTCCTTTTGAGCTTCTCCAAATGTTTTCTTTTTTTTTGGCTGGAGTATTTGTAGATACTTTTCCCCATTTCTCTCATCCTAGTCATTGGACTCATCATATCTGTCAAGCTTAGGCCTTAGATGCAGTTTGATTTTTTCCCTCACTATTGCACAACCCGTGGCCTAACTTTCTCTTCAGCCGTTAAGATGTTTCAAGAGACTGTGCATTGCAGTCAAAGTCCTAGCATGACAATATTCATAAATTTCAGGATTGTTTTTTAAGGCCCGTTTCATATTGATCGCTTATAATGTGTTAATATTTACGACAGCTATTGAAATATTTTAAGCCTAGTGAACCTTGGATTCCAAATTCCTTGCCGCGCAAAGTTGAAAATAAAAGACCTGACCAGTTTTCTGATGAAGCGTTGGAAGATGAACTATTTAAACTGTTCTTGACTACTAAGTTTCAACCGAGGTACGTTTTTGATGAGGTAGCCCCAATGATTATCGTCTTCATGTCTGGTTAATGCAATTAGCATTAAGCTTGCCCTATGTTGCGTCTTTCTTTGCTCATCAGTTTTGGACTTTCTGCTGTAAGGCCCTCTTATTTATTTATTTATTTATTTTTTTCCCCTTCTCGTGGTAAACAATCATGGATGATAAACGTGTTTCTCTAAGGCAACGCAATTATATCTTCACTTATTTAATGTGATAGCAGTTGGTCACCATGAATACTTTTAATAATAATATTATTCCCAATATTTTTAGTAAAATAATGCACACAAATCAGGTCGAAGCCACTCGAAAAGATATAATTTTTTAAAGGACGTTGCGTAGTTGGTTGGTTAGTTAGTTTTTTGTTTTATTTTATTTTTTTATTTTCACCTTTTTACTAGACGAGGTCGGTGTTGATTAATGGGCTGTATCTTTGTCATTTTGTTATCGTAGTTTACCTGGCATTTTATGCGGTAAGAAGGATTGTAATGCTTCTGTCTGAAATGCTTTCTTCATCTTTCGCAATAAAGAGAGAATAAAAAAAATGCTCTCTGCTCTTTTTTTCTAGTTTTGCCATGGGTGAGGCAGCTGATGGCTGGCTGGCTTTGATGGATCGATTTTTGACTCTGGGTGATGACTCTATCAACGAGAAAAATCTGGTCAGAGAGAACATCATTACGTTGATCAACTTGTACTACAATGCCCTGGACGCTTCGAAGTCAGGAGCTAAGGTTAAATTTTGCTGCTTCTCCCTGTTGTAGTGTTCATTGCTTTTTCACCAAATACAATCTTGTTGTTGAATGGCTTTCCTCATTTTTGTTAATTTAAATGATCACAGGTTGAAGTACCAAAAGATTTGAAACCGAAATCCTTTCCTCATTATATGGAAAAGACAAACAGTTTCACATCTATGTCCATTTTGGGAAAGATCTATGATGAGGTGAATGCGTATCTGGAAGAGGATTGCTCAAACAAAGGTGAGATTTTCCTAAATTAACTTCGCATCTCTTTCTGTCTTCCGTTGTATGTTTACTGTAATGTATTAAATTTTAAAGCAATAGACGTTGGACCAACATCGAAGACGTAGAATAGAGATAGAACCGCTAGTAATTAGATAAACGTAAGGGAGACCAAAGAGAGGATTGTAGAGAGAGAACACGAACTCGAGAGGAGGGAAACCAAAAATGTCAATATCCATTCATCAACTGTATCTCTAATTGAAATTACAGACTATAATAGGCAAACTAATAACAAACTAGGAAACTAAAACGATATCAAATAATGAAACTGCTAAAATAACGTGATAGTGGAAACCGAACCCTACTGACATAAATTCTTCATAGAACAGAAAATAAATAAATATTCTAATCTCCATCAGCAATGGATTGTAAATGTTGAGCAAAAAGTTCTTTTTCGTTTCCAGAGGTCTGGAAGTTGCCTCTTTTGAATGTTGAAGAAGTCCCTCAAGACTGCTTGTACAAATGGAATAAACATTACGAAGAATACAGGAAAAAGATGACGAATTCTATGAAGATCGAGGAACGTGACATAAAAAACGAGGCAGCGGCTGATCTCAAAAGACATTATAGGAAGGTAATCTTGTTTCACTATTGAACAAACAAAACTCTTGCCTTTAATTTTCCTGCTCTCTGCTAACTAGTCTCCTACGTTTTAGCTACTTTACGGCGCTGAGCAATTCGAGGAGAGGACGAGAAATTTAGAGGAGATATATAAGGAGGCCCTTGCCATTTACCACGTGTGTTACGATTATGCGAAGAGTAAGAGTGAAGGTCAATCCAGTTTATGTAGCTTTGCTTGGAGCGTCGCCGGGCCAGCCCTCTGCGAGTTCTACGCCTCCAGACAAGTTGGTGAAAAACCCTTTTTGTGCCTCCCATCTGTTCTGCGCGAGGTGCTTTAATCAAATGGCATTGTTACTATTTATACAAGTTTATCTTATGTATCCTAATGTAGTACGTATCATGCAATGTATAAATCTCATCTACATCTATATCTCTATCTATATGTATATCTGTATGTCTTTATGTAATTGTAGATATGCATGACATGGAAGATGGCAGTTGCATCTGTCAAGTGTATATAGTTGCGAGTAATTATATTATTCTCCTAATTAATCCACGTCAGTTGTCATGGAATTTAACATTCCATGCTACCTTTCTCAAAATGTTCGTGTGTGTATATATTGCTGAAAATAATAACTTTATGTGGCTTAGAAAAGAATGGGAAAAGGAAATAAATAGTATTTTTACAGTAAATAATAAAAATAAATAATGTTTAAAATTTTTTTTTAAGTAAATGACTTTGGTAAATTTTTTATTTATTTTAAATATTTTAAAATCTTATCACTTACCTTTTTTTTTTTTTTTTTTTTTAAATTTGAAAAAATAACATTTTTAAAATTCTCATCCCAGTTGTTTAGACTTTGTGGAGGGAAGCAAAAATCTTCAGATTTTGTGGTAATGACAGGAATAGTAAAAACTCTTCCTATCATGTAGCAACCTTACTCTGATACTACTTTAATTTACTAAACTTTTTGTGCTTTGGTTAATTATCTTTAAATTTTTTAATTTTAATAATTAACTTTCCAAATTTATCACATCATTGTGATGTGGCCGAATTTGATATCACGGTTTAAATTGACGACAGAAATAAAGTGGTTAATGCCCAAAATCAGAAGTTTAGAGTGTTATTTCTGAAAGCACGAAAATATTAGGTATTAAAAGTGCAAAAAACTAATGAATTAGATCGTGCTATTTTGAACTTAGGCTCAGCCGTTCATCATGTACATATGAATCTATATTTATCCGACTTATATTTATAGTTCTATCATCAGTATAGTTTTCTATTTAAATGGGGTGATAATAATAAAAATACAAGTGACTGTACTATCTAAAAAGTTCTTTATCATTCAATTTGAATTTTGCGATCGTGATCAATGGTCTTTAACAGAACCTACAATATAGTGCTTTCTTCTTTTAAATAAATAAATAAATAAATAAATAAATAAAACAAAGGATCGGTTTTCCAAACAGAGAGATTGGGAAAATTGTCACAAAAAAATATCTTCAAAACGCTGTTCAGAAGGCATATTGAGTGGCTGCTATTTCTGTCGGCCGCGTAGGCAAAAGGGGCCAAGGGCTCTTGTCATTTTCGATCCGTTTGTTTGATGCTTCCACTTTGTCCTGTCACCAAATAGAAAAAGACTTCCTTTTGATTGAAAATGTTGAATTTATAACTGCAGATAATATTTTTTAGAATCTGATAGAATGATCGTCTTGCGGTATATAATCTGTATAAGAGGTTGATGCAATTCGAAAGAGAATGCAGTACAATCTATTAGAAAAAGAGAGATAGAGTTAGAAAGCGATATGAAGAACTCTCATGTTCGACGATCCGACGGTGTCGTATAGGAGAGTTCTCGAATATTTTTTCATAGGACAAGGAAAAATATGTTATAGATAAAACATTTATTAATGATTTAAAATTTGTGTTAAACTTGTGATGATATTCTTTTTAAAATTTTTTTTAATATTTTGTTAAAGTATTATATTATGATTGTGACATGACGTGTAGTAGAAAATTATACATGAAATTTGATCGTAAGGTTAAACTTGCATAATTTGCTATTCTAAACATTCCCGCAACATCTCAGAAAACGAAAAATAAGAAAAACAAACAAATTAACACCATTTCAAAAGTTTTCTCCTTTTTCTTACGAGGGCCTATAAAAAAAACAAAGAAATTAACACCATTTCAAAAGTTTTCTCCTTTTTCTTGCGAGGACCTATAAAAAAACAAACAAATTAACACCATTTCAAAAGTTTTCTCCTTTTTCTTACAAGGGCCTATAAAAATTAATTTTAGTGCATTCCTTTTGTTTATTAAAAAGTTCACTGGGTTTTATCAGCAATAAAGAAAAAGTAAAAACAAAGAAAGACTGACTGAGAAAAAAGGGAAATAAGATAGATAAAGGTGCCCTCTTGTTTTGATCTTCGTTGCATTATTGGTGTGATTAGTGAGTGACAGAAATTGAATTTGCACCAAAATATTCTCAGCCGACTCCCATTATCCATTTGGTGGGGCCGAATGGACAGGGCCCATGTTATTTTTTCTTCTACCAAATATACTTATATGTGTATATATATATATATATCTATATATAGAGAGAGAGAGAGGATTGTACTATTTGGGGGCGGGGGGGTGGGGAGGGGTACTCCTGTTTTCCCCGTCAAAAGGGGTACAACAAACATTGGTAGAAAATTGAGAAAAAGACATACAAAATAAAGACATACCAAACAACTCAGGTCGTTTGGACCTTCATTTTCAACCTCTGTTTTTTCATATTGGTTATTGAAAGTTTCTACTCCAATTGATTTTAATACAAATTCACATTTCTCTTTTTTTTTTTTCTTTTCTATTTTCATGAAATTTAATCTTTAAAAGTTTATAACTTATTTATATGATTTTTTTTTTACTAAACACTCACAAGATTAAGAGTAGAAAACAGTATCCATATCAAAAATCACAATTTAAATTTTGTTTATACTTCAATCAAATATAATTTTTAAATAAAACTTGTAGAGGTTGACTCTGATCTATTATTAAAACCGGACCCCCAATTTTCTTTTTTTTTTTTTCCTCTTCTATTTATAGTTATTAACCCTCTTGGTTAAAAAATAATAATAATAATAATGACTTTGTCACTAGGTAGAGAAGGAGAGGGAAAGAAGGCCACCACTTGAACCATTTCAATAGCAAACAATAATTTTTCTAAAACAATAATAATGTTTTTTTTTTTGTTTTGGTTTTTTTTTTTTTTGCTAAAACAATAATAATGTTAATAATAAAGACTTGTAACTTTGAAAAAAGTGGTCATAACCAACTGCTAACACTAATTTTAATACCCCAAGTATAAATCCGTACTACAAAATCTCTCACTTTTTTTAAAAATGAATTTACCTCTAGATTCATTTTAATTCGGCTAAATATATGCTCCTTTTAATTTTTTTCTTGATGAATAAAAAGAGTTTAGTGGTGTTGTCATGTTTTCGATTCAAGCTTTCTAATCCAAAATCTTGGGAGTCCAATATCTGTAATCTCCTCACGACAGATAATGAGATTTGATTCTTGAATGTTAAGTAATGATATGTTCGATTGGAAGGGGATTGGAAGGGGAGATGGAGTGAGAGAGGTGAAAGGACATGCTCGTTCATTTATTTGATTAGAGGAAAGAGAAGATGGAGAGGAGAGATGAAGGGATGCCCTCTGTCTCCCTCCAGACCCATTTTTTGTATTCTTCCATTAAAAATTTTTTAAAAATATTTTATAAAATGAACAATAAAGTAATTATATAGATAATTATTATTCATCTTTTTAGCTCTTATCCCCTCTTATCAAACACTACGAGATATTTTCACAATTGTCTCTATTTTTTATATTCTCCGTTCCTCTAACTCTTTCTATTCTTTCTCCCCGTCATCCTCCTATGGAACATAACCTAAGAAAAATCTTGATAAATCATCTTCTTACCACTATAACATCACCATCAAACATTGTCTCATCAAAGCTATATATAAAATGATGAACAATTGATTTCATCATTCGATCTTTGAGCGTTATGTGACAGTTATATCAATATTAAGTTTTTATTTGATTCATTGATTGAAGATAAATTTTTTAAATTGAAATTGATTGATTTTTAAAAATTAATTATAAATTTTATTAATTTTTTAAAAAAGATAAAAATTAATATAAAAAAATATAATTTAATTAAAATTAAATTTAAATGTCAAATAAAAAAAAATGATGGATTTTAAATTACAATGTCGCAAAATTTTTTTTTCTCCTTTGTTCATTTTGCTTGCCAACTAATTCGTAAAAAAAAAAAAGGGGCATTCTAGTACTTGTCAGAGCTAATGACGGGCAGATATTAGCGCTTTGCAAAGGGGACATCTGTAAACCAGAACAAGACACTGATTGGCACCACGAACCTGACACCTCCTACCCACTTCTCTCCCTCTCTCTCTCTCTCTCTCTCTAGACAATATCCTTATTGTATTTTTGTATTATCCAAAACATTTGCCGCAATTAATGACTTTTACAAATTACAGGTAACATCTCAAATATAATATTACAACAAACCAGCAAATAATGAGCTTCACCTATACTATATTGCACTAAAATCATGTAACAAAGACCAACTGGATTATATTGCCATTGTCATCATATTATTCTACTAATTATCTCGTGTTACTCATGGGTTGCCCTTGGAAAACGACAAACACCCAGCTTTGGTTTTTTTTTTTTTAATGTTAATTTTTTAAATCTATTTTTTAATCATTTGACCAATGACATGCGTTTTTAAAGTCTTTGGATCTCTCTCTCCCTCATATATTGTGGCATGCATGTTCTGCTCCTTAGCATAGCTTACCATAGCATTTCCGCTACTACTACTTTTGGTTGTTGTTGTTTTTCTAGATAGATAGATAGAGAGAGAGAGAGAGAGAGAGAGAAGAACATGGAGAGCACTTTGAAGGACATCAGAGATGGAGCTTCGGTCCTTGACATGGACCCGAAATCCACCGTTGGTGGCGGCGTTGAGGACGTCTACGGCGAGGATCGCGCCACCGAGGACCTGCTCATCACCCCTTGGACCTTCTCTGTTGCAAGGTAAGCCATCAATCAACAGTTAGAAACAAGTGTCTTTTTTTTTTTTTTTTTTTTCAAGTTGAAATTTTGTGTCTGATCAAATTCTTGAGTTCTGTTTTCTTAGCTCAGTTCTGGATTTCAGTGGATTTGGTTGGAAAGTTAGCGTAAAAATCTGTAATTTTCTATTGTTTTAGCTACTAAAAAAGTATGTGTGTGTGTGTATTTATGCTGTTTTAACTTTTTAGATTCCTGGTTTTGGGATCTGCTTGTTCTTTTTTTTGGTTTTCCCCTGTTTTTAGTTCTTATTCCGTAGAAAAAAGAAAAATTACAGAAAATACTTCTTTACACTCAGTTGACTTTTTAAGTATATCCGTTCAAAGTGCCTTTTTTGTTATTTGTTTTTTTTCTTTTTTCCTCTGATCTTTATTTTCAGCTATTATTAACTTAAGGGCGTGTAATTTTGGTTGAGATCTTCAGATGATGCATTTTGATCTGGATAGTCTTCAAATTCTTAGGGTTCCACTTAATTTGATCTCACTAATCTAGTCACCAAATGAACTAAAAAATCGAATTTAATAAGCCAAAATTAAAAAAAAAATGTTATTCCACCTCCTAATTACTTAAGCTTTCGAAGAATGACAAACTAATATTGTACAAGAACCCAAAATTAAGCTTTTCGGAGAATTGGTAAAAGAACATAATATGGGCGGATTTTGAGATTCTAACGGATATTTATAAATTGGCATTTATGGGCAGTGGTTATTCTCTGTTGAGAGACCCTCAGTACAACAAAGGACTCGCCTTCACTCAGCAGGAGAGAGACTCGCATTACTTGCGCGGTCTACTTCCTCCGGCTGTTGTGACTCAGCAACTTCAGGTTTGTGTCTTGGACACCAAGCTCATAAATTTTGTGCCTCTTCATGGTAGTTGACTTTTCGCAAGTAAAAATGTTACTCAAATTGATCATTTTTTTCCCCTTCTTGTTCCAATTTAATAACACCAGGAGAAGAAGTTGATGAACAGTATCCGACAATACGAAGTACCCCTCCAGAAATACATTGCCATGATGGAGCTTCAGGTATCATTCTGTTCACATCAATTTATTTGAAGTTGTCAGATTTGATATCTAGAATGAAAAAGGCTTGGTAATCACTCGCCATTAGATTTTTAACCAGTTAGAAATTGCCACGTGTCATGGTCAGTGAGTGTCAGAGTTGACATGTGAATTTGTATCAGAATTATTATTGATACGTAACACCGCTCATGTGGTATTTGCAAACTTCTTCTTGTCATGATCTAATGGTTTAAAACTTTTTACAGGAGAGAAATCAAAGGCTATTCTACAAACTTCTTATCGACAATGTCGAGGAGTTGCTCCCAGTTGTTTACACTCCAACTGTTGGCGAGGCTTGCCAGAAATATGGCAGCATATTCAAGCGTCCTCAGGGTCTTTACATCAGTTTGAATGAGAAGTAAGTAAATTTGCTTTATGCTTGATTTTTATAATCAATACATAAGTTTGGCCTAAAAATGAAAGTCTTAATCGCTGAAGGGGAAAAATTCTGGAGGTGTTGAAGAATTGGCCAGAAAGGAATATTCAAGTTATTGTCGTGACTGATGGTGAGCGTATTTTGGGACTTGGGGACCTTGGTTGTCAGGTAATTTGTTCGGGCCGATAATATATCCTTTTCTTGTATATAATGTTGTAAATTCTTCTGCTCATAGTGGACTAGGCCTCTCATCATGATTTTCGATAATGTGTTGCAGGGTATGGGCATTCCTGTAGGGAAGTTGGCCTTGTACACTGCACTTGGAGGTCTTCGTCCTTCATCTGTAAGCATTTTTCGAATAAAGTTGTCCCATTGTTGCTCATTATTTTCCTCTATAGATATTCATTTGAGTACATCTCATTCGTAAAGTACAGTTTTGATGTATGCAATGTTCCAAGTTTCTTAAGAATTTCCCTCTTTATCACCCTCCTTTTGTAGTGCTTACCTATTACAATCGATGTGGGAACCAACAACGAGAAGTTGTTGAAGGATGATTTCTACATTGGTCTTCGACAGAGGAGAGCAACTGGGCAGGTATAATAACTTCTGTTGTATCATCTTGACTTACAAATTGTGGTTTATATCAATCTCGATAAAATTTCTCACTATCTGCAGGAATATGCGGATCTTTTGCATGAGTTCATGACTGCTGTCAAGCAGAACTACGGGGAAAAAGTTCTCGTTCAGGTTTGATTTATGATAAGATTACATCCTTAGTTCATACGTTTTCAGAAGTATGCGATCATTTATTAGGTTACTCATGCTCTTCGGCTTCTGTTATGTCAATGTGTTTAGTTCGAAGATTTTGCAAATCACAATGCTTTCGAGCTGCTAGCAAAATATGGAACCACTCATCTGGTCTTCAACGATGATATTCAGGCATGACATAGATTTTTTTGTCACTCTTGTACTTTTGAGGACTTTTGTTTAAGTTTTAAAGCTAAACTATAGAATTCTTTTTGGTGCAGGGCACAGCATCTGTTGTTCTTGCAGGAGTTGTTGCGGCATTGAAGTTGATTGGCGGTTCTTTGGCTGATCACAGATTCTTGTTCCTCGGTGCCGGTGAAGTAAGTTCCTTTCTTACCTTTTTCTTGCTCGCATAAGTGTTTCCTTGGCTACACATAAATTCTTGTTCTTGAAACGATATTGTAGAGAAAGGTGTAATTTGTTGCTATTGTAAACAAGAAACTCGTTTAGTTTCTGTTGCATTCTAAGAGAGTATTTTTCGATGGTTTTTATTTTGAGTTGTTTGAGAGATAAAACTCATTTTATTTGGGCCTTTGTAATTGTAGGCGGGGACTGGTATAGCAGAGCTAATAGCTCTTGAGATATCAAAACAGGTACGCTCTACCTCAAATTCGTGTTTAAGATGTCGTTTATCATGTTTTTTGTCATGATTATTTAATTATTTAGTTTCACATTTGTAGACAAAAGCTCCTTTGGAAGAGACTCGTAAGAAAATCTGGCTTGTGGATTCAAAGGTACTCAAAAAAGAATTTCTGTCTGTGATTCATTTAAATATATATATATATTTTTTTCCCCTTGACAACTCATGTTACTGATTTTGCAGGGATTGATAGTTAGCTCTCGCAAAGAATCACTTCAACACTTTAAGAAGCCATGGGCTCATGAACACGAACCTGTTAAGGATCTCCTATCTGCTGTTAAGGTAGACGTCCTATGTTTCTTTGGTTGAATCCCAATCACTAGAACTTAAAACGATTCTTGTTCTCTTATATTGTTTCCATACTGCTTTAGGCAATTAAACCAACTGTTCTCATTGGATCATCTGGGGTCGGAAAAACTTTTACAAAGGAAGTGATTGAAGCGGTCACCGCCTGCAATGAGGTCTATCCTTCTCCTCCTCCTCCGTCTCTCCCCGATTTTCACCCCACATTTGGCTGGATTTTACCCTTACTTAGTTGACATTTTTCTTATATGAACGGTGTGCAGAAGCCTCTCATCTTGGCTCTTTCAAACCCAACTTCACAATCAGAATGCACAGCTGAAGAAGCTTACACTTGGAGTGAGGTATCTAACATTTACTGATTCTCATAATCATTTAGTTAAGCATTTTAGTAGCCAAATAAGGTTCTGTGGATAGGATGTACAGCTAACGTTTATTTTGTTCCTTTTTTTGCTTCAAGGGTCGTGCGATTTTCGCAAGTGGAAGTCCGTTTGATCCTGTAGAGTACAACGGAAAAGTCTACCATTCCGGACAGGTTGACCAAATGAATCTTGGTATCAAATCCTTTATCACAATTAGGCTTCAACATCAATGACTAAGCTTTACGTTTTTCTTTCGAATTCAGGCCAACAATGCTTACATTTTCCCTGGATTTGGTTTGGGGTTAGTCATCTCTGGAGCGATCCGTGTGCATGATGACATGCTTCTAGCAGCCTGTGAGTAAACAGCTTCAAAAAAGATTTATGCAATTAGAAGAAAAAATCGAAGTTTCTATGTAGTAGCCCCGAGTAAATCTGAAAAACCGAAAGTTGCTTCTCCATTTTAACCGTGTAAATGTTAAATTTAGCTTCATGGTATCAGACAAAAAAAAGAGTAATAAATTACTGACCTTTTTTATTCTTCTCCTTTTTCGATTTCTTGTTTGAACAGCGGAAGCCTTGGCAAATCAGGTCTCAGAGGAGAATTATGCAAAGGGACTGACGTACCCGCCATTTTCTAACATCAGACAAATCTCTGCCAACATTGCTGCTAATGTTGCTGCCAAGGCTTATGAACTCGGTATGTCTCTCCTTTGTTCTACGCATTAAGAAGCTATGGTACATCCTACTTTTATCGAGACGGGCTATGCAGTCTGATCTCAGCTGTTATGTGATAAAAAGACACGATATGAACTGTAGGAAAGTTTTTCAGCTTTTAAGCCGAGATCAGATTTTGCTATCCATCTTAGCTTACACTTTTCTTTGTTGTTTTTAAAGGTTTGGCTACTCGTCTCCCTCGTCCTGAGAACCTTGTGAAGCATGCCGAGAGCTGCATGTACACTCCGAATTACCGAAACTACCGGTGAACAGAACAGTCTTCATGTTAACCAGTTTCTTGCTATGCATCATCATGGAATGGAAGTGTGTTGTCATTTCTATTAGCCTCTTCAAATAAGAGTACACCTGGAAATAACACGAGTCTTTACAGACTCATGTTATGTTCACGTGTGTCTCGCCCCATAGTAAGTGTGGTTTTTGAATTCATGTAAAGTTTTTTGGTGTTTACTTGTTCTAATTAATAAAGTGGCACAAAGTTAATTTTGTCTTTCCCAATTTCATTTACGAGTCTATTTGCTTTTTTTTTTTTTTTTTTGACTCGTAATCATTAAAGTAAAATCAAGCCACAAATGTTAAATAGAAAACGGGTGTGAAGAAGATACCAAATGAGGTACAATTATACAATACACTTTTAGTTAAGCTCATTTTTGCTTCATCGCTTTGCTAGAAATACAAAGGTGCATCCCACTGAAATGGGTCCGAGTAAAAAACATTAAAGAAAGAAAATATATATATATATATATATATATATATATATAAAAGAAGGGAATAAAAAGGTTTAGTGTGATATGATAAAAACGTCCACATCCATCGAATAGAATAGCTCATTAATAAAAAAAAATTTTGAATAGACTCTTTTATAAGTGTAAATTACAATTATGACCAGTAAGTTGATCAAAGCTAAGATCAGTCTATTATTTCCAGAGTAATTTTCACCTGTTAAGTGACGACCCTTTAATCCCTTCTTAATGGATGGGTATTTATCTTCTAAATATCTTAATAAAATAAATATAAGTAAACAAAAAAAATTAACAAAGATAATTTTATACAAAATAATAATTTTTCTTTTTAAGCTAGGTGAATATATTAATTGGTCAAACATGACAATTGTCTTTTGTCATCATGAGCATTCTCCATGATACATGGGAGTGAGGAAAGTGAGCTTTTCCATTTTTTTTTTTTTTTTTTTTTGGGGGCTAGAGATGAGGAAGTGAACTTTTTCTTACTTTGTTTTTGTTTTTTTGTTAAAATGTTTTTCCACGCAGTTGGTGGGTGGAGGGAAAAAAAAAAAAAAGAAAAAGAAAAGGAATTTGATTGTGTCGTTGAAATGATTAAAGATATCGATTATTCAATTAACAAAATCGATCCAATTGTGTATCCTTTTCTTGAAAAAGCTGTGGATCAAATGGGTCCTCACGAGTATATTCCACATCGTTCAAAGTGGAAAACAGTTGGTGACAATAAATTATATCATTTTCCTTAGACGCCTGTTGACTTGGCTCAACACTTTAGAAGTAACACTAATAGGTCAAAACAAAATTGAAATCAAGACTAGGAAAATATGTTGTTAATATTAAAAACAATAAATTTTAACCTAATTTAATTGTAATAACTTGATTTTAACGAAAAGCTTGAGAAGATTATTATAAGAGTGAATAAAATGGGAAAATGATAAATGTAGGACAAATAAAATGAGCTTAAAGCAAGATAAATAGATTTATCTAAATTGCTCAGACTTGTTCCTATTACATGTCTATGTCCTTGCATTCTCAAGGGAAGTGATGAAACAAAAACATTTTCATTACCAGGCAAATGAGAGGCATTGATGGCGTTCAACACCACCCGCTGATAGATGGTGGATCCTACGACATGAGAGCCCACCTTCTATTAATAGCGGCCCGCTGCCGGTTTACACATGATAATGTTTTACTCCTTAGAACCATTTATTGTTAATTGCGTCTTGGGGAATTCATCTTCGATCATTCATTGTTGTGTTTGATGATCGTTGTATATGCTCAGATCAGCATGTGTATCCTTGTAGCGTTGGCAAAGGTAAGTCTCACATAAGATTGGAGGAAACCTGACCAACGTAATTAAAGACATAAATGGATTGTGAATTTTGAAGTTAAATCATCTAACAGTAACTAAAAACGCGCATGTAACTCACTTTATGAGAAAGAATATCATAATGCAAAGTTATTAAATTGTTTCACCCATTTGTTTATAAATTTTTAATGTAAAATCTCCTGGATAATTGTCATAAGCCATGATATCAACCGTTTCATCTATAATTGTATAGCTTCTAGTCTATTGCCAAGACAATAGCTACTTAATCAAGTCGAGATGAGTAACATTTCGTGACTTACTTTGGAGGATTCTTTTCTGATTTGCAAGTAGGCAAACACTCAACAAGACAATCATGACTAGGTTCGATGAAGTATGCCATCTGCAAAAGTAGGAAGCAAGATATGCGCTCACTTGAAATACTAACGGATGTCATGCAATGTACATGGAAGGCACTACAAATCGGGACTGTAATTGCAAATAATAAACTGTCAGATAGCCGTCCAGGAATCAATCTATTTGGTACGACAAGTTAATAAACAAAATCCTCGATCGTTGTTAATAAACAAAATCCTCGATCGTTATACTACAATTCTACTTATGAATATCTTGTCAAGTTGATCTAAATTACAGTGTGAATAAGAAATTGGGGTAAACAAACAAATATACACACTCGAAGAGATGCAAAAGAAAAGAAGCCTTACAGAATATCTGTCTTGACCATTTCCGAGGACTCTGTGCAATGTAGACCTAATATAGAGAGAAAAAAGAAAGGGGGGTGCCAATGATGAGTTTATATAAAGCCAAAATTCACATTTACAGAAAATTAAGATTGTAAGTCGGACTGCAATTACTTGAATGTGCAGTTGCTCCAGCGCTCAAGCATATCACCGAGGTTCACAATAAACGCTCTGTTACAAGTAAACACCATAAACAAAAAGTTACCATTCTTCATTTTTTCATTCCACCCAAAGAAATAGAATGTCTCAGAGTTAGGATTAGTGTTACTTATACTCTGTTACTAACCCTTTTAATGGTGCAACATATTCCCATACTTGAGGTTTAGCATCCTTATCTTTGCATATCTGCAACAAATATATAAGAATTCGAACAAACTACGGAAATGGTTTAGATAATGTTGTACCTACTTACCTGTAGACCTAAGACATGATCCGTCGCCAAGAGGGTTATCAAGCCGAAGTCAGAATGAGCACCAGCTCCAAATATTCCCTTTGAAGGATCAGAAATTTGACCTGTATAAGAAATCAAATTGACACCCAAACTTCATAACTATAATCTCATTAACGAAAGTCGAAACTTCGGACAGTAATTTGACCTCCATAATGCAGCAACCGCAGAGTTGCAATAGGCTTGCCAAGCATTTTTGGGTTATCAAAGAAGTTCTTGTCCAGACCAAGAGCAAGAGCAATGATCCTCGCAACCGTTCTACACACCTCCCTGAAATGCACAAAAGGAACACTAATTTTCTTTCGCTTCAAAAAACATCAAATATATGTCACATGGAAAGATCTCACACTTACAATGCCTCTTGATGAAATCTCTCCATGGTCTCTCGCCACCCGGCCAATTGATCTTGAAAGGACATACCAAAAGTAAAAAAATCAGTAACTTATAATTTTTTCCCCCCTTTCTCTCGCAGCCAAAAGAAATAGACCCCACCACTAGGACTATAGTTTCAACTGTAAAATTTTTTTCAGGTCCTGTCAATTTTGCATCATTTTTCTTTCTTTTTATTCCGAAACGATTTTGACCAATCTAACAAACAGAAAAAACACTATCTACAAGGATGCACTAAAAAGCAGATTAACCATGATCTCATCTACCAATAATTTAAAAAAAAAAAGCCTAAAAAAATAAAAAATAAAAAAAGTTACTAGTTGTTTCAGCTCTAGTTACCTTGTGTAGGCCAAATGTTAGGACCATAAAATGGTTTTTCAGCTTCTGGGTCATCCTCAGGTACCTCAACACCTATGTAGTAACCCTCCTTGTAATCTCCTATTTCATAACAAATTTAAAAAAAGAAAAAAAAAAAAACTTAAAGTTTCAATTGAAGGAAAATTGTTCATTGTGTCACTGAATTAAACAAAAAAAAAAAAAAAAAAAAAAGAAAAAAGAACCGTGAACTTGGTTTTCACTATCAAGATGCTCGTCAAGAATAGGGGTGTAACCCCTGTTTTTGTGGTTCCTCAAGAGCTTCATTTTCTGGCTCAACGGCAAATCGAAAAGCCGTTTGCTCTCAGCAAACACCTCCTCCATGAATTCCTGGCTTATCCCATGATTAACCACATAGAAAAACCCGCAATCCAAACACGCCTTTAACCACAGAGAAAAAAAAAAAAAAAAGGCTAATCAGTTCAGATTAAACAAAAAAAAACAATCATTAAAAACTTTAGTCGAAGAAAACGATGAAAGAAAAGGAACCTGTTTGAGCAGAGAGACGGAGTGGTGAATATCGGGATCGGAGAGATCGATACAATTGAGGGCGGAGAACTTCGGAGCTTCGGAGCCGTTCATTGTTTGGTCTTGCATTTCCCGAGGAACGAAACAAGAAAATTTGTGGATTGGAAAAGGGGGAACGCTTTTTTGAACTTTTTCCACGGAGCTTGTATAGTTGTGTCTATATATCTATATATATATATATATATGCGTGTATTTGTACATGTATATGGAGAGCAACGTCATTTGCACTGTTGTTTTTCTTTGCTGTTGTAGATTTGTTCAACCCCCCGGCGCCCCCAACTTTAATTTTATTTTTATTTTTTTAAAGAGAAAAGAATATATGTGTTTCAGGTTTTTGGAAATCCGCGAAGAGTATATTACATGTGGATATTGTTTATGTAAAACACGTGGAATTTAAAGCAAGTGAAAAAGAGCGATGCCACTTCAACGGTGATAGCCTGACAGGTTCACATGGGACTTGAATGTGTTGTACAAAATGCTCTTCTAATTCCTGTCCAGCCAATAAGAAAATACCATGTCATTTTAACCGTTATCTTTAACACATAACGGAAAATTGGAAAACAAACGTATGTCTTCATTCTAAGCACCCAAAAAAAAAAAAAAAAAGAAAAGAAAAAAGGAACAGAAAAAACGTGTCAGTCTCCATTTATTATGATTATCCTTACTATTTTCGAAAAATTGTTACGGTTGGTCTTCATTGTTCTAAATTGGAAAAGTTCAAAGACCTTTTGAATTACATGTTTAATTTTTAAAAGAAATTTTTTTTGTTTTGAATAAGAAAATATTTTTATTTTGAGCATAAAATGGTATTTGGATATATAAAAAATTTTCTTCTCGAAAACAAAATGTTGTTTAGAATTAAAAAAAAAAGATATTGACAATTGTACGTTGTAAAAAGATTTTAAAAAGATTTGTTATTTTTTTTTACAAAAGAATGCTGTGTAAAATATGTTTAAAAATAAGATGATTTTTCTTTTTTAAAATGAAAGAATAATGAAAAAGGTTAGGAAAAACAACTTTTTTGCAAAAATTTTCCAATTTCCGAATTGGATCCCTCATCCAAACAGGGGGTGGGCTTGTATTTGGTGTATCAGTTGGAGTTGAGTTTTTTGGATTGTAGTTGTTTAACTTTTTAAAAACTAATTAAAATTTTTATTCACCTTTTAAAAAGGACGAAAATGAGTTAAAATATTTTAGTTTACACCAATGAACCAAAAGAGCCAAACTCAGTTTTCTCAAATAAGAAAAGAGGCAAATTCAATGGATGCCCTTCAACTTCTTTCTCTCTTTAGATTTTGGTCCATGAAGGTGAATTTGTACCAAATTGAACCCCCCCCCCCCCCCCCCCCGCCCCTTCTTTTTTTCCCCCCTTTAAATCTATCAAATTGAACCTTGATCTCCCATAAAGTCTCAAATGATTCCTTTGATAATATGTTATTGAGGTTGTTGGGGTTCCAACTTAAAAGGTTAACCTATTAGAAGAAGTAGTCTAAACTTTTTTAATCTTTTATCTAATTTCATGTCTAGACAATGTGAGATTTTTTATTTGTATGCACTTGACATATGTCGGTCAGTTTTATATTGATATTTTCATATAAATATTGGGCATTGATTATTAATAATAAATGTTAAGACTTGAAAATGAAGAATTCACAAGTATCAAGTCTTAACATTTATTATTTCCAATTTCATAAAGCACATCAAAAATAAAGAATCCTCTTTGACAACATCCAATATTCCTGCTAACTAATAACCATGATCAGGAAGTACTTATTATTACATAATTTAATTTTCATATTTTGGTTTCAATTTCGTACCAAACAAAGGTGTAGAAATTGTTTGCAAATTGCCATACCACACTAAAATTTCGTCGGGGGGAGAGAATAGAAGCATTATTGTGTTGAATATATTACGGTCAATGGATACGGCTGCAACGGAGAAAGACTGTAAGACCTGTACAGATTATTCCCAGCTTGAAAACGCTACTCATTTCTTCCACATTACTCTCTTCCTTTATCTCCTCATCCAGTGCTTCTACTAGGGGCTTCCCTTCTTGTAGTTGACGCCACGGCCACTCTCGGCAAGCAAAGTGTACTCGTCGCCGTGGTTCGCTTTTCTTCCGGACACCAACTCTAAGACGATGACCCCAAAACTATAGACGTCGATCTTCTCGTTCACTCTTGTTATAGAGCGTACTCTGCAATTTCATGTTATGAAGTACTTTTTTGGTTTTTTAAGAAGAAAATGCAAAATGGCAGTAGTGTGACCACTATATCATTTTAAGATTATTTTCCTATGCGCCCCTCGAAATTTAGAGTCACTTTCATTTGACTCCCTTAATTTGAAAAACTCCTGCTTTAACCTGGTAATTTTGAATCAATTTTACTTAATCTTTTTTTTTTTTTTTAGATTTTTGGTTAAAAACATACGAAAAAAAGGAAATTAATCTCATGAAATGTCTTATGTTATAATTACTATTAAAAGCAAACGGAATAAAAATCATATGACTATGTTTAATCCTCTCGTAATACGTTTATTTTTAATTGAAATTCTAATAGAGAAGGGGGTTTAATTCAAAATCCAAAGGGCAAAGTGCGAGTTTTAAATTTCAGGGGCAAAAAGAAAAAAAAAAAAACGTTATATAAATGTCCTTTAATAGAAAAAGATAAGAATGAAAGAAAGTCGTTTACCTAACCAAATGCACCACCTATTTATGACATTTGCTGATATGATCAAAGCAAAATGTTGGGTTGAAAGTTTTTTCAAGACTTGGGATTTGGGACTGCAGAGCTTTCGTTTTTTAGTAATTTGTTACTTGCACAGAGATTTGGATTGTTCAAGATGCTGCTGGAATATGCAACATTCTCAAATTCACGTGGGATTGTTCCAGTGAAGTCATTGGAAGAAAGATTCAGAAACAGTAGTGGTAAAAGACCAAAGTTGAGATGGATTACTGCCTGATAGTTGGTTGGAAAACAAAACCAAGTTTGTCAAACTGGTTAGCTTCTCAAAGTCTTCTGGAATGGAAGTCCTTGTCAGACATACTTTTTTTTGGCAAGAGTTTGGCAAACATTCCAACTCAAATTCATTTCAAACTTTTTTTTGTCTTTTTCTTAAAAAGTTTTTGTCTTTTTCCCAAAATTTTTTTTGTCTTTTCTGAAAATTCAAAAAAATTTACTATTACAACTAAAATATTTCAACTCAAACTAACATACCAAACACCAATTATGTTAAATCAATTTTAAATATTATAAAAATTCTCAAATAATTGAAATGTTATTTTGATTGAAATAATTGTTTCGATCATTTTAATTTTTTTCAATCAAGTCATATTTAAAATAAATAGATTGAAAAATGTAATCTTGATATTTTAAAATTTTAATTGTTTCATGAATATTTTATGACTGATTTTACAAATACGTACGATGTTTTTGAGTATTTGTATAATAAAAAAAGGGGGGGGGGTAAAAAGTGATAATTAGACTAAATATTCGAGTGTTTTGGGTATTTTTCTTTTCTTTTCTTTTTTTTCTTTTTAAAATAAGCAGTCACGTTAATTATGTCCCCCTTGACATTTGTTTACCTAATTATTGTTTTCAATTCTACCCCAGCATATTAACTTCTCTATTTATATGATGATTAATAATTTGCTAAAAGTCATTGCTTTCGAATTAATTCATCGAGCATAAAACAAATAGATAGATTATAAAATCATTATTCTTCTTTTCTTATTTAGGATTTGGGAGTAGTAAACTAAAATATACGTGCATATTCTGGACGTATGTGAAGATGGCATTTAATTAAAAATTTCCTGAAAAGAACAGTACATGACTTGAAAGCGTGAACAGCATTAATGAGACGCCTTTGTGGAACAAAGACCAGGCTGTCACGGTCACTTGGTCAAGAACTTGCATCGGCTCACAAGTCACACCTCACAAGACAAGTTGACAAGTTAACAAGTTTGGAAAGTGATTATGACCACTAAAATACGCCTGGATTTAGTATGCTCGTTGTCTTAGGACTCGTTTCGGACATAGATTCCGTTGCAAAAAATTCCAATTCAACGAAATCCAAATTATGCTCTTTTTTCTCTAATTCAAAAGCAACTTACTATTTTAGATTTCCAATCCAACTTGGGCTTATATCCTAATTAACCAGACATTAGATATATATAAAGGATAAATTTCATTTTACTCTCCAAACGTTGGTTCTATTTTAATTTTGCTCCTTAAATTTTGAAAACTGATAGAAATACTACTTTAACAGAAAGAACAAATATGTTGACACTTCATAGTTTAAGAAGCATATATACCAGTTGCTAAAAGAACACCAAAGTTCAGAGAGTAAAAATTAATATATATAGGTGTAGGTATTTGTATCAAAATGATCAAGTGTGATTAGAAACTTTTGTAACATATGTATTGGTGTAGGTATTTGTATTAAAATGATCAAGCGTGATTAGAAACTTTTGTTAACATATGGTTGAAATTCAGCTATAGAATTTTCTCAACACGTTGTTGAAAATCGACAACACTAGATTAGAATTATGTCAACAATTTGGCTAAAATTCTCATTTACATAGACGTATTGTAACTCGTCACAGTTGGCTTACACGTTTTGGATTTCTTATGAATTTTCCTTTCCATCTTTCCCATGCCTTCACTCTCACTTTGCACGTGTTTTTCTTTAGCTCATTTGTAGGATTATTTTCTTTGGCTCATTTCTTTAGCTAATTTCATCAGTTGTATAAACACGAATAAAAATGTATGATACACATGGCTCTATTATTCCACACCCCCCCCCCCCCCCCCTTTTTCCTACTAAAGACAAAGCAGAAAATCTTGGAACAGGAAAATGGAAAAAAAAACAAAACAAAACAAAAAACAAAAAACGGTTAAGATCAACAAATGGGGCATTAGTGGGTGAAAAAAAAGGAAAAAAAAATTGTAGGATTTTATTTTTTATATTTTGGAAATAATGATGGATAGTTTTTGTAAAAGTTGTGGGTAGAGTAAATTAAGGGGCGGTTTCAATATACTCCATATTTCTTAAAACAATTATATGTCCTTAAGAGTAAATTTATTAATGACTAATTTTGTAATAAATATTATAAAATGGGTTTTGTGAAAAGTAAATTGGGGATATCAATAGACTATATATATATATTAAAAAAATTTGTCTTGCTCTTTGTAGGAGGAATCGGGTACGAAAGTTTAGAAAATATATATATGTATTGTCGTTCAAAATCTTGGTTAAAACAATGTCATCTGAAGTTCTAAGTGCCACGAGAAAATTTTCCCACCACTTTGGTCTTGAAACAATATTTTTACGATGATCGTCAATATATGATTTGTTTATCATAATGACTGTCGTAATATTCTTCAGAATACTTATTAAAGGTGTGGTCAGCTAAAATTACTCTGTTTCTAAGGGTGCAAATTATCAACTGGTTCTAAAACCTTATAAAGCATATTTATCTAAAAACACAAACCCACGTTTTATAAAATCCAAAAAGAAATGGTCAAAGAACCACAAACAAAAATACACAACTAGAAAGCTTCAACCCTTTTTTTTTTCAGTGAATTTTAGTGAATTTAAACAAAAATGATTGATAATATCAAAAAAAATACAAATTTAAGAGTTTGATTGTCAAGGAAAAATAATAATGATTAAATTGTCAAATTCAAAAATTTCGGAGAGCATCGGTGAGAAAAAGCCATAAAATAGAGAATCCTCTTTCACATCATCCAATCTTGCCAACTAATAGCTATGAGAAAGTACTTATTATTACTATAATTTTATTCTTTAATTTCTGGTTTCAAGTTAAACATACAAGTATATAACTGTTTGCAAATTGCCATATCACACTAAAATTTCGTTGGTGGGGAGAGAATAGCAGCATTGTGTTAAAATTTAAGGTTAATTGGTACGGCTGCAACGGAGCAAGACAGTTAGAACGTCCTTCATGGAAGGCCTCGTGGAAGGCTGAGTACCTGTACAGATTATTCCCAGCTTGAAAACGCTGCTCATTTCTTCCACATTACTCTCTTCCTTTATCTCCTCGTCCAATGCTTCTCCTATGGGCTTCTCTTCTTGTAGGTGACGCCACGCCCACTCGGCAAGCGAAGTGTACTCGTCGCCGTGGTTCGCTTTTCTTCCGGTCACCAACTCTAAGAGGACAACCCCGAAACTATAGACGTCGATCTTCTCGTTCACTCTTGTTGTACGAGCATACTCTGCAATATCATGTTGTGAAGTACTTTTGTATTTTTGTAAGAAGAAAATGGAAAATGACAGTAGTGTGATCACTTCCATTTTAAGATTATCTTCATATACGCACGTCGAAATTTAGAGTCACTTTCATTTTACTCCCTTAATTTGAAAAACTCACTTCAAAATGTGAATTTTGAGTCAATCATGCTTAATCTTTTTTTACTAGAATTTTGGTAAAAAAACATACGAAAAAAAAAAAAAAGGAAATTAGGATGCATTTGGTTTAAAGGTCCAAACCTAAAATTTTCATTTTAGTTTTTATCTATTTTTAAAAAATTAATAAAAATTATAACTATTTTGCACCAAACACATACTCAGTCTCATGAAATGTCTTATATATAATTCTTATTAACAACAAATAGAAAAAAAATCACATAACAGTGCTTAATCCTCTTTTAATCCATGTGTTTTTAATTGAAATTCTAGTAGGGAGGGGGATTAATTCAAAATTTAAAGGAGTTTTTAAAGTTCAGGGGCAAAATAAAACAATATGACACAAATGTCCTCTAGTAGAAAAAGAAAGAACGAAAGAAAGTAGTTGACCTGGAGCAATGTAGCCAAATGTACCAGCTATGGATGACATTGTGGCAAGTTCTCCTTGCTTGGCTAACATCTTGGCTAGACCGAAATCTGCGATTTTTGGATTGAAATCGGAGTCCAGCAAAATGTTGCTTGACTTGATGTCTCTATGAAGAACTGGTGGCAAGCAATCATGGTGCATATAGCAGAGGCC
This sequence comes from Ficus microcarpa, assembly GCA_025413485.1. NCBI lineage: Eukaryota > Viridiplantae > Streptophyta > Magnoliopsida > Rosales > Moraceae > Ficus > Ficus microcarpa. The sequence goes on from CM046383.1 coordinate 498,384, forward strand.
CCGAGCAGTCCCCACCGCGACTTGTAACCTCTTAGGCCAGTTGAGCACGATTTGATGTGCAGAATCAGGAGCTGAGACCGTAGTTTGCCTGCTTTTGTTGTGCAGCCATCTGTCTAGGCTTTGGTTTTCAAGGTACTCGTAGACGAGGAGTTTTGAACTCTCACTTGAAATACAACATAAGAGTTTCACTATGTTGGCGTGTTGGATTGAGCTCAATATCTTGACTTCCGAAAGGAATTCTTGCTCGAGTCTGTGTTCTACCTTCCTGTTGTTCCATATTCTTTTTACAGCAACAATGTCGCCTTGATCAGTAACGGGAATACGATAAACTATTCCTGAACCTCCGCTTCCGATCAAGTTATGATCGTTCAAACCGGGAAGAACGTTTGATTCTGTGAAATTCAACCTCTGGAACGTGGTAAGCTGCCATTGCAAATCCACTTGTTGCTTCCTTTGGTGACTTCGGTTAATTACGAAGAATACAAAGGACAAAGCCAACAAAAGGACTGCCACACTTGCTGATATGATCAAAGAAAGAAGTTGGGCTGAAGTAAATTTCAGGTCCTGGGATTTGGGGTTGCAGGGCTTTAGTTCTAAGACTCTGTTACTCGTACAAAGACTTGGATTGTTCGAGAAGCTGTTGGAATATGCAGCGTTCTCAAATTCAAGTGGGATTATCCCAGTGAAGTTATTTGAAGAAAGATTTAAATAATCAGGCACTAAATGACCAAGTTGGGATGGAATTTTGCCAGAAAATTGGTTTTCTGAGAGGTCCAAGTATGAAAGCATAGGTAACATAGCAAGTTTTTCTAGAACTTGTCCAGTGAGTTGGTTCCGACTCAGGTCTAGAGTAAATATGGACTTCAATGACTCTACATTTGATGGTAGATCACCTCTGAGTTGGTTCTCATTGAGAAAAAGTTGAGCTAAACTAGGAAGAGTAAATAATTCATGAGGAATGGTTCCTGTCAAGAGGTTATTGCTAGCACGAAACACCCTCAGATTCTTCAAGGAAGAGACCCCTGTTGGAATCTTACCAGAAAACCTGTTGTTACCGATATCCATTAGCCAAAGATTTCCGCCAAACTTCTTGGGAAGTACACCGGTAAACGAGTTGTTGCTTAGCTTCAAATAAGTTATGTTCAAGGATGTCCACAGGCTAACAGGAGTATTCCCAGAAAGCATGTTGTCTGAAACTTTGAAATCCACCAAGCCTGGTAATCTGCCAACACCTTCCGGAATACTGCCCGACAATTGATTGGAAAACAAAGCCAAGCCTATCAAACTGGTTAGCTTCGCAAAGTCTTCTGGTATGCTCCCGTTTAAGTAGTTCTCCGAAAGATCAAGTACCTCCAAGCTCGGAGCGTCAACCACTTGCGGAATCTCTCCAGACAATTTGTTCCTATAAATCTCGACCACGCTCAGATTCTTCAACGTGAACAATCCGTCTGGGATTTTCCCGTGCAAGTCATTCTGGGATAAATCCAACCATTCCAACGCTTCCAAGTCTCCGATACTCGGAGGTATCTCCCCAATCAAGTTTGAATTGAAAATCCATAGTGTTGTCAACTTCTTCAACTTGGTATAATTGGAAGGCAGCGTTGATGGCGCAAGTAGATTGTTATTGGATAACCACAAAGATTCGAGATTCGACAAGTTACCGATTTCTGGTGGCAAAGAGCCGTTAAAATGGTTGCCTCCCATACTCAGGACCTTCAGCTCCTGCAGCTTCCCAATGGCAGGTGGGATATCACCTGAGAAATTGTTGCCTCCGAGGACAAGACTTTGAAGTTGAGCCATCTTGTCTATGTCATGGGGAAGCCTTCCGACGAAGTAGTTATCGGAGAGGTCTAGATATTGAAGCTTTGAACAGTTGAACGGAGCTCTTGGAAACTCTTTGGGGATGTAGTTGTTACCAAGATTAATGGTTGTGAGATTCTTGAGGTCACAGATGAAGTCCGGGACTGGTCCTGTGATGTTGATATCGTAGAGTGACAGCTCGGTGACGGAGCCGTTTGTGCAGGTGATTCCAGGCCAAGAACAATGGGAATTGTTCGATGAAGTCCAGCCACTCATGAAGGGCAGGCTTCCCCAGCTCTGCTTTAGCTTAAGCAGGACGGAGCGTTCTTGTTCCTGGAGTGATTGGGAGAGAACTCCATGATTGATATGGAATACGAGGAAGAGAAAGCTTTGGAATTGGATTAGAGATATTTTGATCGTTTTAGTCATTTGGAAGGGGAGAGAGAGAGAGAGAGATCAGTTGATCGCAGCAAATAAATGCTTTGGGGAAATTTAGTCCCAGAGTTTCCACTGTGTATTTTAGGATGTGATGGTCATCGGTCAACGGAGAATGATTATATGTATTGGGACTAATATGCCGCTATATACAATTTTTCTTACTTGTAAGCTGCACAACCCAACTGAAGTTTGATACCACTTTTACCCCTTTAAATGAAACCCAAACATCTTGTTGACCCAAAAATTCAAACTCAAATTTTATCTTTTTTTTTTTTTAAGTCAACAAAAATTTTAACTAATTTTTAAAAAATTAACTAATCTAATTTTAAAAATTTTATTCTAAATCGGTATACTAAACACATCCTAAATTTTTTTAAAATACCAAGTTTATTATTCCTGACCTTTATTAAATACATTTTAAAACAATAGTAAACTAAATGATCTAAAATCAATTTTTAAAACTTAAAAATAAAATTTTAATTGATAGAATTGTTTTGATCATTTTAATTTTTTTAGTCAAATCATAATTAAAATAAAATTTAAGATATATTGAAAGATGTATCTTGCATTTGGAACAAAAGTGTGAAATGAACTTTTGATATTAGAGTTGGTTGACTATTCAAAAACTAATTATAATTTTTATTGTTTTTTAGAAAAGTAAAAAATCCAACCTAAAACTTTTGTTTAGACCTTTATTCCAAACGCACACATAATCTTGATATTTTAAATTAATTATTTATGAGTATTTTGTGACTGATTTTAAAAATACATAGAATGTTTTTGAGTGTTTGTATTTAAAAAAAAAAAAAAAAAATTTGATAGTTGGACTAAATATGCATGAGTGTTTTGGGTGTTTTTCTTTTCTTTTTAAAATAAGCAGTCACGTTATGTCCTGCTTTACATTTGTTTTACTAATTATTGTTTTCATAAATTCCACCCCTGCAACAGTAATAAGTTCTCCATTCTTACGTGATGATTATTAATTTGCTAAAAATCTTTGCTTTCAAATTTCATAGAGTAAGAAACAAATAGATAGAGTACAAAATCATTATTCTTTTCTTAATTATTTAGAATTTGGGAGCACTAGTTAAGTACTGTTTGGCCGCAAGAAAATCTACGTGCATGTTCTAGCCGTAATGTGAAGATGGCATTTGATGAAAAATTTCCTGAAAAGAACAGTACATGACTTGAAAGTGTGAACAGCAGTACTGAGACGCCTTTGTTGAACAAAGGCCTGGTTGTCACGGTCGCTTGGTCAAGAACTTGCATGTGCTCACAAGTCGCTCCTCAAAGACAAGTAAACAAGTTTGGAAAGTGATTATGACCACTAAAATGAGCATGGATTTAGTATGCTCGATCGTTGGCTTAGTTTATGTTTGATTTGCTGGTTGGAGATAAAATTTTTAAGTTAGAGTGGTTGACTTTCAAAAATTAGTTATAATTTTATTGACTTTTTAAGGAAAAAAAAAACAAAAAATGAATGAAAAAGTACAGTTTAGTTTTAATTAAACTAAAACCCCAAACAAAGCTTTAGGACTTGTAACGACTCGACTTTTCAAACTGTTAACTAGCTTATTTATCCTTATTTAATTTAGTCTTAACACTTATTTATGTTGGTTCTAAAAAAACAGAATTTTTAAAAAAAAATCATATTCGTATAACAAATGTTAGAATTACTAAAATTTTTAACTGAGAAAATTTAAAACCTCTAGCTAATAAATATCGTATTTAAATTCATATTTTGATCATATTTAAAAAGCTATAATTTTATGTAAATTAAAAGAAAATAGTCTAAAGTCTTTTTCTATAAAGTACTTATACTAATTTAGTAGTACAAAAACATTGGAACATAGTTATAAATATAGTCATTATAAGATAATTTAAGAAGTCTAAATGTGAAAATTAAATTCGTGGTGATATCTCACTCCCGTCCTTCATTGCCTCTGCACGGCTTTGCCAATCCATAAAACATCTAAGTAGCGAGCTGCGTACTTGTGTTACCTATAGCACGAACACACACGTATGAGCTTTCGTTCAGCAAGTACAAACAACATCTCACAAATCATTTTCATAAAATCATATTATCACATGTAAACATCATGAATGTTCAAAAATACATGTGATCTATATGTGTTCAATTATACTTTATTATATACATATCTTGTCTACATAATAGCCCCTGTGTTGTACCTATATGCATGCACCCAATAGGGAGTTAAGGGAGCAATTCTTCAACAGCCTCCAAGTTGGTGTCTTATAACTTTCTTTCTTATTATATCATCTCACTAATTAGAGGTTAGTACGACACTTAATCATATATTTCATTAGCCTCATTCTTATTATTTGTGACAATGTGTAGATTTATATGTTACTATGCATCTATCATTACTGCATATATATCTGTGAGGCATGTCGATTATATCAGTGTAAGAGAAATTATGCACGTTAAATGTTTAATTAACATAATACAAATGGCTCATAGGTTCATCACTTCATCAAGGCAAATCATGAAAAACGTAGAATATCAACAATGAAAAATATTTTATTCCATACTCTAAGTGAGGTTTGTACTACTCTGGCACAAGATCCAAGCCCATTAATTTGCTTAGCATCTGTGCTTATAGTTGCAATTAATTTCGATGTTTAGACCGCAACGATATAAAAGTTACAAATGATTTTTTATTTTTTTATTTTTTGAATTTTGGAATCATTATTATTAGATTTTAAAATTATTAAGGTAATAGAGTGTAAAGATGGGTTTGGATCTCAATTTATTTATATGACACGTTAGGTCTGAAAAAATTGTCAGATTATAAATTTATCTTATATTGTTAAATTATTAGACTATTATGATGATTCATAAAGTAATAGTTGTCCGGATTTGAACATGAAAGATAGAGAGGTGGGAACTAACCAGTTCTAGGAAGGAATGCCACTCTAGAAAATTAGAGCAAAGGGACCTTAATTTGTTGAAGGAAAGAACCAATAAAATGTCGAGAATAATTGTCCAACACACCCATCACAAGGGAGAGAGCACCAAACGTGACACCAACGACTTGGTGGAAACTTTGACTAGAGTATATGGCCAAACAAAATAATAATCATAGCAATAATTACGTGCAGGTTTTTGTCCATGTGCATCTAACTTTCAAGCTCGTATTGATGAAGGAAGAATATTCAAGTTTTAATATTCTCAAGTACACTTGATCATCCGAAATTAGTACTTATTAAGATTAGCCTTATAGAAAATAAGGTGTTTTTGTACCAAATCATTTTAACGCGTGTTTTTATCATGTACTGTGTGATAGACAAATCTTTTGACCTATTAATATATATCATATGCTAATTTTTAGTTAAAAATCAGTCTAATCTCAACCATCGGATTTAAAAAAAAGGCTCATCCGATCTTAAGTATTGTGTCCGGTATATATGAAGAAAACATGTACTAATACCGAATTCCAAATAAGTTATTGAACACTAAGCCTCCATTTGGTTCCTCAGTTTGAGATAAAACTTTTAAGTTGGAGTTGGTTTGACTTTTCAAATAAGTAGGGTTGAGCTTACACACCAATAGACGTCACCAACTCTTGATAATAAGGATTTTTAAAAAAAAAAAAAATTCTTTTATTTAAGAAGGCTCTAATGATAAAGGTTGGCGTACTTAGAAAACTCTAGATTTCGGGTCTATCTTTGCGTGGTATATAGTTTACATTGTAGTTTTCATTGTTCTGTAGCTTTTTGCGGAATTTAGATGAGATAGGTTATACATTCATTCTCTGATTTAGTAGACTTGGAGGGTTTTAATCGTCGTGAAAAAATTCATAGGACTCCTCACATGTCTGCAATGCATCATCATGCGTCCCGCGATCTGAAAGTGGTTGCAAGCAAGCTAAAGGATATCCTAGAAGTAAAATATGTTTTGAGGACTCAAAACAGCTAGAGTCTTTCGACCTTTTTGATAAGTTAGTTTTATACTAATTAATTGGGTATTTTTAACTTATTATTTTGTTAGTTTTCAATTTGTTTCTAGGTTCTTTCATTTCGTTTTATTCTCTTTTGTTGGATTTAGACAAAAAGGTGGGTTCGTTATTTTTCAGTGTGATTGGAGCTAAAATGGAGCATTTAGCATATTTTGGTGCGAAGTTTGTGTGTTTTGAAGAGCATGGACACCTATGCATCAATTTTCTGGACGCCTTGGCGCTTGAATTTTTTATTACAAAAACCCGAGATAAAGACTTTGAAGCTGAGCCAGTTTGTCTATGTCATCGGGAAGCCTTCCGACGAAGAAGTTATCGGAGAGGTCTAAAAGCAGTAGCTTTGAACAATTGAACAGAGATCTTGGAAACTCTCCGGGGATGTAGTTGTAACCAAGATTAATGGTTGTGAGATTCTTGAGGTCACAGATGAAGTCCGGGACTGGTCCTGTGATGTTGATATCGTGGAGTGACAGCTTGGTGACGGAGCCGTTTGTGCAGGTTATTCCAGGTCAAGAACAATGGGAATTGTTTGATGAAGTCCAGCCATTCATGAAGGGCAGGTTTCCCCAGCTCTGCTTTAGCTTAAGCAGGACTGAGCGTTCTTGTTCCTGGTGTGATTGGGAGAGAACTCCATGATTGATATGAAATACGAGGAAG
>CM046383.1:505355-533355 GCA_025413485.1 Ficus microcarpa
TCTCAAAAAGTTTTTTGTCTTTTCTAAAAATTCAAAAATATTTACTATTACAACTAAAATATTTCAACTCAAACTAACCAACCAAACACCCTCATAGATTCATATGTACATGATGAACGGCTGAGCCTAAGTTCAAAATAGCACGATCTAATTCATTAGTTTTTTGCACTTTTAATACCTAATATTTTCGTGCTTTCAGAAATAACACTCTAAACTTCTGATTTTGGGCATTAACCACTTTATTTCTGTCGTCAATTTAAACCGTGATATCAAATTCGGCCAAATCACAATGATGTGATAAATTTGGAAAGTTAATTATTAAAATTAAAAAATTTAAAGATAATTAACCAAAGCACAAAAAGTTTAGTAAATTAAAGTAGTATCAGAGTAAGGGTGCTACATGATAGGAAGAGTTTTTACTATTCCTGTCATTGCCACAAAATCTGAGGGGGAGTTTGGTGGAGTAGTTTGAGTTGAGATTTTTAAGTTGGAATAGTAAATTTTTTTGAATTTTCAGAAAAGACAAAAAACTTTTTGGGAAAAGACAAAAACTTTTTGGGAAAAAGACAAAAAAAATTTTGAGATGAGATGAGATGAAATGGTGTACCAAATGAAGCCTGAATATTTTTGCTTCCCTCCACAAAGTCTAAACAACTGGGATGAGAATTCTAAAAATGTTATTTTTTCAAAATTAAAAAAAAAAAAAAAAAAAAAAGGGTAAGTGATAAGATTTTAAAATATTTAAAATACATAAAAAATTTACCAAAGTCATTTACTTAAAAAAATTTTAAAACATTATTTATTTTTATTATTTACTGTAAAAATACTATTTGTTTCCTTTTCCCATTCTTTGCTAAGCCAAATAAAGTTATTATTTTCAGCAATATATACACACACAAACACACGCGAACATTTGAGAAAGGTAGCATGGAATGTTAAATTCCATGACAACTGACGTGGATCAAGTAGGAGAATAATATAATTACTCGCAACTATATACACTTGACAGATGCAACTGCCATCTTCCATGTCATGCATATCTACAATTTGCATAAAGACATATAGATATACATATAGATAGAGATATAGATATAGATAAGATTTATACATTGCATGATACCTACTACATTAGGATACATAAGATAAACTTGTATAAATAGTAACAATGCCATTTGATTAAAGCACCTCGCGCAGAACAGATGGGAGGCACAAAAAGGCTTTTTCACCAACTTGTCTGGAGGCGTAGAACTCGCAGAGGGCTGGCCCGGCGACGCTCCAAGCAAAGCTACATAAACTGGATTGACCTTCACTCTTACTCTTCGCATAATCGTAACAAACGTGGTAAATGGCAAGGGCCTCCTTATATATCTCCTCTAAATTTCTCGTCCTCTCCTCGAATTGCTCGGCGCCGTAAAGTAGCTAAAATGTAGGAGACTAGTTAGCAGAGAGCAGGAAAATTAAAGGCAAGAGTTTCGTTTGTTCAATGGTGAAACAAGATTACCTTCCTATAATGTCTTTTGAGATCAGCCGCTGCCTCGTTTTTTATGTCACGTTCCTCGATCTTCATAGAATTCGTCATCTTTTTCCTGTATTCTTCGTAATGATTATTCCATTTGTGCAAGCAGTATTGAGGGACTTCTTCAACATTCAAAAGAGGCAACTTCCAGACCTCTGGAAACGAAAAAGAACTTTTTGTTCAACATTTACAATCCATTGCTGATGGAGATTAGAATATTTATTTATTTTTTGTTCTATGAAGAATTTATGTCAGTAGGGTTCGGTTTCCACTATCACGTTATTTTAGCAGTTTCATTATTTGATATCGTTTTAGTTTCCTAGTTTGTTATTAGTTTGCCTATTATAGTCTGTAATTTCAATTAGAGATACAGTTGATGAATGGATATTGACATTTTTGGTTTCCCTCCTCTCGAGTTCTTGTTCTCTCTCTACAATCCTCTCTTTGGTCTCCCTTACGTTTATCCAAGTACTAGCGGTTCTATCTCTATTCTACGTCTTTGATGTTGGTCCAACGTCTATTGCTTTAAAATTTAATACATTACAGTAAACATACAACGGAAGACAGAAAGAGATGCGCAGTTAATTTAGGAAAATCTCACCTTTGTTTGAGCAATCCTCCTCCAGATACGCATTCACCTCATCATAGATCTTTCCCAAAATGGACATAGATGTGAAACTGTTTGTCTTTTCCATATAATGAGGAAAGGATTTCGGTTTCAAATCTTTCGGTACTTCAACCTGTGATCATTTAAATTAACAAAAATGAGGAAAGCCATTCAACAACAAGAGTGTATTTGGTGAAAAAGCAATGAACACTATGTTTCGTGGACAACAGGGAGAAGCAGCAAAATTTAACCTTAGCTCCTGACTTCGAAGCGTCCAGGGCATTGTAGTACAAGTTGATCAACGTAATGATGTTCTCTCTGACCAGATTTTTCTCGTTGATAGAGTCATCACCCAGAGTCAAAAATCGATCCATCAAAGCCAGCCAGCCATCAGCTGCCTCACCCATGGCAAAACTAGAAAAAAACAGCAGAGAGCATTTTTTTTATTCTCTCTTTATTGCTAAAGATGAAGAAAGCATTTCAGATAAGCATTAAAATCCTTCTTACTGCATAAAATGCCAGGTAAACTACAATAACAAAATGAAAAAGATACCGCCCGTTAATCAACATTGACCTCGTCTAGTATAAAGGTGAAAATTAAAAAATAAAATAAAACAAAAAACTAACCAACTAACTAACTACGCAACATCCTTTAAAAAATGATATCTTTTCGAGTGGCTTCGACCTGATTTGTGTGCATTATTTTACTAAAAATATAGGGAATAATATTATTATTAAAAGTATTCATGGTGACCAACTGCTACCACATTAAATAAGTGAAGATATAATTGCATTGCCTTAGAGAAACACGTTTATCATCCATGATTGTTTACTACAAAAAAAAAAAAAAAAAAAAAAGGGCCTTACAGCAGAAAGTCCAAAACTGATGAGCAAAGAAAGACGCAACATAGTGCAAGCTTAATGCTAATTGCATTAGCCAGACATGAAGACGATAATCATTGGGGCTAACTCATCAAAAACGTACCTCGGTTGAAACTTAGTAGTCAAGAACAGTTTAAATAGTTCATCTTCCAACGCTTCATCGGAAAACTGGTCAGGTCTTTTATTTTCAACTTTGCGCGGCAAGGAATTTGGAATCCAAGGTTCACTAGGCTTAAAATATTTCAATAGCTGTTGTAAATATTAACACATTATAAGCGATATGAAACGGGCCTTAAAAAACAATCCTGAAATTTATGAATATTGTCATGCTAGGACTTTGACTGCAATGCACAGTCTCTTGAAACATCTTAACAGCTGAAGAGAAAGTTAGGCCACGGGTTGTGCAATATTGAGGGAAAAAATCGAACTGCATCTAAAGCCTAAGCTTGACAGATATGATGAGTCCAATGACTAGGATGAAAGAAATGGGGAAAAGTATCTACAAATACTCCAGCCAAAAAAAAGAAAACATTTGGAGAAGCTCAAAAGGAACTTGAAAACCAAATTAGGATTTCTCGTTAGAAATATGAATTCAAGTACAACCAAAGACAGAAGAAAAAGAATCCAAATCGAAACAGCAAAAGTAGATGAAGGTACAAACCTCAGAGTTTTTTGAGACCCAATACATATCTCCGTCATAATCACCACCAGCAATCTCATCAGCAATCGATCTTGGACCTTTGGTGGAGAAGAATATTGCATACTTCGCGTTTCCAACAACAGATTCCAGTTCCTCAATGTATCTAGCCTTTAGAACATGGACATCACCAAAGTGTATTCCAGGGTTCCGGTACGCTAACACCTTGCCAGAAATTTGTCCATTCTCACTGCACATACCATCAGCCAAAATAGAACGCTCAAAGGAAGCAGCACAAATACATGACCCCTTGAATGGTATTACAAGTGAAGCAAAAAATGTTACAAGACACAATAGTCATTGAGAAAAGTAGATTTTAATGGCTATAAGAATACTGTCTCAAAACATAATCATATGCTTGCATGGACTGATTTAATACAAAGGCTTATGTTAAGGGTAAATATGATAAAATTATACTTACAGGACAATGCAAACTTCATCACTTTGTAGTATTCCAGTTGGATCGGCTGTCCCCATCAAATAATAACAATCAGGTACATAAAGCTTCCCCGTTCTGAGGCTCATCTTCTGCTCCTTCAATAGCAAAGAGAGACGATGATGCAAATATGGTTCTTCAAGAGGGATACCACACAATATCATTTTTGCTATAATAGAATCCTTGTCCGTGCTTCCCCGGTTAACGGCAACTGAAAAAATGCAAAGTCGCAAACCATTAAATGAAATCCAAAAAAGAATGAACAAAGGGAGAGATTCTGTCAACAGAAAACAGGTAAATTTGTGAAATTAGCTAAATGTATTGTTTCAAAAAACCTTTGAGTGCAGTCCGCTTATTGCTGAAAGCACCATCAGCTTCTCTCAAAGCTTCCCTAAGTAGAACCTGGAAATACTCGTCTGGGACTCCTCCATAACTTAGGAGTGCAATTAGATTTCTTGACAAGCAAGTTCTGCTTGGCCGATTGCTGGATAATAACAACTTAAAAAGTTATATATAAGACCTTAGACAAAAGAAAAGGGCAGAATAATGGTCAATCATGATAAGTCATATTCTGCTTTTCATGTTAAAACACATCATAAATTTACTGTCTTAAAGAAAATATGGGGACAAAAGCATTTCTGGCTTCTATTTTTCCAATACAGCTATATTATTCTATACATATATATATGTATATATATTTTTCGTTTTTTGGGAATATCCGTTCATATTGATAAAGAAATCAACTACAGTTTACAAGGGATAGAGGAGAGAGGATAAGAAGTCCTCGCAAGGAAAGATGTAAGTCAAAGTAAAAGGAAAGGCAGGGATGGCCACAAGTTTCTATTTTCTTCGGAACCTTCCTTTTATCGAACATGATTTATTGACAAACCTTTTTTCTTTTTTTTAAAATAAATCGACATGAATTGAATCATATTGTTTACAAAGATTTGAAGTAGTAATAAGCTTTTAACTTGTTTTACCCCTCAATCGCACTTTCATCTTTTCAGACAAACTCCAATCCATTAAGAGCAAAATCAGAAAATCTACAAGTGATATATGGTTGATAAGAAGCAAGGCAACTCTTGTATAACTGTTGAGAGAATGCAACACCCCAAAGTTCATGTTGGAGATACCTTGTTCTAACTACTTCCAATGAGTTTGCTGAAAATTGATTCAACAGATTTTGATCAGGCTCAACTTTAACCATTGAACTTCGAACCACGATTGTTTTGGGGGCAAGCTACAAATTTTGGAATGGAAGATAGGACTTTATATGAGAAAAAATAGATGGTAGACAAATAACTTCAATTTTAAAAAATAAAAAATAAAAAATAAAAAAACACCAAGAATCATTTTCTCATTCGGCATGACCATCCAAGCACAAGCCTACCAATGACGCTGATATTACTCCCAAGTCACAGATATTATACTAATTTCAGTTGCCAGGGGTTGAGTATCACCACAGCTAAACAAAGGACAAATTTTGAACTAAGAATTCACGAGAAAGAAATTAGGTTGGGCTACCAGAAATGTTGAATTTTTTTTATAAGAGAAAAACTCCTTTCTTTATAAAGTAATCAATTACAGGGAATAGAGACAAAAACAAAAACAAAAACAAAGCCAGAAGTGTATTGGGTAAGAAGCACACTCACAAAGAAAGCACAACCACCATCTTCCTACTACATCTTTCCAGTGTAGAATGACAGAGTAAAAGGAAACTCTTTAAAGGCTTTATCCATCGATGCCCGTAACGATGGTTAATATTTGCAGCAATGTTATAATGAGACTATACTAAATCAAACCATAAAAATAAAACCTTATATTTAGCAATAGAGTAAGACAAGTTAGCAAGGATTTGTTTTTAACCAAGAGCATCATTTCCATGAAAAAAAAAGGGGAAAGAAAAAACGTACCTTCTTGTTCACGAGAAATGTTCCTTTAATTGCATAGCCATTGTTAAATAGACGGGATTGTATCAACATAGGCTACAGAGGAGTGCAATAAAAGGGAAAAAAAAAAAAAAGATAGAGAGAGAGAGAGAGAGAGAAATAAATTAGATAGTTTTAACAGTAAAATGAACTCATGTTCCTCAATAAAACTTCAAAAAAGGGGGAAAATGTGTCAGATGAGAGGGGGAGAAAGTAATGGCCTAAGCTTCAGCCACATACAGGTGCTTTTGTTTCAATTCCTTGCCGTCCCTTTTCCTCAACATTGTCAGCATGCTCATCAGGACCATAAATTATCTAACACCATGAGCAAGTCAGAAACAAGATAGTCAAGACTCATTTACATGTCTGAAAAAGAATTTTTGAAGATATGAAGATGGGAAAGAAAAAAAAAAATCACACAACTACAACAAACAAATAAACAAACAAACAAAAACAAAACAACTTTCTATTGGGATGCAGCCCATATCTGGAAAGCAGAAATTTGCAATAACTCAAAGATGAAGAAATTTGTAATATATTGCACAGTATCTCCATTAGTGATTGAGAGAGAGAGAGAGAGAGAGAGAGAGAGAGAGAGAGAGATATGAGATGATATCCCGTCTCCTGTCAAGAAGAAAGGATACAATATAAAAGAGAAAACCTCAATATCCTTGTTGCTGGTACAGATCCCTTCATGTATATTGTTTGGACATAACATAGCCAAATCTTCTGATATATCTCCAGTCCCATCAGTATGAATAAGTGGTTTTCCGTCTCTATAGATACAATCACCATGTTGATCCTGCAGCTTCAACAAAAGTATTTAGCTAGAATGCATCACAACTAATCATCACTACAATAAATTATAAAATTGAGATAAAATTAAGAAGATCATACCTTGCAATATATGTCCTCAATAATCTCCATTTTCACAGAAGAAAGAAAATCCTTATCAAGGAGGCTGTAGGTCTTGGACAAAATCAGTGAAAACCTGAACATATAAGAAGTACCAGTAAATGATCACTGTAAACAGCACTAACACTGGATTCTGAAAGAAACTTTTCAAGTCAAAAACATACCTAGCCATGTACTTGGCTACACTAGGGACAGTGTGTGCATGCATAAGCATGCGCCTGGCTTCAGAAATTGTTCTATTGGCTAACCTATATGATGAATTCCGATCAATTTGCGCATCTGAATGGATGCGAACGAAAAAACACTTCACACCATCTTCCTTTCCGCCATCTTTGAAAACTGACCAAATCACATTGAGATTGACCAAAGTGGTTGTTAACAATACCAGGATATCTAAATAGATGAAAAAAATAAAAATTTAAAGTGCGCTACCTATCAAAATGACGCAGTTAAAAAATGTCTCTTAAATAACTAATAAATAACTAGATTTTAGTTTCATAAGGTGGAAATGTTGATTTTATTCCTGATTTCATAATCTGTTACTGACAAACAAATGATCCTAGAAATAACTGAAAATTTCAAGACATAGAATTACAGAGTCACATACGGGTGAAGCTCTAGTACAAGGATATTTACACATGAATATTTGCATATGTGTCTGTGATCCTAGAACAAGCAAGGAAAATGATGAGTATTAACATAACATATTGTTCAGATGAACCAGCTGAGAAGGTTAGGTATGTGCATATATGCATAAATATGCTAGTTTAGGGAATGAATTCCCAAGTATACGTGAGGTCTATGAGAATCATGAGTATAAGGTGTCTCCATTTCAGTAAAAGGGGACAGAAAGAAAGAAAGAAACATGTCATAAGGGATTCCAAAACTAGTATGAGCAAAACAACATTCGATAGAAAAATCCCCATTTGAATTTCCAATTTGAACTAACGGTGATGATACTTAACTAACCACTAACAATAAGACGAGTTTATCCGAAAATTTGAAAAAAAGAAAAATCAAAGAGCTATGAAGGTCTTACCAAAGAAGCGATACCGGCGTAAACCAACTGAAATGCCTTCTCTTGCTATCTGACTGTAGCCAGCATAGTAGGGGTGACGTGAAGCAACACAGGAGTCTCCAGTCTTCTCCTCGGCAAATTTGACTAACAGAACGTTATCATCCCCTAGAACCCTTTGCAAGTGAGTTTTTGTTCTCTCTAGATAAGGGCCCTGAATTCGAAATCAAAGTAAATGACAATTCAAGATACATGATAGATCATCCTTATGCCAATTATATCCTTATGGACTTGAGAATATCACGATTAAGAACATCATGAACAAATGAATATGTTTACGACTACTAAATCAAGTTCTCTATGAAAGCTAGCACGTTTGGAAATGACGAAAGGAAACAAAAAAATACATTCCTAATGCGCATCAGTGTAAGGTTTGAGCTCCTTACTGAAAGAGACGCACCATTTTATAGGAGTGCCAAAATGCGAAAATAGTTCCTACAATTTAAGTCAGTTCATCAACAACCAAATGCCTGTTTGTGATCAAGTGTGTGCACAAGAAATACAGCTTTATGGAGCCGAAGAACAAAAACAACAACAAACCAACCAACCTTGAATGTATAACGTCCTTCGGTCGATACATGACAATGATATATGTGGGTTCGTTTGCTGTCCCAATCACTATACTGTAACAGACCAAAAATAGTAGAAAAATTAAGGAAAAATGACAACTAAAGAACAATTAGAACCAACAAAAAAAGTGAGAACTTTAGCTTTTCTTTTCCGGCAAACTTTAAAGACACACCGAAAAAGTGGTAAAAAGGCAAGTAATCATTCATTTAGAAAGTAACTTAAAACAAACCCAGAAGAGCTCACCGCTACACGGTCTTGTGGGTTAGCACATATCCCGCCAAAGCGTGCCCACAGTCGCTTCTCGAACTGTACCATTTGGAGATCTTTTAAATCCCTAATTTCGTCCGCCATTAACACCCTATGAAGCTCATTACTGCAGGATTCAAAAAAAAAAAAAAAAAAAAAAGAAGAAGAAGAAGAAGAAGAAGCAGTATTGGTGACAATCCCCAAAACCAGAACGATACACAAACTAAAAAGGAGAAAACTTTGCATTACCTGCCAATGTAATTCAATATTAGGAACTGTTTCCTGAACTCCAATTCTCCCAACGCCTCCATTTCCGCTTCTCCGATTCCTCTCGGAGATTCCGGAAAAAGAGTGTCAGCGACAGCCTCAATCGCACCTGAATTACAACACAATTCCCCAGCCATTATCAGATCAACAGAAAAGATCAAATTACAGAGATCGAAGTCTCAACGATCACCTTTCGGAGGAGCGAAATACTGGACGGCGACACTGGAACTGGGGGATTCGGAAAGGCGGGGCCTTTTGGGCGGAGTGGAAGACGGAGAAGAGCGCTCGAGCAGGCGAACGACGAAACCGGAGAGGCTTTTCTTGATTGTGGAGCCGGCGATGATGCCGAGGACCCGAAGAGCCTCGTCTTCTCCGGCCAACGCCAGCTTTTGCCTCACCTCGAAGTTCGGCGGCGTCTGGCTCTGCTCGCGGCAGATTCTGTCCAGCAAGTCCTGCACCGGCGGGGGAAGAGGAACTTCGATCTGGAGGACTAGATAGTAATCAAGGTCAGGAACTTCCATGGCTGACTGTTTGTTGAGGCCTTTTTTTTTTTTTTTTTTTGATGGAGGAAGAGAAAGAAAGAGAGCTGCAATGAACTGGAAAAGAAGGAAGCTTTCCCGCTAGTTTTATAGTCTGGGGGAGTAAAGCGAGAGTGTCCAGTGTACGTTGTGATGACGTGGCAACCTAGTCTGTCTTTTTTATGTTTTTTGGTTTTTTTTTTTTTTTTTTTTTTTTTTTCCCCCTCAAGGGGGTGCTTGCTCAGCAAGCTAAGTAAAAGAAGGACAGGCACATGGGTCAAATCGGAATCTTGTAAATGTTATGCAGAGTGACACTACTTTTGTTTTGTTTTTGTTTTTTTTTTTTTTCCTTTACTTTTCTAAAGCGGTAGGCATTGCATGGAATTTCATGAATCATAAAGCTGAAAATCTCATCTTTGATGATTGGTTCATGATGATGACATTGTTCTAATTTTTTTATAAAAGAAAAAAAAAACTTCATTATTAGAATTTTTTAAAAATCAGTTAAAATTTGTATTAATTTTTCAAAAAAGTACAAAATCTGAATTAGCGTTTTTGGGTTCTAACCTGATGCCCAAACGTAAACTTAATGTTATGTTTGGTAAAGGTTTTTCTGTATTGGTGTATCCTAAATTTATTATAGAGTTATAATTTATATCCTAAATTTATAAATCTATAGCAATTTACAGATAAACTATATTGATTTTTTAATGAAAATTATTACTTCGCTTACAAATAGGTTGTTAATTAACAATGATAAAAATGATTATTTATATCATAAATTAATAATCTATTACAAATTACATATCAATTTCTTTCAAAATATTAATTTATTGTCAATAGAGTGTAAATTACTATATATTTATAAGTTCATGGTGTAAATTGTCAACATTAAAAGTTCAGGATGCAAAATTTTATGATAAATTTAAGGTGTACCAATGCAAAAAAACCTTTAGTAAAAGGATATAAAATAGAAATAAAGTAAGCGTAAAATCCTAAATGATTGAAATGAAAAGTAACAAGGGAGGCTTTCAATCATGTTATTTGATAAAAATAAAAAAATAAAAAAATAATTCAAGAAAATATTTAATCAAATATATTTTACAATTATAAAATTATATAATTTGAAAATGATAAGAGATTAAAGTCAAAATAGTTATTTTACTTACATTTGCTTTATTAAATTTTTCCACCCACTTTTCTTCTCAAAGTTGGAAGGACTAAAGTGATAGAGTTCCATAAATTTCTAATTTCATTTTCTTCTCAATTTCCTATAACGAAACAACCAAGGTTCCATTTTTTTCTCCAAAATCACTCCTTCAATTTCCTTACCCTTCCTTTTCAGCTCTACCAAACAAAAGGCTAAATGTTCATTAGATTATAGGTTACATTTTAATGTTCATTTAAACTAAATGTTTGGACGTGTGTTTAAATGCAAAATTTGAATTGTGTAATTAAATTAAATATGTTTGGATAGTTTTTTTTTTTAATGAAATATTTGGATAGTTTTTTTGTTGAAGATAAATTCTAAATACACCTGACTGTTCTGCCACCAATAAAAAATATATTGTATTGGAATTATATAATAACTATTGGAGACAGCGATCCAGACCGACCTCAAAATTAGCTTGTGTTTAAAACAAATGTTTGAAATGGAATTTTTATATTAGAATTGGTTGATTTTTCAAAAACTAGTTATAATTTCTGTTGACTTTTCAAAAAAAGACAAAACTAATATGAAAAGCTTAGATTCAAACCTAACCAAACAAGAAACTTGTTCAAATAATGCATTTTTTGCACAAGTTTGAATTTAGTTTTTTAGGTTTAAATTGAATTGAATTGAATGCGCATTTGATGATTGAATTGTTAAAACTAAAAAGTATAAAAATTTGAAATGTGTTCGAAAAAAAAAAATCACTATGAAGCTCGTTTCGTTCGTCTTAAAATTCTATGCAATTTAAAAAGAAAATTCATCTTATTTAGACTTGTATATGTAAAGTTGTGAATTTTTTAAGTTTGAGTTACAAAACAATAAATAGTAAAACTGATATTGTCTTTTCAAAAAAAGACAAAAACGAATTGAATTTTTGAATTTGGATTGAAATAAACCTTAACACCGAACAAGGTCGAGTTTTACAATCCAAAGCCCTGTTTGGGGAGGTTTTGGAAACCGCATTTAAAAAAAAAAATTTTTTCTTTTTCTATAAATTAAAATTACTTTTTGATATTCTCTCGAAAAAAAGAAGAAAAAAAAAACTATTTTTCCCTATTTATATCTCTAAATATTTATAGTAAACTCAAATTTTAAAAGTTTACAACTTAGTTATTTCAAATCTAAATGAGATTTTTTTTATAATATAGAATTTTGAGAGAAACGAACTAAAATCCATATTGTTTGTTTCCTATCTCATTTTAAATTAAATTGTACTTTTTTTATCATGATTTTTATCTTTTTCTGAAAAAGTTTTTTATCTTTTCGGAAAAAAATTTTTATCTTTTCTAAAAAGTCAACAAAAATTACTATTGAAACTTAAAAATCTTAAACTAAACTCATCCACCGAATACCTCCTAAATATCTTCACAACTCCATCTCTAATACCTCTCCCAAACGAGCTCCAAGAGATAAAAAGATAATTCCGTGAAAATAAAAAACTAGAGGGGCAGAACCCATTCGGATAGTTTGAACATTTTTTTTTTTTTAATTTGAATCAAAACTGTTTTTTTTTTTTTTTTCAAATATAACAAATCTTCAGTATTCCAGCAAAAATAATAATAATAATAACAAAATAGCCACTCAGATGTACCTCCACCAAGTTTAGCTTCTTCCCCAAGTAATGAATTTGTTTTGACTGGAAGCAAAGGGTTTTTTTCCCCCACCACTGACATTTAAAAAAAAAAAAAAAATCGTAAACCCGTTTGGAATTATAGACAATCAAAACAAATTCAAACGCCTCAAGTCTGTGTTGTATAAATCTCAAATTCCATTAAAGGCCCGTTTGAAATAGAAGTTGGAATTCGAGTTTATGAAATGTGTGCTGGAAATGTATGTGGATTAAAATGTGAATTAAAAATAAATTATTTTATTCGAATAATGTAAAAAACTTAAAATTTATTTGGAAAAAATAGACAATATAGATCTTAAAAACTTGAAATTTATTTAGAAAAAATAGGTAATATAGATATTGTTTTATTTCTCTCGTCGTTACGAGCGTTTAGAAATAAAATTCTCATTTTGACTTGAAATAAAAAAATTATAGACTTTTAAAATTTAAGTTTTATAAAAATAGAAACAAGAAAAAGAGAGACGTGAAATTTGTGTTATAGCTAATTAAAGTTGAAATTTTTAAAAACCAACCTAGAAAAATAGGTTAGAACCTATGTTCCAAACGGGCCTCAAGCATTGAACCTTGATCATCATGATAAACTTTACATGCCCATATTGTTGATACTCCCATCCTAGTGATCATTGGGTGAACGCACTGATTACACCAATGGGATGACAATGAACATAATCTTAGGTTTTTACAGCTAACAGACCTTAGACTTTAAGAATAGACAACACATGATTTTGAACATGAGATCTGATGAAAGCAAAGATTGTAAATAGGCCTTATTTGCCACCAAGTCGCTATCACATATGGTAATCGGCATTACTCTATCATCACATAATATAATGTGTTTTCAATATTTCTTTTCGAAGCCAATAAAAGAGAGATAACAATGACACACACACATTTTAATTTATAATTGCTCACAAGTACGATACACAATATTTTACAGACGCATTTCACATCTTTCATTAACTACATCTCTCCTCTATATTGGAGATTACACCCATATATAAATAGCACATTCTGCGATATATAAACAACCGTGGAATTCAACAACTACCTTCCTCAAAACATCTCATTCAAAACAGATTGAGAGAAGATGAATGTTCTTTCGCCATTTTTTTTGGCGTATAGCTCGAAGAGGGCTGAACCAGCAACATTCCACGCGAAGCTACATTTAGCGACGTCTTTTTTACTTATGGCGTAGTCATAACTCAAATTATATATGGCGAGAGCCTCGTTATAGATGTCATCCATTTTTCTTGTTCTCTCTTCGAGGTTTTTGGCACCATATAGTAGCTACATTAAAAGGAAGAAGGAAGAATTTTATGGTTCAGAAGATGAAAATGTAAGCCGGATTTCTTTTATCGATGATAAAAGAATTACCTTACTTTGTTATGATTGATAAAAGAATTACCTTCTTGTACTTTGTTATGATTTTGTCAGCAGCCTTATTCTTGATATTGACATCATTGTTCGACAAAGCATTGGACATCTCTGTCCTGTACATATCATAGTTTCCCTTCCATGACTTCCAGCAGTGTTCTGGGACATCGACGAAGCATGGCAGCTTCCGGATCTCTGGAATAGCGGAAAAGGCACATATGTAAAGAGTGTTTCTTTAGACAAGGTTGAGAGAGAGAGAGACATGAAATTCTGATTGAGGAAATTCTAACCTTTTTTTGAAAGATCCTCTTCCATGTACGCGTTCACCTGATCGTAGATCTTTCCCAAAATGGAATCAGATTTAAACGAATTTTTCCTTTCCATATAATGAGGGAACTCTTTTGGCCTCAACTCTCCGGGAACTTTTATCTATCAAAAGGGGGAAAAAAATGAAAATTAAAAAGAGAAGAGGAGAGAGAACAAAAAAAAGGTGAGATGCTCTTCGACAACAGAAGAACCACGGAAATAAAATGAGAAATGTGATGCAATTAGAAATTGTAGTTCTTGGTACTTTCACTTTGTTAGTATGTGGAACAAACTCATTGTACTTACGTTTATAATTCTGTGGTGAATTTTACGATAGACAGAAACAAACAAAATTTCTATAAGAAAAAGAAAAATCTAGAGGGAAAGCTTCTTGAACCATATCGGACATAATACAGCACAAGAAACTTAAAAACTTCCAAGAAAATTCATGGCCTGCATAGGCCTCAACATGTCTCGTTACGTAAAACCTATAGAAGAGAACAGATAATAATGAAGTCATCTAAGGTTTTAGCAACTGTAGCAACAAAAGATACAAGCCACAAAACTGACCGTTACTCCTTTCTTTGGAGCGTCCAATGCCTCGTGATTGATGTCAATCAACTTGATTAACTTCTCCTTGATGGCATTTTTCTCCGCAACCTTATCATCTCCTAGTGTTAAAAAGCGATCCATATGCGCGAGCCAGCTATCAGCTGCGTCACTCTTGGCATAACTGAAAAATGCAGAATAAGATTTCATTTTTCTTAATCTCTCTCTCTCTCTCTCTCTCTCTCTCTCTCTTTTTCTTGAAGAGAACATTTCACATAAAAACATTACAACTCGACTAAATAAAATATTAGATTAGCCCCTTGAAAAAAAAATGTCAGATTAACCGCAACAAAGACCCTAACGAAATTATCACTTCGAACAAGATTGAGAGGCACTAATCATTGATCACCTTGTCTAGTAGTAGCAAAAGACAACCTAAGAAGAAACTCCATAAACAGATGAAAATGATTCTGAGAGACTTCGACATGATTTACGCACATGAGGTTAAACACTGCGGAAAAAATTATCTGAGATTCAACAAGGAACACAACCTTGAAGATGACCAAATTTAATATTCAATAAAAGAATCTGTAATTGGTAATTTATAATTCTCCCCGATCATTATAGAGTTGGGTCAGCTGAGAGACTATCGAGCCAAGACAAACATTACGTAGTGCAATCCAAATGACAATTGCAT
This sequence comes from Ficus microcarpa, assembly GCA_025413485.1. NCBI lineage: Eukaryota > Viridiplantae > Streptophyta > Magnoliopsida > Rosales > Moraceae > Ficus > Ficus microcarpa. The sequence continues at coordinate 520,782 of CM046383.1, forward strand.
TAATCTCATGAATCCCATTGGAACAAATATTATAACTACTTAATCAAAAGCATACCTCGGTTGAAATCTAGTTTTCAAGAACAGTCCAATAAGCTCATCTTCCAACTGTTCATCCAACAAATTGCATGGCATCTTACTTTCATCAACCTTGCCCGTTGAGGGCTTTGGAACCCAAGGTTCGCTAGGCGTGAAGTGTTTCAAAAGCTGAAGTATTTATAAGCCGTCAATAAGAAGAGCATCAGTAAAAACATCAAGGATATGTTAAACAAATAAACCAGGTCTAGTGTTGTACCACACAGGCCATTCAAACTAATTCCACGGCAGGTCTACGCTAAAAATCTTAACTTTAAATATTTCAAATTCTGGATAAGCACAACATATGTAATTTATTCCCATATTCATGCATTTCTAATGCTCATAGTGTGAGAGATTAAAGATAAGCCAACAAGACATTGTCTAAAAGGCTGGTCAAACACTTTTAAAAATGTATGCTGCACGGATACATGAAAAATATGAGAACTAAAGAATGAAGAAAATCATAAAATTCAAACTGCATATAAAAAGAGAGCGAGAGAGAGAGAGAGAGAGAGAAATCATAACAAAAGAAATCACATGGAGAAATGAAACAAGTACTTTAGAATCTCAATTCAAATGCTTGTTCAAATTCATGTACAATGAAAAACAAAAAAGAGCACAATTTAGAAAAGGAAAAATAGACACTGCTGTATAAAATTGGAAAGAAATGCCAAACCTCATTGTTTCTTGAAACCCAGTACAGATCTCCATCAAGATCACCACCAGCAATCTCATCAGCAACCGATCGTGCACCGTTTTGTGAGAAGAATATAGCATTCTTCGCATTTCCAACAAATGATTCCAGTTCCTCTATATTCGTGGCCTTTAAAACATGGATATCACCGAAGTGTTGACCGGGGTAACGGTAAACTAATACCTTACCCAACACTTGACAATTGTCGCTGAACATCATTGTCAAAAGAGGGCAAAAAAAGAGATAAGATATTACATTTGTTAGAGAAAAAAAAGAAATTAAAATGGCTACACTAATTACATGTAAGAGTAGGACCAGTCCTTCACGAACCTTGCCTCAATAGTTCATATGTAACAATAAATTTGCAAAGGTTCATATAATGGAAAAAAACATGCTAGAATTAATACGTACAGAACAACGCAAACTTCATCGCTTTTGAGCTTTCCCGTGGGATCAGTTGTCCCCATCAAAAAGAAACAGTCAGGTATCGGAAGCTTCCCCTTTCTAAGGCTCTTGGTTTCCTCTTTCGTTAGTACAGAGAGACGATATTGCAAGAATGATTCGTCAAGGGGAATGCCACATGCAATCATTCTTGCAACCGTGAAATCAGAGTCCATGTTCCCATACTTCATAGCAACTGCATGTAAGCAATGAAAGGGAATAAAACAAATAAAGTATATATATGGATGAGGTCCATATTGCTGGAAAGTTGAAATAACACTCGAGTTGAAGAGACATCAAAACAAGGATGTGGCAATTCAAAAATCTACGCATTTGACTAGAAGAGAGAGAGGGGAAAAAAAAAAAAGAAGCACCTTCGAAGGCAGCATGCTTGTTGCTAAAATTACCACGACCTTCTCTGAGAGCTTTCGAAAGTAAATCTGTGAAAAATTTGTCTGGAACCCCCCCATGGCTTAGTAGTGCGATTAAATACCTTGACAAGAAAGTTTCCTTGGGCGGATTGCTGGACAAGAACAACTTGTAAAGTTAACTAATAGAACAAACTTGATTTTCGCTTTCGATCATTGAAACGCACATGACATGTCTTAAAAGACAGCACAGGCACAAAAACATTTTTGTTCATCTCTTTTCCTACAAAATAAAGCTGTACGGTTTTTTCATGCTTTGGTCTTCCTTTATTTTACCCTTGGTTATAGTTCAAAGTCAACTCTCTAATTTGTTCATCAAGGAAACCACCAAATTTTATATGGTTTAGAACCTTCTTTTAATGAACATTCATAGACTGACAAACTTTTTTGAACAAACGTGAATTGGATCCTAATTTTCCAGGAAGATCTGTTTCATAAAAAAGTAGAAGATTCATAGCATTCTTAGCATGGAAACGGGGTTTCTTGCTTTACTTTCCGATTTCCATCTTTGAACCTCAGTCACTTGCACTTCATGTTTTCTAATAAAGGCAATGTACTAAACAAAACACAAGTTGATAGTGGACAACTTATTTCAGCCAAGCAGAAGGGAACATAGAAAATGCAGTTCATGAAAGGACATGAGTTATGAGCTGATGTTGGAGATACCTAGTTTGCACTATTTCCAATGATTTCACTGTCGGATGCTTTGAAACTGGATCTGGCTCAACTTTAATCATCGAATGTCGAATCTGGATTGTGCTTGGTGCAAGCTATGAGATTTGAAACAGAAGACAGAAATTCATAGTAAGAGAAAAGTTAAAAATAAATAAAATGAAAACTAATTCTTTGCACATTGTATTTGATTTTATCTAAATATAACATGCCAACAAGGTTGAAGTTGAGTATAACCTCAACCTGAACTAGCAAATGACAGAAGACAAATATTTGAACAGAAATTACTGCCAGCTAGAGTGGGCATGTTTGGTATGTTTGAATGTAGATTCCAACAAATAAATAGTGAGATATGAGAGTGTTTAATTGTAATATAAGAATAAACTAACCAGCCATTAAGCAATAGAAAAGACATGTTTTTAGTGTTTTAAGCAACACATCATTTCCATGAAAAGAAGGGTGAAATCATACCTTCTTGTTCACGAGCAAGGTTCCTTTCACCGCATAGCCATTGTAAAACATGCGGAACTGAATCAACAGTGGCTAGAATAAAACAGATAAATCAAAAGAAATTAGATGAAATTTTAGGTCAAACTGAATTAATGCGCCTCAAGAGTAACCAGAAAGAGAAATCCATCTTATTGAATGTCTGTATTCGTGTACATGTTCATGTGTGCAAGAGAGAAAGGAGCAATGGTTAGAATTCTACATACTGGTTCGCGTGTCTCACTTCCAAGCTGTTCCATTTCCACGACGTTGTCAGGGTTATTGAAAATATAACACCATGAGTAAGAGGGCAAGTCATGCCAAAGGATAAGCATGTTGGGTTAGTAGAATTGCAAGCCAAATTAAAATGTATATTCTAGATCTTCTGGACTAACTGATGACTGTATATGCATGTCAAGTTGATTGCCAAAATATTAAAAGCAAAATTCTGAAAGCTACAACAAAATTTGAGATATTTTTTTTTCAATTACATTGGCCTATAAGACTAAACCTAGCTCAAATCTCTAGTTTATGGTGTTTTAAATGGATCTTGTAGAAGTGCATGAATCTCTTTGATCACAAAAATAGAGTCTCTAAAGTTATCACCAGTCTGGTACATGCCTAAGATAAAAAAAAAAAATTTGAATTTTTGGGAGACAAAGAAAAGATCGAAATTGGCCAAAGTACTGTGTTTTTTTTTTTTTTTGGGTAAATAAGCTTCATTCAAAGACCAACAGAAAAACACCAAAGAAAGAACAACGAAGCAACCCAACAAACCAACAGCAAAGCAGCAGGAATCCCAAACCCAACAAAAATAAATAGAAAAACTAGCAAAATCAGACCTTGGCATGGAGAGAGATTCAAGGGATCTCACCACAGGCGATGAGAGAGCCCAACGGGCTAACCTATGAGCTAAAGTATTTCCAAATCTCCTAATCCAAACGTTTTCAAATGAAAAATGCTAAGGACATCAACTCTAATCCCATTTTTTGAGTTCCAACTTATGTGCCATGTGAGTTGTCATTATTTCTTTGGAATGTGTTTAAAAGATTGCAACATCAATTGATTTATCTACCAATGAAAAGGCAACTACTCACCGCCACATGGGTTGGTACTCAAAAGTTAGGATTAGAGTTAGTGTCCTTGGAACTACTCTTTTAAAATACGCAAAAGATTAAACAAACACATCATTGTCTGCTAATCTACTTCAAGTAAACTAATTTCACATGTAATGTAAAAGTAAAAACCTCAATATTCTCATTGTTGATGCATTGCCCTTTAAACAAATTCTTCGGACACAACAAAGCCAAGTCCTCAGAGATAAAACCAGTTCCATCAGTATGTATGAGTGGTTTTCCATCTCTACAAACTGGGTTCCCCGATTCATCCTGCAGTTTCAAACGAAAACTATTTAATTGAAATGTCAGTCACAACAAAGAAACATAATAAATTTTATACAGAGAACAAGGATTATACCAAGCAGCATACGTCCTTAATAAATTCCACATTGACAGACGATAGATCAATTTCCAGCTTGTGTGTCTTGGATAATATCAGGGAAAACCTGAATTTAAAAGCAAGTACAGTTAAATGACCATAACCTGCATAAATACAGCTTTCTAAAAGAATAAACTAGTACTAAAACATACCTAGCCATATAGTTTGACACATTAGGTACTGTATGTGCATGCATAAATAGTTGTCTTGCCTCACATATTGTTTTATTAGATAAAATATATGAAGCATTCTGATCGATTGATGCTTTTGAAAGGGTACGGACAAAATAACACTTGACCGATGATGAAGTGGGACTTTTCTTCTTTTCTTCTTTTCCCCCATCTTTGAAAACTGATCCATAGCATATTATGATATCAAAACGAAAAAAAAAATGTTAAGATAGCTAGGATTGTGAACAGTCGTATATCAAAAAAGGGCAAAAGAATTTCATGTGTACAACAAGATGTTAAATATCACTGCAAAAGAAAATCCTTTACTTGAATGATTTGAAAAGAAATAGGGAGATGATGATTCCTAGGTGGAACCATATCCTGATTCTCTCTCCTAGTTGTAGTTGAGTTCTAGGTGAAATAGACAAAGCACGGAAATCTTCACACTGTAATCTCTTTAAGAATAGAACCATACATATAAATATGGATGAAGTCTCTCAGTGTAAGGATAAGCCAAATGTTTGCATATGCTTTTTTCACCTTCCAGAAGGTTCAAGAGCAAAAGATGTACTTTGAATTCTAAGAGATAGTTAAAATGGACTGGGTAAGAAAGTTAATGACGTATGTTTTTGTATTAATAAGTACGTGACAAACAAAGGTAATGTCTCGAAACACACGTAAATGGAAAGATATAAAACAAAGACCGAGCAAGACAGACATAAAGGAAAACATAAATATGTCCCAAATAATTCCCAAAGTACTTCACCAAAGAGTTAAGAAAAGGCTCACCAAAGAAACGGTACAGGCGCAAACCAACGGTAATTCCCTTCTTAGCTATCTTACCATAGCCAGTATTGTAAGGATCATCTGTATCGGCAAACTTGACCATTAAAACGTTATCATCGCCTAAAACATTATGCAAGTGGGTCCTCGTTTTCACCAGAAAAGGGCCCTGTATCAGACGTCAAAGTGAATGGCAATTTAAGATACTAAAAGTCATTTTAAGGCTCACAGGTGCTATATTTGGAACTGACACAAATTAAGAAATTGTTGCAGAAGAAAGTGTAATCTCAACCTCCAACAACAGAAAAAAGACAAGACAGAACTCATTTATTTAGTCACTTCAACTTTAACTTTGATGTCTATAAGCACATCTGTATGTATGTAATCATGTCTCTGCATTTTCAATTACGTTTGCAAGAGCATAAAAAATAAAATAAAAAATAAAAAAGCCAACCTTGAATCTAAAACTCCCTCCCTTAGAAACATGACAATGATAGACGTGTGTTCTTTTGAGATCCCAATCACTGTTCTGTAGAACAAAAAAAGAAAAACCAAATTATTATTTTTTTTTTTTTTGGTTTTTTATTTCACAAAAAGATTTAAATATAGTGGGAATCTATAAGAGCAGGAATCGTTATTCACCATTACACGGTCCTCTTCGTCAACAACTATTCTGCCATAGCGTTCCCACAATTGCTCCTCAAACTGTGCCATTGGGAGATCTTTAAGGCTCCTGATTTCTTCAGCCGACGTGAAGTTATCAAGCTCATTTCTGTATGATTTAACGCAACCGGAGAAGGAAAAAAAAGACAACGATTAAGATAATCTCAGAACCAGTAGGAAACACAACAAACGCATACCAAACTGAAAAAATATATATATATATATATTTAAATAAAAAAAAATATTAAAAAAAAAAAGGGAGAAACTTTACAGTACCCAGCAAAGTAATTGAGTATGAGGAACTGTTTCCTGAACTCCAACTCTTCCAAAGCCTCCGTCGCCAAAGCTTCCGGAAATAGGAACCGAACAACAATCTCAGTCTCACTTTTTTCACAACGATTACCGCACCAAACGAAATTCGTGGAAAAACATCAAAATAGAAGGAAAAAAAAAGTGGGGTTCAGCGATCACCTTGCGGAGTCAAGCGGGGGATTTTGGAAGGAGGTGAAGGAGGCGACGGCGACTGGCGCCGCAGGTGCGCTATAAAGCCGGGAAAGCTTCGGACTGTAGTGCTGGCGGCGATAATGCGGAGGATGCGAAGAGCCTTGTCTTCGCCATCGGCGGCGAGTTTGCGCCTCTCGTCGGCGCTCAACGGCGGCAGCTGGTGCTTGGCGGAAATCCCCTTCACAAGCTCCTCCACGGAGGGAGGAAGAGGCACTTCCACCCGGAGATTGCGATCGAGATCATTTAGAGCCATGGCTGCTTCTGTGAGATTTTCTAGTACGGAGTACGGAAGAGTCAGAGAGAGAGAACTAAGCGGAAATGAGATAGAGAGAGAGCTCTGCAAAAGCGAATATATATAGAAGAGAACATGAAATTAAATCTCGCTATTTCCCGCTCTTTTTTCATGCTTGTGCCGTGCGAGGCAAGTTTCTTCCACGTGTCGTTTGTTTGGGGATGCAATGTTAATGACGTGGAAGATGAACTAGTTGGACACTGGACAACACCAATGCCAAACAGACAAATAAGTTTTAGCAAAAATAAAAATTAAAAAAGACAAAAAAAACAGATTAAGCAAATCAAAAGTTACTTCCTCAACAAGTTAAAAGATGTTCATACATCAATCCCTTATAGAGTCATACATCAATCCCTTTTTTTTTTTTTCCGAATTTGAATTGGAATCTTTTTTTTTTTTTAACAACTTTTCAAACTTTTTCTTCCTCAATAAGTTAAAAGATGTTCAAAATTCAAAATATATAAATAAATAAATAAAAACAAATGTGTACAATTAGCTATCTAACATAGCCCAAAATTATCTTAAACAAATGTGAACAACCACACTCGTCCAGCTTGTTCTATATATATATATATATATATACATATTAAATGTTTTTATTGGAAGCAGACTCCAACATTTAAAAGGTAATTTTTCACATTCATGTGTGTTTGGCACATTATTTAAAAAAAAAAAAAAGTTACTTCATGTTTGACACACTGTATTAAACTGAAAAAATTTATTTAAAAATGAGAATATGAAATAAATGGGTGTTTGGAAGAAAGAAAAACGAGCATGATGTGGATTTAGAAAAAATAAAAATGGATTTGGATTTAAAATGAAAAAAACAAATGGTGTGCCATACATTTTTCGGACACTATTCAAAAAGTTTCATAATATTTTCTTACAAAAAATTAAAATTTACTATTCAAATTAACTTCGTAAAACTATTATCCAAACCGACAAATATAAACTTTGATCATGATTAATTACATGCATATAACATGTTCACTTGTAACATTTTTGCTAGCTATCATGGTGTTTTTCTAACAAGTATTTACATATAGAATTATGTGAGACTGAGACCCATGAGTCTCGGAATTGAATTTTTGTAATTTGTCAAACATTAAGATGATACGTGTAACGTTTGTTTATTACCTTATAAAAGTTCAGGTGTACAATCCTATCTCTTGCGGGTGTTTAGAAGTTCTATGTGAGTCCTATGTCTTACTTATGAGCTAGTAGGGTTTACAAGAACCCATTTGGGGGACAACGTTTGGCATCTAGTTTTCAGATGTTTCTTTTTTTTTTTTTTTTAATCTTTTTCCTTAACTCAAAGTAGTTTTTATCCTTTACATTTACAAAATATATATAGTAAACTCAAACTTTAAAAGTCCAATATTTTGTTATTTCAAGTTCAAATGCAATACGTATTTTTTTAAATTAATAGAATTTCAAGATAAACGAAATATGATTCATAATGATTTTTTTTTTTCGAGCAGATTTTAAGTTTTTATACTTTTTTATTCCAGACAATTTTTTTCAACCAAACAGGCAAACACACATTTACAAAACTCCAATTCAAATATCCTCAAAACTATATTTCCAAAACCTCCCTTAAATAATCCACCTTTTGAATAAGCGAGGCTTTCCCGATAGAAATAGTTCGATGCGAGATAGATCTCGATTCCGTGTATCACGTTAAGCAAAGTCCTGCCACAAGCCTCCACCCAAACAAAAAGCATGAGCGCCTAGCGCGAAAGATTGTTTATTTGAATTAAAGAAGGCGCATTAGCGCTTTAGTTTTTAGACCGACGTACTTTGCTAAAACATGTCCACCACCAAGTAAATCTTTTCACACAAGTCTCATGTTATCTATTACTTTTTCTCTGTTAATCAGAGAAAAAGAAGTCCAAGAAATGTCCTTAGGAATCTTTTTTTAGATTTCAAGCTTGCTTTTTCCAACTTATGTTTTCTTCTTTGAATTGAAATCCAAGTCACTTCTTTATCAGCAAAATAATTCCCAAATTCACTTATTAAAAAAAAAAACCCCCTCAATTCAAAAGGAATCTTTTTTTTTTTTTTTAATTTTAAATCAAGTAGTGCTTTACTAGTTTGATTCTTCAGTTGTTTTTCCCTCTAATATTTTAAGATGCCAACTTTCTAATTTTTTTTTAAGGATCCGTTTGGTTGATCCACTTTGAAAACATTTTGATTGAAGTTTATAAGTTGAGTTTTTAAAATATGTGTTTAGTTGAAGACGAATTATTTGCGGTTAAAAAGTGTAAAAACTTGAAATGTATTCAAAAAAAAAAAGAACAAATTTAAATCTTATTTTATTTCTCTTAAAATTCTATATAATTTAAAAATATATATGTATCTCATCTTAAATTATGAACTTTTAAATTTAAGTTTTCAAAAAAGATTTGGGTATATTGATAGTGAAATTTTGTTTTTGTTTTTAGAAAAGGACAAAAAAAAATTTTAAAAATATACGATTTGAGTGAACTAACTAAACACCTCCTAAGTATAGTATTTTATTTTTCAACGGATGCTTGTACATGAGCAGAGACTAGCATTTTCGTTTAAGTTAAATTAAAAGCACAATTAGAAACGAAAGAGAGAGAATTTTTATGCAACGCAACATGAAAACGTTAGTATATCATAACAGAATGTGACGTATGTTGATATTACTAGATATTATAGGCACATGTTTTTTTAAGACTACGTTTGATAAACCAACATGAACTTAAATTTTTCATCTCAATTTTGTTTTTTTTTCTGAAAAATCAACAAAAATTATAACTAATTTTTAAAAAATCAACCAACTCCAACTTAAAAATTTCAACTCCAACCATAACACCAAACGGAAGCTTAGAATCCAAAAAAAGAAAGGAAAAAAAAAAAGCATTGAATTATGGGTAATGTTGGCAATGTAGAGTTATTTATCAAATTTTTTGTAACAAATTTATCTGACAAATGAATTGTTATGGTTTTGCCAAAGACACTTTATTTTTGTGGCACGAGGAAGGTGATTGGGTAGGACTTTGGGTGGATTGTTGGTTCGACCCCACTTGTAATCTTAAATTTGGCTTAAGCATTAGCGATGATGCAACATGAGGAGGCTTCACATTAGAACACACCCTTAGAAAACTGGCTTGCAAGGAGAGGGTACCTAAGGGTTAAAAAATCCACTATTTATCTTATAATCTTTTCACGCGGGACAACTGATATATATTAGAGTACGTCATTTATTTTTTTCTTCTTACGTGCTTTCTTCAAGCCACTCATATTCAGCGGATGCCAAACCAACCTTCCACTATGATTTTCCTTCGGCTTAATTAATCTGTTTTCCCTAATGATCTTTTCGTTCATTTTTAATGTGCCCCTAACAAATTTCAGTAAACACATTTTCAATGAACGAGAAGTTCAAGGGGGAGTCCTTATTCCTTACTAATTGAAAGAAGAAAAAAAAAAAAAAAAAGAAGAAGAAGCTTAAGCTTGAGACACCATAACTATTAAACACTAGGAGATGGGTCCAAGTCATATATTCTGCACACAGTTATATTAGATTATGTCACAACCATTAATCGAATTTATATAACATTTCAAGTGGGATTAGTTTTAGAGCACCTCCTTCAAAACTGATGCAAGGCAGAAAAATGCACGTTCACCTATTGTTTTGAAAGCATGAAGCTTTAGCAAGGCTGAACCCGCAACGTTCCACGCGAAGCTACAGTATGTGACTTTTCCTTGGCTCATGGCGTAGTCATAACACAAGCGATATATGGCGAGGGCCTCATTATTAATTTCCTCCATCTTCTTTGTACTCTCTTCGAGTTCCTCGGCATCGTATAGCAGCTACGGAAAGAGAACATGGTTAGCAGAGGAAGAAAATTAGAAAAATGATATCGGCATCACTGATGTTCAGCGCTTCAATTCGTGCATGCTAAGTCCCATTCCAAGGATCTTACACGTAAGAACTACTCATTGTGAGAAGTGGTGCCGTGCACTACTTATATCGAGCAGTGTTGCTTGAACAAAGGGAAATTAAAAATGCAGATTTCTAGTTCAATGTCAAAATGATTACCCTCTTGTATTTCCGCATGACCTCATCGGCAGCTTCATTTTTGATCCTATCCTCAAGTTGCAAAGCATCATGCATTTCTTCCCTATACTGTTTATAGTGCGCTGCCCATTTTGTTAAGCAAGCTTCGGGGACTTCGACCTCGAAATGAGGCAGCTTGAAGATATCTGGATGCGGAAAAGAACATTTATTGAAACTCTCTTTCCACAAAGAGGACTAAATTAGAGTGGTCTTATTACCAGACATGATCAAAATTAAATCACTTTTTCTTTATTTAACCTTTTTTTTTTTTTTTTCAATTTCATGTATTTTTTATGAGTAGATAATTACACAGGGCGAGAGATGCAATGTTGAACTAAGAAATCCTTGCCTCTGTTTGAATGATCCTCCGATTGGTATGAATCCACCTCATCATAGATCCATCCCAAAATGGATTTTGAATGAAAATAATTTTGCCTTTTTTCTTTTTGCTTTGTGTCTTTTTCCATATAATGAGGTAACAGTTTTGGCTTCAACTCCCTGGGAACTTCAACCTAATAAACAGAGCTTAAAAGGAGTCGGAAGGGAAAAAAAAAAAAAGACGGAAACAGAAATGAGAAGGCATTCTCAGAAAATCAATAGAAAATCAATGAGAAATGAAAGGAGAGAAGGCTTCAACTCTCTCGGAACTTCAACCTAACAAACAAAGTTTAAAAGGGGTCGGAAAAGAGAAGAAAAGAAAAGAAAAGGATAGAAACAGAAATGAGAAGACATTCTTAGAAAATCAATGAGACATGAAAGTAGAGAAATTAAAATATAGCTAGGCATCTAACGCAGTAGCAACTGAAGCAACAAAAGAGAAGAGCCACAGAACTGACCCTTCCTCCTTGCTTTGGAGCATCCAATGCGTCATAGTAAATATCAATTAACTTGTTTAAATTCTCCTTGACGGTGTTCTTCTCATCAATACAATCATCTCCCAGAGTCAAAAAACGATCCACCAGCGCAAGCCAGCTATTAGCAGCCTCACTCATGGCAAAACTGAAAAAAGCAAAAAATTTTCATCTGGTTTTTTTGGCTAAAAAAACAAGAAGCCGTTCAGACATACAAACATCATAACCCTAAAAGTCCACACATACATGTTTTTGATTCTCTACACAACAAGTCCGAAGACTATTGAGTAAAAATAGACACAAAATTGTACGACCCAAATAAATTGATCATGCACGAATCACATCAGATCAAACCTATCATAACTACCTAATGAAAAAGCATACCTTGGTTCAAACCTAGTCTTCAGGAACAGTCGAATAAGCTCATCTTCCAATTCTTCATTCGAATAATCAGTTGGCCTTTTACTTTCAACACTTCCAGTTGAGGATTTTTTAACCCACGGAGCACTTGGCTTGAAATGCTTTAGTAGCTGAAATTATGGAAAGTGATAAAAAAACAGAAGAACCTTAAAAAATCTATCAAAAAATCGGTACCAAGTAATTTTGTTGTCCTAATGAATCATTAGTAGATACTTCTTTTTGAATCATTTCAATAGCCAAAGATACTGTATCAAAAATTAATGACTCAGCATTGAAGGGGCCTAGACAATAAACCAGGTCTTGTATTGCGAAATACAGGACGAATAAACTAATCCACGGTCAATTTAACCTAGGACACTTTGATAGATAAACACTGCATAAATAATTACTTCCATACTAATTCTCTGCGAGAAGCTAAGAAAGGCACAATATGTATTTGTTAGTTTATCAATTCTCCCAAAAGCTTAAGCTGTTAGGAGGTGGGTCAACAATAGTTTTATATTTCAACACT
>CM046383.1:533455-774455 GCA_025413485.1 Ficus microcarpa
GACGAGCGCACATAAGTAACGGGTAGACTAGTATCCTTGCCAATGATAAAGTCTTTACGAACATTGGCATTGCAAAGCGCCCGGATGCAATTCTTCATAGTCTTCCTTGTGATGTAGGAGGCCTGAAAATTCCATTTGCACATTAGTTTTAACTAGAATGTTTGAAATTTTGCCCCACGGAAAAAAATATAGAATGTTGCAAGGCAAGCATACCCAATCGTGCAAGCAACGAGAAAGTGATCTGCTCCTCCTGTTCGGTTCCAGAAACGATACTTTCTAGAGATCAATGCACATAGCTCTTTAGATATTTCTCAAAGTCCTTCTTGCCCTTGGAATCTTCGAACGTCGTCCTCAGCCTTTTTGAACTGAAGGGTAAGTAGAATAAATGAGCCTTCTTGGATCCCGCACAACAAATTTCTTATTTGCCTCCATCAACTTCATAAACCAACCTTCCGAGGCATAAATTCCCCTCATGTAAGGCTGATGGAATACAGGTTTTTCTCCTTCCCTATAAACATAAACTTTGAGCATTCGTTCCATTAATTCATAACTCCTGCAATAACATAAACAGAAGCTTTAACAAGGTTCAACAGAGAAACATTAATCGGTCTTTAGACACAGATGTAGAGCAAATCACATGTTTTCAATCAAGGAACTAAAAGAAGCAATACGAAGACGAGGAGAAAAACAAACACAAAAAGAACGCACACACAAGATTCGTAGCGCTTTACTCTCGATGTGAGAGCTACGTCCACTTTCTGCTAAGAATTACAAAGCACAATCAGAATTAGAAAGCATTACAGCGGTTCTATGGTTGTTTATACAAAGCAAAGTACAATACTCGTATGCAAGAATTAGCTTCAACAGTCGAACTTTATGCTATTGAGAAAACATCTTCCCAAAAAATCTAGACTTTCTAATAGCTACATACCGGCAAAAACTGGTCCTGCTTACCTTTTAAACTTGGAAACGTTTCGGAAAACAAATCGCTGAGTTCTTGATTGTTTCTCACGATAGGAGCATTCTCAATCTCCAGCTTGGCAGATACGAGTTCACGGTCACGAACAGAAGACCATCTTGGCTTCTACTGCCAATAAAAGTATCAAGTGAGAAACTATAACATTTTACTTATGTTCTATCACTCAAATTTCTAACATCAAAGTTCATATCCATACCGTCAGTCGAGTAGAAATAGGACTCCGAAGCAACAACGAGTTCATTTGAGTATCGTTGTCGGTTTCTTGTCCCACCTCTTTGGCATAAGCGTGCTAGCCGTCACCGAATCCTCTGAATCGGATCGCACCAACTCAATCTTCCCGTCCTTGTGTTGTATCTCCTTACTTTCCTCAACATTTTTCTCCGAATCTACACTCGAAGTTGTTCTCAGACTCGCTGTAAGGTCGGTGTCTTCCTGAGTAGAAACATTTCCTCTAACCATATCAGATTCCATTTGGAATCTAACATCAAGGTCCACATTACCCTTCTCAAACACAAACTTCTCGGTCGAATTTCTTTCGAATTCCGATGCTAATTCATAATCAGTGTCCTCATCATCCATTACTTCATTTTCATATCCAACTTCATCTTCAAATTCTTCAGTAGATTTCGAATAATTTGAAGAACTACCAGCATTGGCAAAAATAACAGCAGTTGAATCCTTACTAACAGACAAGAAGTACAACGTTTTCCCATATCGAAAAGCAAAGCACTGAGAAACAACTACAGTAGCAACCAATGTACCGATAATCAAAACAAATCTCCGAAACTCAACACGACGAAACAACATCTGGGCTTGAGCAGTGATCTCCATAATTCACAATATTTGATTTCAATAATTGCCCAAAAAAAGTTGTTAAAAAGTTGTTTTTATGTTCCCTTCTAAGAACACAAAAAATAAACAGAAAATTGATGTTACTAAATGAACCCAGAAGAGAAAAGAGAGACTGGAACTTACATAATCTGTAGTTCGATTTAAGAGGAAAAAGGTAGTGAAAACAGTTCTTGAATGAGAACAGGAACTAAAGTCTACTAACTCAGAAGCACCAAAAGGAAAGGGAACTGGGTTTTGAGAGACAAGCGTAAGATATACTTACATTGACCGACACAGAGTGTATAAATCTGTTCCTTTTTTTTTTTTTTTTTTGCTGTCTCCAACAGAACTGTAATTTGTCAACGCTTTATTACTCATATGCCCTTTTTTATTTGACCATATTACATGGAAAGCCACTAAGAAAGAAGGGTGACAAAGGGGTTTACATGGTTGGTCCCATTTTTTTCATCTGAACAAAAATAAAATTTTAAGTTTTTTGCACAGTCACTCTCTATATTTTGCTAAATTAAATAGACATTATAGCAACATTTTAGGTCGATAATTCTTAAGGGACTTGTAAAGATATCCTTATGTTAAGTATTTGGTTCCTCACATGCCCATTTATTTGTAATTAAAAGATATTATAGTTTACCTACAATTATAATATTAAAAAGATGAGAAGTTAAGTTGGGTGGCCGTTTGACCCCTCCACATAAAATTAACGTCTTATGTTTTATTAATTTTGGGGAATGGCAGAAGAAATTAGATGATAGTTTTGTTTTTCCAATTATGCCCTCCACTTGAAAATGGACCAAACCTGACTTGCTCTGCTTCTTGAATCGCTATACATCTGGTACTAATTTTGTCGAATATAAATTAAGATTTTTTTTTTTGCTTTTTTTTTTTTATGGTACTAGACTGTTTTGCATATGTGGCGGTGGTTGTGCACGATAGCGAGGAAGAATGGTGGAGGTGATAATTGCGAAAAAGATGAAAATAGTGGCTCTAGTCTTGTGTTTTTGCAAATGATTGTTGTGGAAGGAGTTAGGGTAAGTGAGTTGAAAAGGTATTTGTGTCATTTTAAGGATATTAATAAAAGAAAAAAGTCTTTTAATTAAATTTAATAAGTTTAGGTCATCTACTTAAAATTGGGTCTGATAATAGTCATTTATCTCCAAATCCCCAAAAAGTTACAATGAGGACATGAAAAAAGATACACATAAATCAAATCGATTAATGTGTTATACAACGTCTCGTGATGATTTATGTAAAATTGCTTATCAAGAATAATTAGATTAGACTATCAAAAGGATGGATTTCGATTTTTTTTTTATAGATGATGAGATGAAAGGCGAGATAATAACAATGATCACTAATATTTTTGAACTTAGTGATGGGATATTTGTACCCTGTTCTTGTAGATATAGTCAGTTATAACATTATCATTAAATTATATTTTCTATTCATGTATTCTTCCATTTCTTCTTCTTCTTTATAAGAAAATATTCTTCTATTTCTATATTTTTTTTTCTTTTTTGAACTTCGGAGGAGGAAAGAATTCAAATTATACATTTTTAAATAAAATTAAATATGATATTATAATTAGATTACGTCAGTCATCGTCATTTTTTAGGATGAGTTTGGTTGATTAGTTTGAGTTAAAATATTTTAGTTGTAATAATAAATTTTTTTGAATTTTCAGAAAAGAAAAAAAATTTTTAAAAAAAAAAAAAACTTTAAAAAAGAAAAAAACAAAGTTTAAATAAATTTAAAATAATTTAAACCAAAATATCAAACTTACATGACAAACAAAACAACAAAAAAAAAAAAAATTGCTATAGCAAAAACCACACTGATCCAAAACGAGGGAATCAACCACAAAAACCCTCCAATATAATCCATCGGAAGGAACACACCCCACTGACACAGTCGGAAAACTTCTCCACCTATCCGTTCTCCGGTCCAGCGGACCTTTCTCTCCAACGTCGTTTCACCTGTGTTCCACTCCACCACACATCCCAATATCAGTATATCACGCGCTTCTCCAAATGTCTCTTCCCTGACCTTCTCTCTCTCTCTCTCTCTGTGTGTAAAATATGGCGCTAAAACTCCCCATACCATTTCCCATATTCATCCCCCTACTCAACCCCACTCCGCCCCATCACCACCGCCCTCCGACTGAGATCCGCTTCTCCCGCTGGAACAACGCTAACGCCGAGAAGTTCAACGAGCGCCGCCGAACCATTCAGCAAATCGAGGACGACATCCGCCGCCAACGCCGCTTCGATTCCGCCTCCAGAATCGCCGATGCTCAGGACTCATCTCCTCCCTCCTGCGACGACGCCGGTGCCGGAGGCGAGGCTTTTAAATCCCTCGGAACTCCTTCTTTCCCTTCCAAGCCCTCCATCCCCGGTCGGAAATCCAAGTACTCCAAAAACCCTAACCCTCCCATTTCCGATTCTCACCCGGCTTTTCGCCCTCTCCGCCGGGTCCGGAAAACCGCCGTGAAGGAGCTGAAGGAGAAGCTGGATGTCAATCGGAAGGCCGACGTTCGTGTGGGTGAGGACGGGGTTTCGTACGTCATCGACGGAGCTCCGTTCGAGTTCAAGTACAGCTACACGGAGACGCCGAGGACGCAGCCGGTTAAGCTACGGGAGGCGCCGTACGCGCCGTTTGGCCCGGCGACGATGCCGAGGCCGTGGACCGGGCGGGCTCCATTGCCGCCGAGCAAGAAGAAGCTGAGGGAATTCGATTCGTTTCGGCTTCCGCCGCCGCATAAGAAGGGCGTCAAGCCGGTGCAGGCGCCGGGGCCGTATTTACCGGGCTCCGGGCCGAGGTACGTGATGTCGAGGGAGGAGATTCTGGGGATCCCTTGACGGAGGAGGAGATTAAGGATTTGATTGATGGCTGTAGAAAAATCAAGAGGCAATTGAACATGGGTATGAACTTAGTAAGTTCTCTAAGTTAAAGTTGATATTTTGGATTTGAAAAAGAAAAATGTGTTTGGTTTCTGAGAAAATTGAGAACAAGGGTATTCATAGTTTGATATGTGCTTGTCTTACATATAATTCTTGTCTCTTGAGCAATGAAGAACTTAAGTGCAATGCAACTAAGCTCAATGTGAGAATTGGGATTATAACTAACTTGAATTTGGGAAATTTGTTTTCTTGTTTAGGTTGTAATTGGTGATAAAGGTTCTGGTGTCTTGGCATTTTCAAAAATCTTGTTTTTTCAGGTAGAGATGGTTTGACGCACAACATGTTGGATAATATACATGCTCACTGGAAGCGGCGGAGAGTTTGCAAGATCAAATGCAAAGGCGTGTGTACGGTCGACATGGACAATGTTCGCCAGCAGTTAGAGGTTGGTTCCTTTTATTGTTGTTCATCTGAAGCCTCTATTTCCTTTCAATGTATGATTAGTTTTACTCAGACCAATCATGGGAAGAGAAAAAAGATATTTTTCTATAATGCAACCCGAATGTGGTTAGTTATTTAGTAGCTTTTATGTTGAGAATTCGTCGTTAATAACGTTTAGGATTTTACAGGAAAGAACAGGTGGAAAGATTATATATAGTAAAGGAGGAGTCATATTTCTTTTCCGAGGAAGGAACTATAACTTTAGAACTCGGCCACGCTTTCCTCTCATGCTATGGAAACCTGTTACACCTGTATATCCTAGGCTGGTCCAACGGGTTCCCGAGGGTCTAACACTGGAAGAAGTAACCAAAATGCGCAAGAAGGGACATAATCTACCACCAATCTGCAAACTAGGTGTCCTGTTTGTTCCAAACTTGTTAACCTTCTCTTTCAGAATATCTTCCCACTTTCTATTTTAAGCTTACAATTTTGTTTCTAAGTGTACACCAGAAAACTTACGATGTCACCCTTTCTGGGCACAGGGAAAAATGGTGTATACATGAACTTGGTAAAAAATGTCAGAGAAGCATTTGAAGAGTGTGAACTAGTACGTATTAATTGTGAAGGGATGAACGGGAGCGACTATCGAAAAATAGGTGCTAAACTCAAGGTCCGCAAATTTAGTTTTGTTGGTAACTATTTCTTTTGTGCTAATGGTTATGCATACAAATGTGAAAAAGTATGAAATTTTTGTGAAATCCAAATGCAGGATCTAGTCCCTTGTGTGCTATTATCATTTGCAAATGAGCACATACTTATGTGGAGAGGGTGTGACTGGAAGTCGTCCCTTCCAAAACCAGAAAAGAATCTCGGGGAAGACAAGGAACCTGATGTTGAGAATGCAACTTCAGTTGCACCATCGGTGGAAGGAGTAGCGGTAACAACATCCACAGGCTCAGTTAGTGATGCAAGTCTTGAATTGCTCGGTACAAGCACGTTGCACAGAAGCCACGAAGTTATGGGCGGAGAGGGAATAGACAATTCATCTTCTATGGAATACATTGGGCCATCTTCCTCAACCGGCGAAGTTTCAAATGAAATAAAGACGTTAGAAACTGAAAAGACATCAGATGTACAAAGCCCTGTAGATGATAGGTTCGAAGTTACACCTAATTATAGTGGTATTACAACAGAAAATTTTGGCTCCAGGGGAACCGGATTGGATAATATAGAATGCAATGGACCGTCAATGTTAACATCAGGATCTGATACCATCACACCTAATGTCGACCTAGGAAATGCTGAAACAAAGTCGGATTCTTTCGACGCAGATTCTTTAGCTAATGAGAAGCCGCAAGTTACCTCAGAAGTTCAGCAAGATGTCAGTGAGCCAGCAACGTCAATTGCAGCTTGTACAGAGGGGGTACTGTCACTCTTACAGCAAGCCATTGAGGGTGGGCTTGCAATTGTTTTAGATGAGGAGGATTTAGATTGTGATATTGTTTATCAGAAGACGGTCGCCTTTTCTCAGTCTGCTCCACCCGGGCCTGTTTTTGTTCGGCCTAGGAAAAATCTACCGAAAAAGGTACTGGTTGAAAACTCCGAGGTTCAGGAGAACGAGAAGCGAGATTCCGAGGACTTGGCACCGAGAGAGATGGCAAGAGCAACATCAGTGAAGTTAGAAAGAGGGAAAAAGGCTTCTAAAGCTCGTAGGAAAAAAGATTTTGGCGAACATCTAGATAATGTTGTACCTCAAGGAAGCCTAAGAATAGATGAACTAGCCAAGCTACTAGCATGATGTATATTATTTGTACTTATCATATACATTCATTCATTCTCTTAATATATTCCTTTCTCTTCATTTACTCGTTTCTTAGGCTTTGTTAATTGATTGAGCTTTTTGTTTCTTGGAAATAGAAACTTGTTAATTGTCATGCTAAAAGGAAATTTTAGTAATCACGTAGATAGTGTTATTATTCCTAGTTTTAGTATACACTAAAAATGCCAATCGAAATGTTTCCCATGATCATATGATAGACAAGTAAATACTAGAGATGAAATCAATAATTAACATTGTTCTCATTCTTATCACGTTCCTTCACGGTTTGGTTAGCACGCCCCAAAAGTGTCCTACGGAGATGTTACATGTATACTTCCAATTTGCAAGTCAGATTATTGCGACTGAAGAAAATGAGAGACGACATCAAAGATCAGAGCTCGCTTTGAGTTTCAAATTCAAAACACTAAATCAACTAATCATGAAATTTTGTGAAAAACCGCACACTTCTTTCTCTAATGCCATGTCCTACTTTGCTTCTGTGTGATTTGAAAGGTGTTCTAAAATGTCGGCAGAAAGTAGACATAGAAGTGGTAATGCTTCGTAATTAATTATAAATAAATTGCATCTCGAAAACGAGTTCTAAACATCAATTTTGGACGATGTTCTTTTTCCTCAGGTACACTAAACTCCCGATCCTGAGTTTGCACCAACTTTCTCCCCACCGGTTATGAATCGTTTCCAGAACCAGTGGTTTTGCCACAGTAGATAAATCTCTTCGATAGGAACTTGCTTTGTTTCCGGCAAGAGGAAGAAGATGAAGCTGCTCATGATTATTATCAAACCAGCAAAGAGCAGAAAAATCCCATACTGAAGATGGCAAAGCGATACCAGGAAACACTGCGCTATAAGAGCTGTGAAGAAGAGGTTAACGCAGACCACCACACTCTGTCCAGCTGATCGAGTTTCCAAGGGGAAGAGCTCGCTCGGAACTAGCCACCCCAGAGGGCCCCAAGATCTTCCATAAGCCAAAACAAAGACGCAAATCACGACAACAAGGAAAATGCCAATTCCTTTCGGTAGGACCTCTCCTTGTCCAAATTTTAGAGCAAGCGTTATGGCTAGAGCAATCTGCATTTGGAGAATGTTAGTAACAATTACGAAACATAGCTTCTCACACAAACAAAAAATATAAAAGAAAAAAAAAAAAAAAAAAAAAAAAAAAAAAAAAAAAAAAAAAAAAAGAAAATGAGATTAGAACTTAAAAAGTGCAATTACCATGCAGCAAATCATTTCGGCACCAGCTTCTAAGAAGAAGGCTCTTCTGCCAAACTTGTCGACGAAACCCATTGAAATGAATGTGGCGACAACAAGGGCTCCACTGGTGATTACAGACGAATACAGAGATGCCCCTGAGCCGAAACCTAAGCTCTGGAATATGACGGGAGCGTAGAAGAGTATGGAGTTCATGCCAGTGAGCTGTTGGAATGCAGGAATTCCAAGAGCCCCTATAACTAGCTGAGGGCGGTTTCTTCTTTGTAGGAGATTCCTAAAGGGGTGCGTTATATCTCTTGCTGCCTTGCTCGCATCGATAAGATCTTCAAACTCGGCGTCAACTTTTGAGGTGCCTCTAACTTTCTCAAGTACTTTTCTTCCTTCTTCAAGTCTGCCTTGTTCCACAAGACTATTTGGGGTCTCGGGAAGGAATATTCCGCCAGTGAACATGAGAGCTGCGGGCACCGTGGCTAAACCAAGAGACAATCTCCAGCCCCACGGATGGATCTTTTCAGTTCCGTAGTTGATCAAGTTCGCTATTAGGATTCCTAAACAGGTTGTCAACTGAAACAGTTGGTTAACCGCTCCACGAATTTTCGCAGGAGCCATTTCCGAAAGGTACAAGGGAACGGCCTGCACCATTTGAACAAGAAAGGATTTAGTGAACAAAGAAACCGCTTAAAATTCTCGTTGTTGGAAAAGCAATTCTGAAATCCACCCTTGCTTACCTGGTTACCGAATCCAATACCGATGCCGAGAAAGATTCGTCCAAAGATCAGCATTGCAATGTTAACCGCAGCGGCGTTTAGAATCGCGCCTAGAAAGAAAGAGATCGATCCAACAATGATGCTGGCACGCCTGCCTTTGTTCCTGGTAACATAAGAAGCGGCGAACGTGGAAATTAGACCCGCAAAGTATAGGGACGACGTGAAGAGCGTGAGAATCTGGTTGTCATATTTGCAGTAATCCGTCTCTTTGAGGTGCATCTGCTTTCTCCGATACACTTTCGGAAAGAATTCCTTCAAGAAATCATCCATGGAAGTCACTCCCCCTATGCATTACGACAAAACGCAAAAGTGATATTTTGAATCATAGGTTCAAACACACAATTTAAAAAAAATATATTTAAATTTTTGTGAGAGAAAACATGGTAGAAAAAAGTTGGATAACTGAGTATAAAAACGACTGTCAAACCAGAACTAACTTGCTCCAATGGTAAACCTTTTTTTTTTTTTAATTTGGTTGGTGTATTTTGGAAGAGTTCATTTGTTGACTTTTGATCCAAATATGTCTCTATTATTAGGTCCATTATAATTTTTTTTTTTTTATAGAAATAATCTGCAGCTTAAGGAAATACTGCAAATTATGAACAAAATTAAGCCAAATATATAAACCAGTTAAGAAAATTCCCAGATAATCTGAAGAAAAGCAGACTAGTTTTATTTATTTTTATTTTTATATTTTTTTTCATTGTCAAATCAAAACAAGGCCTATATATGTTTGCTGTAATTTCACCTCCTAACCTCAACCATTCAAAAGCAAATCAAAATATCTCTGAGGAATCTCAGATTATAATGACAAAACACCTTTAAATAATACGACAAGGACTTGACATATTTTGGCACTTTTTTTTTTTTGGTGCACATAAACAAAATGATTAATTTGTTAGAGAGAGAGAGAGAGAGAGAGAAGAACTAGCATACAAACAGCCAACCATAAAAATGAAAATAAAAAATAAAAAAAACTTCTAATTCAAATGAAATGAAGAAGTTCATGAACGAAAAATACCCAGATGAAAGAAAAGTCTAAAAGTGAAGAAAATGAATAAAAAACTCACCAGAAACACCAAGATCATACCCAAAAAGAGACCCACCAAGAGCTGCAACAATGCAAGCAAATATGAAATACCCAGTAATTCTGTACTCATAAAGATGAGCTCTGCCAGAGGGTCCTCCGTTCACAAATCCTCCTCCAGCCATTTTCTCTCGCTAGAAATCTTCCAAAAAAAAAATATTGTTTCTCCCTCTAAAACAATCTGTCACAAGCATGAACACATTGGATTAAGAGCAGAGAAGAAAACAGACAGTCTACGCAGAAAATAGCACAGCTTCATATATAGGAGCCCAGGAGTCAAACTTAATGAGTTCCGTCTTAAAAAAACAATGGTTTTTGGCTTGAAAATTTATTCAAGCCGTCTAATATTATAAAAATAAATATGTAAATATATCATTATAATATCTATATACAAGACAAAGACGAGTAGAAAAAAGAAAGGAAAGAAATTATGAGAAAATGACCTGTAGAAAATTGATGGAATCTTTGATATTTTGAAAGTCCACTTGCAAAAGTCAACAGTCAAGCTTTTTTGTCCCCACTCATCTGCCACTTGATCCTAAAAAAATTTTAACCATGCAAATTGCAAATCCAAGCCAAGATGTTGTTAACGTAAATGGTGTGACTGGCCAATAAATAAGAGATATTTATATAGAATTATGGTTAGAATTATGATTAGATTATGCCTATAATCAGGGGGAAATAAATTTTCGTGATTAGATTATGAGATAAAGAAAACTGAAAGTTTTGAAACGAGGTTAGCATGAGAAGATACTCTTACCGAATCGGGGGAGAAAAATAAAATTCAAATTTATAGGTAAAAAGGAGAAGAGGGATTTGAAAATTAGTTTCTTTAAATTTAAAATTAAAAAAAAAAAAAAAAAACTACTAATAACTTGTAACCATAAAACTGCTAATACAGGGATAAGGTGGACTAGTTTGGCCAAAACTCTAGGGATTTAATATTTAAAAAACAAAAAACAAAAAAAAAAAAAAAAAAAGAAAGAAGGACGTATAAAACTACTAATACTTATCCAATATTAATAGATTATAAATCTTTGCCAAGTTGGCAGAGCTTATCACAATAGTCCCTAAATTCACGTTGCCACGTGCTTTCTATGTGCTGTCTTTAGTTTTCAATAACAGAACTTTACTGTTTTTTTTAATGAAATATATATATATATATATATTTCACACTTTTTTCAATAAAAAATAAAGGATAAAGAAATAAGGTCGCCCATCTTTTTTTTTTTTTTTTTTTTTTTTAAGGGTTAGGGACCATATTTCATCATATCGGTAGAACTTTTAGATTAGACTGTTTATAAAATAGGTATTAGTATTACGTTGTTGTTTATAAATATTCTGAACTTATATCTCATCCCCCATACTTTGTTAACCCCAAATTTTAAATCTTATTATTAACGACCCTATTAAGCTTATGGACAGGAGTAATTACTTTAAAATTTCTTATATTAATAAGCAGCCACGAGAGTAGATGCAATGATTGTAGACTGGCTCTTTAGACTCTCATTAAAAAAGTGTTCTAAGATTCAAGTCATTTACTTTGCCTTAGGGTTTTCATATACGGGAAAGTGAAGGAATGTTATCTCTGAATTCCTTTTATTTAGAAAATTTTTTTTTAGAAAATTTTTTTTCTTTATGTTAGTAAAAGAAAATTTCATGAATGCCATAGCGGATCTTATTTTTATTGATTTCTTGATCAACATGTTAAAAATATGAATCACATATAAATTGTGACCTGAATTTTAGGATTGTTTGCCTCGTAAGTTCATTTCAACTCAAACTGTACTTTTTTTTTTGTCTTTTTCCCAAAAAGTTTTTGTCTTTTTCCCAAAAAGTTTTTTGTCTTTTCTGAAAATTCAAAAAAATTTACTATTACAATTAAAATATTTTAACTCAAACTAACCAACCAAACACCCCAATAAATATTATGAAATAATATCTAATTTTTTCATATATTAGCAGATATAAATATAAATATAATTTTTTTTCTTTTTTCTGGCTTGGTGCCAAAGCACAAAAGTTGGCCCAAAATTGGAATATTCTTCATTTCATCATGGTATCCCATGAGTTGTCCTTTAAGTGGTACAACAATATTCTTGTATTAATTGTGCTTGAGAATTATGAAGGCGTTGAAGAAGGGAAAAGGGCAGGTTGGTGGATGGCAATGGGAGTTATTCATGGTTGCTAATGGAATCATGTTTTACTAACTACTAGCATCACTTTGGGTGCGTTTGGTGAGCAATTTCATTTCAACTCAAACTGTACTTTTTTTTGTCTTTTTCCTAAAAAGTTTTTGTCTTTTTCCCAAAAAGTTTTTTGTCTTTTCTGAAAATTCAAAAAAATTTACTATTACAACTAAAATATTTCAACTCAAACTAACACACCAAACTCACCCTTTATAAGAAACTTTTTTTTTTTTTTTCAAAAAATTAGATGTCAAATAAACATCATTTCAGTGCATAGTACATATATAGTACATATATATTATTCTCATTTTTATGTCTCATTTGATTGTCTTTTCATTTCTTATTTGAAACGCTATTTAAATTTAGCAGCCTAATCATATAAATAGAAGCTATCTACTAAACATACTTGAACAATTCATCTAGGTGTCAATGTTGAATTAGAAGGACAATCAATGAAATATGAAAATAGGGACCTCAACGTTATTTAGATTTTTTTTTTCCAGAAGAAAAGATGCAACTATTTATTAAGGATCAATCCCTGTTTCGAAAAAATTAAAACTCATGTACCAAATAAACTTGGAGAGCTTTTATGGTATGATCTCATATTTTAGACTATCAATAAAAATTACTTTTTTAATTATTGAATTATTGTTTAAAAGTCTGATCTATAAGTGTCATTCATATTATATTTGATGTCCGTAAGATTTTTTAATTAAGTAAATTTTACTTAAAAAAAAATTCAACTTTATAGGATATCCTCAACTGCTACCCAGAAAGTAGGGGGGGGGGGGGGGGGGTCGGGGGAATCTTATCCACATGACTCAATTATCAATTTGTTTTTGTTTTTGATTTTTGTTTTTGAAACTTTAATATAAATCTACAACTTTTTAATTGGACTCTCATTTTTACCCCTTTCCATTTTTTTTAAATTGAAAATGTGCTCCCACTAAAAGTTTTAACGTGTAAGTTTACTATAACACCCATAAATTATCAGTCCAGCTTATTTTAGACGATAGTTCATGACTAATAAAGAAATAGAAGGAACGATAATTTCTTAGTTTCCCTAACAAAAATAAATAAATAAATAAATAAAGGTAATGATGAAAGATAATCACACATTGAGTTTTTTTTTTTTTTTTTTGCCTTTTTAATTTTAAGTTTAGCTTGAAGAAAATTTTCCTCTCCCCTCTAAAAATCTCTCGGTGAGAAATCCAAACCTATGAACCTTTTCTTTTTTTTTTTTTAAATTTAATTTTTTTTTTAAAGGAACTAATGAAGAGAGAAAGCAACAATGGTTAACACCATTAATAACACCGTGATAAGGAAGAAACCAGTCGAATAAACCAGCAATTTTTAATTTGTCATTGCATTGTCATCTACGTTAGAATACACATGCAGATTAAAAAAGAGTTTCATACTTATTAACAGGCACCGGACTATTTTTATTTTATTTTTTATTTTTAACAATGTTCAAGATTTAGACGTCATATAAGACGATGTTTGGATGTACAATCCAAACCTTAAAATTACAATATAATATTTGCCTTTTTCTCTATTTATATAGTTTTATAACCCAAATTTTATAAGTCCACAACTTTACATAGACAAGTCAAAATGATATTTTTTTTATTTATATAAAATTTCGAGATAAACAAGACAGATTACATTCTGATTTTTTTTTTTCCAAACACATAAATTTTTACACTTTCTAATTCCAGCAGTTCAAATATCTCAATAAACATACAATCAATTTAAACTCAAATTTTATAGTTTAAATCTTAACACTAAATATATGCTAAGTTCTAATCAATGATGGAACCATATGATAGCGAGTGATAACATATATCCACAGTCAATATTTAACAACTTATACTTTAGTTTCAAAATTTTTAGTCGTACACTCATTTTATAATTGTGGCCCACTTTAATGATTGAAATTCGAGTCTTAGAAATGCGAGACTTGTTCGCAATATTGATTGAATGGCAAATGCACTCGTACTTTTATTTTTGATGTCTAAAGTTCAAACTCCTTCCCTTTCGATTTTAAAAAGCTGTCAATTTCATTTTTGATCAATGAATTATAATCTAATCTTATTTTAGCTCATGAACTATAAAACATCATAGAATAAATTATCGAACTATAAATTTGTTCCATAATTGTCTTTCCCTTCAAAAATAGTAAAAAATTGTAATGTAATTATCATGCAAAGATCAAGGATAATTTTACTATTAAGGGCCCGTTTAGTTATTTGTTCATTTTAAACTAAATTGTATTTTTTTTATCATGGTTTTGTCTTTTTCTGAAAAAAATTTTTGTCTTTTCTGAAAAAGTCAAAAAACTTTTTTGTCTTTTCTAAAAAATTATTATTGAAACTTAAAAATCTTGAACTAAACTCATTCGTCAAAAGTCCCATAAATATTAAAGCATAAGTGTTTTAAGAATTTTCGACATTCAAAATTGAAATCTAAAATTTGAAAATGACGAAATTAACATAGACTATAGTAATTGCAGTCTAGTTGTTTTGTTTTGTTTCGAGTGAATGACTGTTATAAAATAAATTAATAGTTCGGGAAGTAGTTCTAGGACATTTAAAAGTTTGACGACGAAAATGAGATGGGGCTTATTAAGTTGGGGTTGGAGGACCAAAAAATGAAAAAGAAATGTAAGGAAAGGAAAGGAAATAAAGCATTTAGAAGGGAACAAAGGGGAAAAACAAAAAGATGAAGGCCAAAAAAATTAAATAAATTTCAATGAAATGGGCATATGATAATGTTTTGATGTATTAAAGGACATGATATTCACATGCCAAAAGAAAAGAAAGAAAAAAGGACCAAAAAAAAAAAAAAAAAAAGTGGGAAAGAGAGGGGTGGTTTTGAACATTTCTTCTCCACTACCTTAAAGACGTCACCTTTGTTGTTCTCCTCTTTTTCTGTTCTTCCTCTCCACTACTCTCTCTCTGTCTCTGCACAGGTCCACCTTACTAGGGCTCCGCCATTTCTTTCCAGATTCAGGTCTCTATTTATTTTCTTTTTTTCTCTGTTATTCTCTTGGTGTTCATTTTATTTATCTATATAATTTTTGGTATTTCTGGTAAATTTCTCGCTTTGTTGATGAAATCTGTGGAATTTTGGTAAAGTTCGGTTCTTGAGTAAATCGTTTCAATCTCCATGGAGTTTCGGTGAATTCATGGGTTTACATGCATGATTTGGTAACGGGCAGATCTGGGTCCTTGTGTTTGGTTGCTGAGAAGATATGGGAATTTGGAAAATTAGAATTTTGGGTTGTTACCTTTTTTTATTTTTTCTTAAAGTGAAGGTTTCACTTTAGCCAATAGGTGTAATTCTGTTGGATTTACTTTTGTGGATAATTTTCCTTTATGGGAATCATTCTATGTGAAGTTTTGTCCGACAGACAGACCGATTATTTTTTGTGCCCAGAAGAAATCTTATTATTAGTAACAGATGTAGTTCAGAACTTAGGTTGATAAAGTGGTAGTTTGTATGCTACGGGGCATTTGGTGGGGTGGTAAGGTCGCTCGAGCTAGTTGGGGACGCCTTGCCTCCCCCTCGTGTAAGGGATCCATATGTAGGCTGCTTGTTCTCCTGGAGAGTTTGAGTCAGTCCCACCGTGGCGAGCGGACATATGGGCTATCCACTTTGTAAGGGATTCATATACCATGTGGTGCCTCCCTCTCATGTAAGGGATTCATAGACAGGCTGCTCATTCTCCTCGAGAGTTCGAGTTAGTCCCATTGTGACTATTAGCATATGGGCTATCCACTTTGTAAGGTATCCCATATGCCATTTGACGACGACTTGCCTCCCCTTCGTGGGGATCCATAAATAGGCTGCTCATTCTCCGTGAGAGTTCAAGTTAGTCCCATTGCGGCAAGCAGGGATATATTACCTATCCACTTCAAAACAATCACTTTTTTATTCTTTGTTTCTTTAATGATAATTATGGCAGGATAAGATAGTCTATTGAAAGTATGGCATAGCTCTATCTAGTATCTATTGGAATTAATTACCCTTTATTCTTTCTGCTTTCTGTTTTGTTATAACCAGGTTTTCTTCCGTGCTCATTTGAGTACTTGATCATAGCTTTCATGGTTTGCAGTTAAATTATTACATTTCGATTATAACCTTTGTGATCTTATTCTTTTGTGTTAGAGGGCTCTTTTTAGTTTTTACTAGTGTGCACTACATTATCTTGTGTTTCTCCGCATTATTTGGTTGGAGATCTGTACAATTAAGAGTCCATTTGGTTTGAATTGTGTTGTAAGAATAACTCCTTTTTTTTTTCTTTTGGCAGGCAAATCTGCTTAAAATGGTTGATTTTTGGTGTTGTCAACTATCCGAGCAGTGTCATCTGCATAAAGAGAAGTAGAAGGACTAAGCTTAATCTGTATTGATATTAATCTACTGTCTAAATGGAGGACGAAAACGGACTTGAGCTTAGCCTGGGTCTATCTTTTGGTGGGTTGTCTGCTAAATCCAAGGGTAAAAATGGCAGCTCCTCAGATATCAGAACTGAAGAAGGTGATAGAGGAAATAAATTAGTGGATGATTTTAAGAACTTTCTAAATGCTGGGGCCCAGAAACAGGACTTGAGTGCAGGCTCCCAAAGAAGTGATTCCCTGAAACCTAAGGAGAACTTTTTCAACGATCTCTCCAAGAACAATGTTGATACAGATGCTCCGGTGGACTTGAATGGGAAAGGCGTCTGGGGGAGTAATAGTAAGTCTGCTGAATTTGAAGAGGAAAAACGAGCAGAGTCTGGTAGCAAGCGCAGGATGTTTTTTAATGAGATCAGCCATCAAAAGAAGCATGAGAGAGAGGCTCATTTTGCCGATATAAATGACAAGACGAGAGCTTCACACATTTCCTTGACAACAGAAGATGGCTCAACTGCCGAAAATGAAGATGTGGCGGAGTCTGAAGTGGAGGGCTCAACATCAAGGCTTGTTCTGCAGAATGATGACGGCTCCAAAAGATTCATTGGAATCGGGGGCTCTTCTGATGGTCAAAAGGAGGTATGTGGAATTTCTGATTCGAAGGTTGTGGACCCAAATGGGCAAAAGAGATTCAACAGTACATCTGAAAATGGATTGAAGCTTGGGAACATATCTTATGGGGGTTCGTTCCCAGGGCAACCCGTAAACATTATGAATATGCCTTTCCCGTTACCTATGAAGGAGGCTAACTCTGCTGCTGCACCAGGCACATCGGCCCATCTGCTGCCCGGAGTGATGCAGGTGATGCCTACAGCAAAGAGCGAGGTGCCAGGTCCCCAGCCTGTGTATCCTGGAAATTTGCCTCTAATGTTTGGATATTCACCTGTCCAAATCCCTATGTTGGATAAGGATAATTCCTGGGGTTTGGTTTCTCAGCCGCAACAGTTTCAACCTTCATATGTGGGAAGAGGACCCCCAAACTCAGGTAATTTTAAGGGTTTCAATTCAATATATTTGTGGGTTTCTCAGGATACGATTATCTATAGCCTCTATTCAAATGCCAGCTTCTACTGATATTTTTACTATCGAGTTCTTTGCATTTTTCACTATTGATTGTTGATTTCGTTTTACCAAGTTAAGATCGCAAAATGAATGCTTACCCTCCTCTTGTTGGTGTAGCTCAAATGCAAGTAATTTCACACAAGTCATCTGAGGCGGCACACCATGATGGGAGGACTATGGAACGGGCAAAGGTAGACGGAAAACATCAAGCCACGGAAGAGGGCTCCTCTTCACATGCAGAAGATGATGGAAAAGGAAGCAGCACAAACCTCAGGGTGAAAGATGTACCTGACCGCACTGCAGCAGATGGTTTCTCCCTCGACTTATTGGATATAAAGCCAGGTATTCATGCAGAGGTGAAATTCGGAGGATCTGGTTCCCGCCCAAATCTGCCATGGGTTTCTACCACGGCTCCAGGTCCAAATGGTAGGACAATATCCGGAGTCACTTATAGATACAATGCGAACCAAATCAGGATCGTTTGTGCCTGCCACAGTTCCCACATGTCACCTGAAGAGTTTGTTAGGCACGCTAGCGAGGAGCCTGGTAATCCAGAGGGTGGCGCTGGCTTGGCGACGTTTCCAAACACCAATCCTGCTGCCTCAGCTCAGAGCTGATTCTGTATATGCAAGTTCAAGTAAGACTGCCCTTTTTTTTTTTTTTTTTTTTCAATCTATGAATGTTCCGCGGCGTAACTCGGCTTTGTTTGTCGGGCATAAGCCTCCTTCTCCCCCGTTGTTCCCACTATACTTGTCCAGTCAAATATTTTTCTTCTACCAGCTCAGTAAGTTACTGCATTTAGTTGTTGTGGTTAAGGGTTAGAACTTTGCATCATCATTTTTAGTTCTCTAAATAGTTCCTCGCTGAGTATGTGAGTAGAAGTCTTTGTAACTTCGGCTTTTTGAACTTGGAGAGAGGAAATTTCAACTCTGACATCTTGCAATGAGGTGATGAGTGGAATTACTGCTAGGTTACGTTTGCAATCTCAAAGTTTGCGTAACTTTGAAGCTAACTATAAGTACTCATAAATTCTCTTCAAGTTGCCAATGGTTTAAAAATTATAACTCTGTGGGGTCCTTTTATAGGTCTACTTGATTCTTCCTCTTGAGAGTTTTTGTGGTTCATCTTTCCCGTGGGAAAATATATGTATGCTTACTTGTTTACCAAAAAGAAAAAGAAAAAAAAAAAAAAATTTAAAGCTAACTAAATTGACAAAAACTCGAGCATAGGTTATCTATGAAAAAGCGATAGCTTAAGTCATAATCGTCCCGTTAACGCTCTCCAAATGCTTTCAAGCCCAAAACTTGAACCATCCCTGCCTATTTAGTTTTATAAGGGGACTTTTCTTTTACGTGATTTTGACTAGATTTGAAA
Organism: Ficus microcarpa; assembly: GCA_025413485.1. NCBI lineage: Eukaryota > Viridiplantae > Streptophyta > Magnoliopsida > Rosales > Moraceae > Ficus > Ficus microcarpa. Next base: position 552,610 of record CM046383.1, read on the forward strand.
TCCATAAATAATTCACTCTCAGTATAGATACTCTAAATAGTAAACAATCTCCTTACCTTTAAATGGTAATTTTTTTTATTGTTTGGAGGTTAAAAAAAAAAAAGTGAATTGTAACATGTGACTATTCAAATTTGTGTGGTTCTTTGATGTCTGCTAATTTAATGATAATGGAAAATCGAGAAAGAAAGGGTATGAGCTTAGAAAAGTAAGTAAATAAATCGTCCGATATCAAATCTCATACTATATGCCAAAGATATTGCTTTGTTGAGTAAGGGTGATAAAAATGAGAATTAATATCATCCATGAGCTTGGTTTACAGCAAGCATCACCAAATAAAATTTGCCCATTTTTTTAGTTACTAGTTGGGAAAATAAATAAATTAAAAATAAAAAAATAGACCCCACTTATTGTGTCCCATCAAAAGAATGGAAGTGGTGATGGCGGCGCTACTAGCATATGAACATGTGATCAGGGCCGGCTCAACCCCTAGGAAGCTTAGGCAATCTAAAGGCCGCCATTTTAAATTATTTGTTTTTTTTAAGAGAAATTATCATTTAAATTAAAATTGGATATAAATATTAATATCAGAGATAAAATAACCATGTAATATAAGAGACACAATCATTGATTAAGATCAATTTCATCAGTAAAATCTGATGAAATTCAGCGAGAAGGACATGAGTCGAGATCTGGTGACTGAAAAATTCTTTGAATTCCTCGAAAATCCTACAATCGAGCATGTATAAAGCTCTTTTTTGAAAAAAAATCTACAATTGATAAAATATTTCGATCGATCGAGAGAGAGTTACTCGCAGTACGGAAATTGCAACAAACTGCACCTAGCCATAGTACTAACGGAACTACTACACATATACCATTAAAAAACAATTCTAACGGAACACACACATAAACCAGAGATTGGGGAACTACTTTTTCTATTAAAAAATTAAAACCAAAACTAGAAAACAAAGTTTGAATATAAAATAACATCAACTACAATATTCTCACCTCATGTGGAACAACTACTCCACTGCACGTCACAACTCAAGAGAAATCAATTGGCTTGATTAGGTGTAAAAGATCGTGCACTAATCATCAAATCACATCACTAAGCCCTCACTGGATCCCAAACCTTCAGAAACAAATCGGGTTAGATCTAATTAAGAAACTCCCAATTAGGACCATCTGACTCCATCCCCGTCAATACTACCAAACCGTCGATCACCCTCGCTAGCCACAGCAATGGCGGCAGCGGAAGTCCCACTTAAAGAGAAAGTCTAATGTATGGGAAATACGAAAAAGAGTGAGAAAGAAAAAGGGAAATCCTGAATATACTATTGTAAATTTACTATTTACTTCTTAAACTATTTGTTATTAATCAGTTAATTCATAATACCAAATTTTTTGGTAAAAAATTGGTAATACTAAATTAGACCTAAAACCGCCTTACTTTCCAATTATCAAAATGGAAACATTTTTGAAAAGGTGGGAAAACACTTTTCTTGTACATTAATGTTCAAATTCCATTTAATGATTCGAAAATTTTTTTTAAAGGAAAACTACTTGAGGACATAATGATGTTAAACAACATAATTAATAAAGAGTATTAGTGTGTGATTGTTAAATGCTTTCCATAAAATTTGGTCGTTGAATACTATATTTATTTTAACCCACCTTCAAAGGGCTTCTATCTTTCATCATCATCATTATTATTATTGTTATTTTAAACTTGAGTGTGGGGGATTTAGACTCTATACCTTTAGATGAAGTTACGTATGATATTATTATTAAGCTATGCTAGCAACAACCTTTCTTTTTCACATAGAACAAACTTATTATTTTTCTTTTCAAGCACGATAAAACCTAAAAAAAATTCTTTTTATTTGCTAATAAATGGATATTTACTTGTATATATTTTACACATCCGAAAAAAAAAAAAAGAAAAAAAGAAAAGGGCTCAATTTTTTGCTTTCGTTTTATATACTTCTAAAATGGCACTTGCACTTGTTGTTGTCGTTGTCGTTGTTGTTTTCTTTTTTATTTTTTAGTATTATTATTTATTTTATTTTAATGAAAGGCTTGAAATTTTGAAATAAAACCAATTGAATCTTTATAAAGTTTTTACTGTTTTATTTATAAAAAGCATATATTTAATAATTTTTCAAAATATTTGTTAAAAAGCCTCCTTTAGAAATTTTGCCCAAGCCCTCTAAATTATATGAGCCGCCCATGTGATGATTATATAGAACCTGACGTTTCATTGTGAAGATCTTAAGCTAAGTTCTATACTTTGTTAACGTTTAGTCAACTACTTAGAATCTGTACACGTGTGTACTATAGATTTATATATAACACATATATGTATGTGTATATGTATATGCATATAGACATTAGACCGTTGAAAAGACAAAAAAAAAAAAAAAAAAAAAGGACGTAGACAAATAAGTCCCTTATTTGGGCACGTATGTAATATCTGTCTATCTATGATGCTTACGCAATTATAAGCAAAGATTTGACTAATTAATTGATTAATAAGACTTCTTCATCATCCCCTCCATCTCCATGTGTATTTCTTCCGATTTGCTGCCGGGTTTCTTGCATTTGTGTTTGTACTTTGTCCATCCCATACAGCTTGTTTCCCCAAATTGGATGATGATCAGAATAATAATAATAATAATAATAATAATAACAATAATAATAATAATAATAAAACTGTGTTTTGACGACACATGAGCAAATAGGTAAATGACATCATCATCCATGCCACCCTTGTTCTTGTAAACTTCCAATGTTGACAGAAAATCAAATGAAAAAAAAAAAAAAATTTTTGCCAATCTCTTTGGTTTAACATTGTTTAAAAATGGAAGGCAGGAATAATTTTTTCATTTCAATTTTAGGACACAAGACTTTTAAAAATTTACAGTTTTCAAAATCGAAATTCAAAGTGTGAAAAATTATCACAATAATCAATGATTAAAACACGCCCGATCTTTATATTATATTATTTAGGTTTTAATAGTATTTTGAAAGAAAATGACTATTACAAGATCAATCAATAGCGTGAGAAATGACTCTAAAGTATTTTAACTTTTAGAGATTTATTAAAATAAAATTAGACCTATAATTGAGAGACAAAACATTAACTTAACCTTATCTTATAACGTTGTTCACTAGAAAACATTTGGTCGAGTAACTTTCATGATGGCCTAGGCGGTGAGATCAACCTTTGACTTTTCAAGTGGCTGCGAAATTGCTTATTACAACTAACACCTGACTTTAATCATAATTAATTGAAACTCTCATAAACCTCTCCCAAATTCTATTCGGCAGACACATATATACATAAATATATAAATATATATATATATATATCATATGGGTTGGATATAGAAAAGCGAAGTATACAAATATGAAATTCTTTAACCAACTTTTATTCATTGCCATTGTTTAGTTGACATGCTCAATGGCTGCCAAGAACAAATGTTGTCACCTCTTAACCCAAATCCTTTAATTAATTAATTAATTTTTTATTTTTGCATTATTGCACAAGAAACGCTTGCTAATGACAAAAGTTGCTCCACCTTGTCATCACTACTAAATTAAAAAAACAATGATTTACATATATAAAAGGATTATGCAAAGAAACAACATCCTAAACCTACTCTATTAGAAAATGTAAGAAGTTTTCCCCAAAAAAAAAAAAAAAAAAAAAAAAAACACAAAATCTCTTTTGTCCTTGCATTTTTGCCCAAAATGCTTAGAGTTCTTGCCAAGCTTCAATATCTCAACCTTCCCGTGATCGTTTTACATCTAGTTTTGTTGTTGTTTCATGTCGAAGCACAATCCGGAGGCCCGGATTTTCCTGACTCGGACGATTCGAATTTCCAACCAAGCCTTGTTGTTGTCATAGTAATTCTTGGTGGTGTGTTTGTGATGACCTTTATAATTCTTTCATATGCAAAGTTCTGCTTCAGAAGTGAGCCTGTTCACCGAAATTCGCTTCAAAATCAAACGGGGCTCATTAGCGCGAGCAATAGATTTTCGGGTATAGACAGGACTGTTGTTGAGTCACTTCCTTTCTTTAGATTCTCCTCTCTAAAGGGTTCGAAGGAAGGGCTGGAATGTGCGGTCTGTCTATCGAAATTCGAAGAAATCGAGGTTCTTCGGTTGCTGCCAAAGTGCAAACACGCCTTTCACGTAAACTGTATTGATCACTGGCTTGAGAGGCACTCTACATGTCCTCTTTGCAGGCATAGAGTAAGCTCCGAGGATTTGAAACTCACCGCTTACTCGAATAGTATGCGATTCTTGTGGAACAAGCAATCAGAACCGAGAGAAGACGAAAACAACACGGAGTTATTTGTTCAAAGGGAAGAAAGCCGTGGAGGATCTTCAAGATTCAGCATTGGAAGCAGCTTTAGGAAGGTTCACGAAAAGGGCGGTGACAAAGAAGGCGAATTGTTGATCCGAAAAGAGGCTAAAGAAGAGGATAGCTCGGAAGATCAGAAAGCGAAAAATGTCTTGCATAAGCACAACCACAAGATCATTGCATCGGATTTCATCTTCAACAACAGGTGGAGCAATTTGAGTTCTTCCGACCTCGTATTCTTGAACTCGGAGATGCTCAACGACATGTCAAGCAACAGATTCGCTTCCGTGGATTGGAACATCGACATGTCATCTACAAAAAAAGCCGCGGAGAATGAGGGAATCATGAAGATCAGGGAGGAGATGGAGCTGAAAAAATCGTTCGAGAGCAAAGTTGGGGCAATTAGTACTTCGGTTTCAAACTCGGCTGTTGGTTCTGCTTCAGATGGCAGGGCAAGTACTTCAAGTCACACATCAAGGTCTGTGATGAGCGGTGGTGAGAAGAGATCGGTCTCGGAAATCACCGCCTTTTCGAGGTGTGGAGATTCGGGTGAGAAGAACAGGATTGTGGAGTCTTCTTCTTTGTTTGAAAACAATGTGAAAGAGGAAAGGATAAGAAGAATTTGGTTGCCTATTGCAAGAAGAACAGTTCAATGGTTTGCCAATAGAGAGAAAAGGTCTCAACTTTCTCATAACCTACAAAAACAGCCCTTAGATGTATAGTAATAACTATTAAAATCATTGTTGTTCTTGAAAAAGTTTGTTTTTCTCCGCATTTCTTATATTGGTTCAAAACTTTTAATCTAAAATTCTTTTAATTTTTTTTTTCCTGATTTTTATGGAATTATAAGCTTCTTGTATATTTTTTAGATACTTCATTTCAAGTACACAAGCTCAAGAGACATGCATACAGCCAGCTATTACATTATTTTCCCCTTATATTGTGCACATGCTTTCGTGTTTTTTTTTTTTTTTTGGTCATTAGACTCATTACACATGTTTATGCTTAAGAAAAAGTCTTGAGAAAGGGAGACTACAATGTTCACTGAAAGGCTCTACAAGCGGGTCTTATTTCTCGATAAGGAAGGCGTTACATTCATCTTTGTTTATTTTCTTTTATTTTTTCTTTTTTGGTGAAAAATAGAGGAATTGATTAGTAATATCTTATTTTAGTTGGTTTAGTGAGTTTAATTTTTTAAAGTGTAAGAATTCTAATAAAAGATATGAAATAAACCCTATCAAAAGAGTTATATTTTGAATCGTCAAATTATAATATGATCTGTTACTTAAGAAAAACATATTTAATATTTAGAAGTACGAAGAATGTTATGTGCACTTAAGATGAGATTCTTTTGGACACTTTTTTTTTTTTCCTCAAGACGACACATGTCTTTACTTTTTACTTTTTACTTTTTACTTTTTGAAATAAACAAATCATCAGTATAATAATAAGTCATGCTTATACATTGTTATTACAAATTTGCCATTCGTTCTAACAAAAAAAAATTTTCTTTTTTCCTTTTTACATTGTTATTACAAATTTGCCATTCGTTCTAACAAAAAAAAAAATTGTCCGATTGTACTTGGTTTTTCTTTTTTCCTTATAATTTGTGAGCTCCTATGCTCTGTTTGTTTGTTTGTTTTTTTTTTTGGGCCATATTGGACTTCCCCAATGTGAGACCTTTTTTTTTTTTTAATCTGATTCTTCAAGACTTGCCCCTCATTGTTCTATGGTGGTTTTTGTATAAAATAAAAACAAGAAAAGAAAATAGAATTGACTTCATTGTATATTTTATATATCTATATATATATTTTTCTATTTAGAGACGTATCTTTATTAACATAAAGATACCATGGATCAATTCATTTTGAATCAAATAGATTTCAATTGTTCCATTGTTTACGAATACTATGGATCAATCATCTAACTTTCATTTTTTAAGAAAAACAAAAAGATGAGTCAAAAAAAGATACTTTCATACGAAATAAAAATGAAAATAAAAAATTAAATAAATCAAAACAAAACGAAAATCAAAAATTTTTTCCTCAAAACATAATAAGTGGAATTTATGTTAAATTACCGCATAACATTTAAATACATATACGAAAAATAAAAACAACCATTGACCCAGCAATTTTCTTGAACATGGGAGTATATTTCTTCTTCTCTAAGAATAACTTGAGAATTATATGTTCAATTAAAAAAAAAAAAAAAAAAAAAAAAAAAAAAAAAAAAAAAAAAAAACCTCTGTTCATTCTGCAACAGGATGAAGACGAAAAGGCAAAGCTAAAACTTGGGGAAAAAGCTTTTCATTTCCCGCTTATTTGATGGGTAAACTTATAAACTTATGTTACAAAGCCTACCGTTCTAGTGGCAAACTTGTCATAACAGTGTACAAACATGACTTATTATTATACTGATGATTTGCTTCTTTCAAAAACCAAAAAATAAAAACATATGTCCTATTGAGAAAAAGAGAGTATCCAAAAGAGTCTCCTCTCAAGTACACATAACACCATCATCTGTAAATATGTTATATAATTTATTTTTTTTTTTTTTCGCTTATGAAACAATTAAACCTAATAAAAATAACTTTCTTCAAAAAATATATATATGCATATATATATATATATATATTTACTTTGAGCTTGTGAAGCATGTCGTTTTGGTACCACATTTTAAGATGGAAAAAAAAACAATAAAAAAAATTGTAATCCGGTGCATAATTATTGTGTATCTTAAGGCTACGATTAACAAATTGGAAGCTGACAGATAATAAATTACTTTTAAACTAGCACAAAATTACGTACACATTTTTTGGTTGGTTTGGTAGTTTTGATATACTAAAAAAAATGTAAATATACATGTATATATGCTACCGGATTAATTGTCTATGTATCCACAGCAAACTTCTATAAGTTTCCAAAAGAGGATGAAATTAAAATTAAACATATTTCAAAAGAGAAGAAAAGGAAATTTCCCTTGACCCCATAATATCAGCAAATATTCTGGCTTTTGTTTTTTCTGATCCATTACCCCATCACTTTTTTTTTTTTTTTTCCTCTAGCTTTTGTGATAGGGTCAGCTAGTTATATAGTGTATACCGACTATATGTGTGTGACCATGAATTCAAGTCTTTCACGTTTCTCACAAGGATTTACGAGAATAATCTGAAGACCAAAATTATCTTGGTAGTTTTTTTTTTTTTTTTTTTTTTTAAACAAAGGAAGATATCATTAATACTAAAAACATATTCCAAACCAAAAGATAATGTAACGATCCTACAATACAACGGACATAATCCTCAATTGAGACAGGTTCTATCAATAAAATCTGATCTTTTCAGAGAAAAAAGCATATTCTTAAGGCTTAAAAATAAGAAAGTATATCAACATACTAATATCGGGTATAGATAATGTTCTTTTTGAAAAAAACTATAGAATATTTCCCCTTTTGTTCTTATTTTTTCTTTTTCTTTTTCTTACTCAATTTCCCCTCATCCAAGTAAGTTCTCATGATGAGATATGCGATGACGATTATTCGACTATACCAAAACCCCTTTGACTCTAGGGCCGCCGTTGAAATTGCTCATGCAACGAAGATTTATATAATTCCAAGAATGAAAACTCTCCTAATCTCTCACTAAATTAATCAGCAGGAAAAAAAAAAAAAAAAACAGTATGTCTATAACTATATAGATTGACTATATATATATATATATAGAAAACCTGAAGCTTGAATTTGTCAAACTCATTAACCAAGTTTCACAGTTTCATTCATTGTATGGTACATGTTCGGATGGTACAATGCATTAAGGATTCGGCTCATATTTTCCTTTTTTTATCTCTTTATATCACTTTAACAATATCATGATATATCACTGATAAAATTGATATGAAATTTTAACTAACGCATGATGATATAAATTGATAATGCTCAATTTCATTGTTGAATTAATATTACATCATTGACAATGGGAGAGAACAAATCTAAACTTTTCTAAAAAACTAGCTCCAGTTAGTAAGGGTTTTTTTTTTTTTTTTTTTTTTTTAAAGAATAAACACCAGTAGTTTTGCACTAGTCCTAAATCCCTCTCGCTCTGCCACTCTCTATCACTAAAGTTTGCACCGTATATATTTCTCTTTTAAGGTCAGAGTCCGGCGCAGCCTTTTGGTTGGCCATCAGACTCCCGACCTATAGAAGATGCTTTTGGACTACACGGTGATGGTTTTCATAGCAAGATGGCTTTGTGGTTGGAAGGGATGCATTTTGATCTTTTTGGTCATTTAGTTTAGCTTGTCACTTGAGGTATTATCCATGGAGTTTGAGTTTTTTTCTCCTATTTATGATGGTTGTTTGTTTGAAATAAAGGCGATGATGTTTCCACCATGTTGGTGTTACATTTTTTCATTATGTTTTTGTTTCTGTTTTGTAACAAGGGAGGTGGTTTCTCCATACTTTCGTACTGGATTGGAATCCGCTAGAGTTATTTCTATACGGTGTTGGTGGTGACCTTTTTACTATAGGTTTTTTGGTTTCAATTGATTGGAGTTTGCTATTGATTATAGTGGTATTGTTAAAAAAACCATATGTATGCTCGATAATTGGTGTGCCTTTTCGATTTTCCATTGTTGGAATCCGGTGCACATTTCACCTCCTTGTGTGCTTCATTAGAACTTACTGGTGGAACTGATCTGTAATTGGGGTTAAGTTTCCTTGTGTTATGAGGTCATTCCAGTCATTGGTGTTTGTCTTTTCTTGATTTGGAATACAATTATCATTTTCCAAAAAAAAAAAAAAAAAAAAAAAATCTAAACATTACTAAATGATGTCAACTCCTTTATATTTAATACAGCACCAAAAAAGACGTCAGCCATGAGCCAAAGCTCCTCCAAGCCCTCTCTGACTTTAGCTAATCAACTTTTAAACAAACAATTTACCAAATTAGGATAGCTAAGCAAGCAAGCCTTGAAATAATCTGAATACCCTTTTTTTCTGCGAAGACATTTACAAGGCCATGTATAAAAACAACAGTCCCAAAATATTCCCTTCCAAAAATTACAAGTTTCTCAGATATATACATTACATTATTACAAAACCTTTTTTTGTACTTGCAATTCTTGTCCCAAAAAAAAAATTTTTTTTTTTCCATGAATCAGTTAAGTTTAGTCATTTTACATCTCATTCTGGTGCTGCAGCTATTTCTTCATGTCGAAGCGGACACGAAAGACCGATCGGAGTATCCTCCGCCGAAACATTTGAGTGCTCAACTAAACCTTGTTGTGGTTATAGGAATGCTGAGCATAATTTCTGTGACTGTCATGACTTTTCTTCTTCTTTCATACATAAAATTCTGCTATAGAAGTGAGATTGCTGATAGAAATCCGCCGCAGAGTGACACAGGACTCGTTAGCGCAAGCAACAGATTTTCAGGAGTTGAAAAGTCGGTTATCGAGTCACTTCCTGTCTTCAGATTCTCCTCTCTGCAGGGTTCGAAGGAAGGGCTGGAATGTGCGGTCTGTCTATCGAAATTTGAAGACGTCGAGGTTCTTAGATTGCTGCCAAAGTGCAAACATGCCTTTCACATTAACTGTATTGATCATTGGCTTGAGAAGCACTCTAGCTGTCCTCTTTGCAGGCACAAAGTGAGCACCGAGGATCTGACACCGACCGGCGATTCAAACAGCGCGAGATTCTTGTCGAACAATCAATCGGAGATGAGAGAAGACTCGAACAACATAGAGCTGTTTGTCCAAAGAGAAGAAAGCTAAAGAGGGTCTTCAAGATTCAGCATAGGAAGTAGCTTTAGGAAGATTCACGAAAATGGCGGTCGTCGAAAAGAAGAGGAATTGCTAATCCAAAAATTTTTACATGAGCACAACCACAAGTTAACTGTTTCGAATTTCCACTTCAACAACAGGTGGAGCAAATTGAATTCTTCTGATCTCATGTTCTTGAACTCCGAGATGCTCAACGACATTTCGAGCGGTAGATTCTCTTCGACGAATTGGAACAACGTGATCGACATGTCATCTACGGGAAAAGACTTGGAAAACAAGGAAATCATGAAGAAGAAGGAAGAGATGGAGATCGAAAGATGCTTCATAGCAAGGTTGGATTAACAAGTACTTCAGTTTCGAGCTCTCTGACGAATTCGGGCGAATAAAGATCGGTCTCGGAGGTCATTTCCCTTTCAAGATATGGAAATTTTGGCATGAAGAACAAAATCACAGAGTCAAGATATGGAATTTGGTTGCCTACTCCAAGAAGAACAGTCCAATGGTTTGCCAATAGAGAGAAAAGGTCTCAACTTTCTCATAACCTACAAAAACAGCCCTTGGATGTGTAGTAATAACCATTAAAATCATTGTTGTTTCTTCAAAAAGTTTGTTTTTCTCCGCAGTTCTTATATTTGTTCAAAACTTTTAATCTAAAATTCTTTTTAATCTTTTTTTCTTCTGATTTTTATGGAATTATAAGCTTCTTGTATATGTTTTAGATACTTCATTTCTAGTATACAGGCTGAAGAGACATGCATGCAGCCAGCTATAACATTATTTTCCCCTTATATTGTGCACATGCTTTTATTATTATTTATTTTTTTTCTTTTTCATCAGTAGACTCCTTTCACACGTTTACGCTTAAGAAAAAGTCTTGAGAAGGGAAGACTACAACGTTCACTGAAAGGCTCTACAAGAGGATCCTATTTCTCGATAAGGAAGGCGTTACATTCATCTTTGTTTATTTTCTTTTATTTTTTCTTTTTTGGTGAAAAATAAAGGAATTGATTAGTAATATCTTATTTTAGTTGGTTTAGTGAGTTTAAAATTGAAGTGTAAGAATTCTAATAAAAGATATGAAATAAACCCTATCAAAAGAGCTATATTTTGAATCCTCAAATTATAATATGATGTATTAGTTAAGAAAAACATATTTAATATTTAGAAGTATGAGATGAGATTTTTTTGGATATTTTCTTTTCTCAAGATGGCACATGTCTTTATTTTTTACTTTTTGCTTTTTGAAAAAAACAAATCATCAGTATAATAATAAGTCATGCTTATACATTGTTATTACGAATTTGCCATTCGATCTAACAAAAAATTTTATGTCCGATTGTACTTGGTTTTTCTTTTTTCCTTATAATTTGTGAGCTCCTATGCTCTGTTTGTTTGTTTTTGTTTTTGTTTTGTTTTTTTTTTGAGCCATATTGGGCTTCTCCAATGTGAGACTTTTTTTTTTTTTTTTTTTTTAAATCTGATTCTTCAAGACTTGCTCCTCATTGTTCTATGGTGGTTTTTTTGTATAAAATAAACAAGAAAAGAAAATAGAATTGACTTCATTGTATGTTTTATGTTTTTTTCTATTTAGAGATATATCTTTATTCAGATAAAGATACCATTGATCAATTCATTTTGAATCACATAGATGTCAATTGTTCCATTGTCTACGAATATTATGGATCAACCATCTAATTTTCATTTTCTAAGAAAAACAAAAAGATGAGTAAAAAAAAGATCCTTTCGTACGAAATAAAAATAAAAATAAAAATAAAAATAAAAAATAAAAAAATAAAAACAAAACGAAAATCAAAATTTTTTTCCCCAAAACATAATAAGTGGAATTTATGTTAAATTACCACGTAACATTTAAATACATATACGAAAAATAAAAACAAAGACAACAAAGCCTACTGATCTAGTGGCAAACTTGTAATAACAATGTATAAACATGACTTATTATTATGCTGATAATTTGCTTCTTTCAAAAAGCAGAAAGTAAAGACGTGTCATATTGAGAAAGAGAGACTGTCCAAGAGAGCTTCCTCTCTAGTGCACATAGAATTTATCATCTGTAAAAATGTTATCTAATTGAATAATCTTTTTCTTTTTTTTTTTTTTGCTTATGAAACAATTAAGCCTATTAAAAATAACTTTCTTCAAAAAATATATATATGCATATATATATATAGATATAGATATATTTACTTCGAGCTTGTGAGGCATGTCGTTTTGGTACCACATTTTAAGAGGGGAAAAAACAATAAAAAAAAAAATGTAATTCGGTGCTACAATTATTATGTATCTTAAGGCTACGATTAACAAATTGGAAGCTGACAGATAATAAATCACTTTAAAACTATCACAAAATTTCGTACACATTTTTTGGTTGGTTTGGTAGTTTTGATATACTAAAAAAAATGTAAATATGCATGTATATATGTTACCGGATTTCTTGTCTATGTATCCACAGCAAACTTCTATAAGTTTCCAAAAGAGGATGAAATTAAAATTAAACATATTTCAAAAGAAAAGAAAAGGAAATTTCCCTTGACCCCATAATATCAGCAAATATTCTGGCTTTTGTTTTTTCTGATCCATTACCCCATCACCCTTTTTTTTTTTTTTTTTTTCTAGCTTTTGTGATAGGGTCAGCTAGTTATATAGTGTATACCGACTATTTGTGCATGACCATGAATTCAAGTGTTTCACTTTTCCCACAAGGATTTACGAGAATAATCTGAAGACTAAAATTATCTTGGTTTTTTTTTTTTTTTTTTTTTAAGAAAGGAAGATATCATTAATACTAAAAACATATTCCAAATCAAATAAAATAACGTAACGATCTTATAATACGACGGACATAATTCTCAATTAAGATCAGTTCCACCAATAAAATCTGATGCTTTATAGAAAGAAAAATATATTTTTAAGACTTAAAAATAAGATTGTATATCAACACATTAACATCGGGCACATGTAAATTTCTTTTTGAACAGGATTCAAAAAAAAAAAATTTTTCTTTTTGAACAAAACTATGGAATGTTTCTCGTTTTGTTTTTATTTTTTCTTTTTCTTTTTCTAACTCAATTTCCCCTCATCCGAGTAAGTTCTCATGATGAGATATGCGATGACGATTATTGGACTATATAAAAACCCATTTGACTTTAGGGCCGCCAACGAAATTGCTCGTGCAAAAAAGATTGAATATAATACCAAGAATGAAAACTCTCCTTATCTCTCACTAAATTAGTCAGCAGAAAAAAAAAAAAAAAACAGTGTGTGTATAACTATATAGATTGACTATATATATATATGTGTGTGTGTATATATATAAAACCTGAAGCTTCAAATTTTCAAACTCATTAACCAAGTTTCACTGTTTCATTCATTGTATGGTATATGTTCGGATGGTACAATGCATTAAGGATTCGGGTCATATTTCCCCCTTTTTTATCTTGTCATATCACTTTAATAATATCATGACACATCACTGATAAAATTGATATGAAATTTTAATTGATGTATGATAATATAAATAAATAATGCTCAATTTCATTGTTGAATTAATATTACATCATTGACAATGGGAGAGAACAAGTCTAAACATTTCTAAAAAACTAGAGCAAGTTTTTTTTATTTTTTTCTTTTTTTAAAGAATAAACACCAGTATTTTTGCATTGATCCTAAATCCCTTTCCCTCTCTTTATCACTAGGATTTGCACCATTCATATTTCTCTTTTAGGGTCAAGAGTCTGGTGCCGTCTTTTGATTGGCCACCAGACTCTTGACCCTAGAAAGGATGCTTTTGGACTCCACGGTGATGGTTTTCATGACGGGATGGCTTTGTGGTCGGAAGATACGCATTTTGATATTTTTGATCATGTAGTTTGGCTTGTCACCAGGGGAATTATTCATAGAGTTGGGGTTTTTTTTCTCCTATTTGTGATTGTTGTTTATTTAAAATAAAGGCGATGGTGTTTCCACTATGTAAATGTTACAATTTTTTTATTATGTTTTTATTTCTATTTTATAATAACGGAGGTGGTCTTCCAATGATCTTGTACTAGATGTATGTCCAATTCGCTAGAGTTATTTCTAGGCGGTTTTGGTGTTGACCTTTTTACTATAGATCTCTTGATCTCAATCGATTGGAGTTTTCCATTGACTATAGTGGTTTTGTTGAAAGAGCCATATGTGTGCTCGATAATTGGTGTGCCTTTTCGATTTCCCGTTATTGGAATTCAATGCACGTTTCACCTCCTTATGTGCTTCATTAGAACTTACTGGTGGAACCGATCTGTAATTGGGATTAAGTTTCTTTATGTTATGAGGTCATTCTAATAATTGATGTTTGTATTTTCTTGATTTGGAATATAATTACCATTTTCAAAAAAAAAAAATCTAAACATTTGTAAATGATGTCAACTCCTTTATATTTAATACAGCACCAAAAAAAAAGTCAACCATAAGCCAAAGCTCCTCCACCCCCTCTCTGACTTTAGCTAATCAACTTTTTAAAAATGCAATTTATCAAATTAAGAAAGCTAAGCAAGCAAGCAAGCTTTAAAATAATCAGAATACCCTTTTTCCTACAAAGACACTTATAAGGCCATGTATTAAAACAACACTCCCAAACTATTCCCTTCCAAAATAACTTTCTTCAAAAAATATATATATGCATATATATATATATATATTTACTTTGAGCTTGTGAAGCATGTCGTTTTGGTACCACAACTTAAGAGGGAAAAAAACAATAAAAAAATTGTAATTCGGTGTCATAATTATATGTATCTTAAGGCTACGATTAACAAATTGGAAGCTGACAGATAATAAATTACTTTAAAACTAGCACAAAATTACGTACACATTTTTTGGTTGGTTTGGTGGTTTTGAGATACTAAAAAAAATGTAAATATACATGTATATATGCTACCGGATTAATTGTCTATGTATCCACAGCAAACTTCTATAATTTTCCAAAAGAGGATGAAATTAAAATAAAACATATTTCAAAAGAAAAGAAAAAGAAATTTCCCTTGACACCATAATATCAGCAAATATTCTGGCTATTTTTTTTCTGATCCATTACCCCATCACCTTTTTTTTTTTTTTTTTTTTTTCTAGCTTTTGTGATAGGGTCAGCTAGTTATAGAGTGTATACCGACTATATGTGTGTGACCATGAATTCAAGTGTTTCACATTTCTCACAAGGATTTATGAGAATAATAATCTGAAGACCAAAATTATCTTGGTAGTTTTTTTTTTTTTTTTTTTTTTTAAGAAAGGAAGATATCATTAATACTAAAAACATATTCCAAACCAAAAGATAATGTAGCAATCCTATAATACGACGGACATGATCCTCAATTGAGACAGATTCTATCATTAAAATCTGATTTTTTTAAAGAGAAAAGAATAATCTTAAGACTTAAAAATAATAAAGTATATCAACACACTAATATCGGGTATGGATAAGGTTCTTTTTGAATAAAACAATAAAATATTTCTCCTTTTGTTCTTATTTTTTTCTTTTTCTTTTTCTTACTCAATTTCCCCTCATCCGAGTAAGTTCTCATGATGAGACATGCGATGACGATTATTGGACAATACCAAAACCCCTTTGACTTTAGGGCCGCCGATGAAATTGCTCATGCAACAAAGATTTATATAATTCCAAGAATGAAAACTCTCCTAATCTCTCACTAAATTAATCAGCAGGGAAAAAAAAAAAAAAACAGTATGTGTATAACATATAGGTTGAGTAAATATATATATATATATATATATATATAGAAAACCTGAAGCTTGAATTTGTCAAACTCATTGACCAAGTTTCACAGTTTCATTCATTGTATGGTACATATTCGGATGGTACAATGCATTAAGGATTCGGCTCATATTTTTCTCTTTTTTATCTCTTCGTATTACTTTAACAATATCATGATACATCACTGATAAAATTGATGTGAAATTTTAACTGATGCATGATGATATAAATAGATAACGCTCAATTTCATTATTGAATTAATATTATAACATTGACAATGGGAGAGAACAAATCTAAACATTTCTAAATGATGTCAACTCCTTTATTTTTAATACAGCACCCAAAAAAAAGTCAGCCACAAGCCATAGCTCCTCCACCTCCTCTCTGACAGCTAACCAACTTTTAAACAAACAATTTACCAAATTAAGATAGCTAAGCAAGCAAGCAAGCCTTGAAATAGTCTGAATACCCTTTTTTTCTGCGAAAAGACATTTAGAAGGCCATGTATAAAAACAACATTCCCAAACTATTCCCTTCCAAAAATTACAAGTTTCTCAGACAAAGATACACATCACATAAACCTTTTTTTGTACTTGCAATTCTAGTCAAAAAAAAAAATTTATTTTTTCTTCCATGAATCAGTTAAGTTTAGTCATTTTACACCTCATTCTGGTGCCGCAGCTACTTCTTCATGTCGAAGCGGACACGACAGACCGCTCGGAGTATTCTCCGCCGAAACATTTGAATGCTCGACGAAGCCTTGTTGTGGTTATAGGAATGCTGAGCATAATTTGTGCGACTGTCATAACTTTTCTTCTTCTTTCATTAATAAAATTCTGCTATAGAAGTGAGATTGCTGATAGAAATCCGCCGCAGAGTGACACGGGAATCATTAGCGCAAGCAATAGATTTTCAGGAGTAGAAAAGTCGGTTATTGAGTCACTTCCTTTCTTCAGATTCTCCTCTCTAAAGGGTTCGAAGGAAGGGCTGGAATGTGCGGTCTGTCTATCGAAATTTGAAGACGTCGAGGTTCTTAGATTGCTGCCAAAGTGCAAACATGCCTTTCACATAAACTGTATTGATCATTGGCTTGAGAAGCACTCTAGCTGTCCTCTTTGCAGGCAGAAAGTGAGCACCGAGGATCCGACACCGACCGTTGATTCAAATAGCCCGAGATTCTTGTCGAACAATCAATCGGAGATGAGAGAAGACTCGAACAACATAGAGCTGTTTGTCCAAAGAGAAGAAAGCTAAAGAGGGTCTTCAAGATTCAGCATAGGAAGTAGCTTTAGGAAGATTCACGAAAAGGGCAGTCGTCGAAAAGAAGAGAAATTGCTAATCCAAAAGGTTTTCATAAGCACAACCACAAGGTAACTGTCTCGAATTTTCACTTCAACAACAGGTGGAGCAAATTGAATTCTTCTGATCTCATGTTCTTGAACTCCGAGATGCTCAACGACATTTCGACCGGTAGATTCTCTTCGACGAATTGCAGCAACGTGATTGATATGTCATCTACGGGAAAAGACTTAGAAAACAAGGAAATCATGAAGAAAAAGGAAGAGATGGAGATCAAAAGATGCTTCAAGCAAGGTTGGATTAACAAGTACTTCAGTTTCGAGCTCTATGACGAATTCGAGCGAATACAGATCGGTCTCGGAGATCATTTCCCTTTCAAGATATGGAAATTTTGGCATGAAGAACAAAATCACAGAGTCTCGTTCTATGTTTGAAAATGATTTGAAAGAAGGAAAAGCCAGAAGGGTTTGGTTGCCTATTGCAAGAAGAACAATCCAATGGTTTGCCAACAGAGAGAAAGCTCACAAGAACAGTCCCTGAATGTATGATTGGAAATTAATAATTGCTTTTTCCTAACATGTCCTTCTCCACTACTTTTGGCCTGAGATCGAAGCTTTCAAATTTTTTTTTTTTCGGTTTTTTTTTTTTGGTTTTTTATTTTTATTTTTTGTTATTTTTGTTTTAAGCTACTGTCGGATCCAATGATTTCCACTAATTTAAAATCTGTCATGATAACCCCATGATATAAACTCTACTCAATCACGACATAATCATGTTCTTGGATGCTTTTATTACACTCGTAATCTTTGAAGAATCTCCAGTTACGTAGCATCTACATCAAATATTCAAGTACTGTATACATCATTAATCTAATTTTTTGCTTCATCGGAACTACAAGTAATAATGAACTTACAGATTGAATCTCTTTATTATAACGAGATTTGTTTTTCCTTCTTCAACTTAATTGTTATTTGAACAAGTAAAAGTTATGTTTTCATATGAGTGGGCAGGAGATTCAATTAAATGAGATTCATTAGCTGAAGTTTCGCCTTAATTATAATAGACTTAGCCAAGATATTTATAACACGATCCAAAAAAGCCCCACTTATCGGTATCTGCACAATTCATCCTGTTGCAATGTTCACAATATGCAAATGTTACTAGGACGGTCATAAATTGTTCACCATGCAAAAATATATATGAGGGAGAAACATATTAGAGAAAATACCTAGTATTTGAAAAACAAATGAAAGATATAAAATGATCTTTTCCTTTTTGATAATGATACATAATGATCAGTTGTGTCAATATTATACGCTCAAAAGTAAATGTCAATCTAAAATAACCACTAATGGATGATACAAATATATTATAATAATATATATGGATTACTTTACAAATTTACCCTATAAAAGAATTTTCCTTTATTCATAGATACTCCTAACAATAGGGCAAAAAGAACATGTGCTATCATATTAATGGGTAGAAAAACCAAAAAAAAAAAAAAAAAGTTTACCCTATAAAAGAATTTTCCTTTATTCATAGATACTCCTAACAATAGGGCAAAAAGCAAGTGTTCTTAGTAATAGTAAAATTCAATTTATGCTAATAAAAATTTCACTACGAAAAAGACAAAACATGAATGCCATAAAAGTACCCTTACTTTCAATTTGTGGTTTATTTGCTTTCAAACTCATGTTTAAAACTTTTTTCTACAATACTTTCTCTCACAACAAATTTGAACTTGGACACCTAAAAGCAGTTTAAACCCCTCCCCAACAAACAACCTATCAGTCTCTCCAAAATCCGGATAAGTTGCTTTGTTTAATTATGCTTTACAAAATAATAATAATAATAATAATAATATTAAAAAATTCCCTTCTCCGAGTTATTCTCCTAATGACATATGCGATCACAATTATTGGACTATATAAAAATCCCTTATAGACTTTTTTAGGGCATACCAAATTGCTCATGCAACTAAGGTTGACTTTCCATAAATGAAAACTCCCCTAACCTCTTATTAAATTATTTAGCAGAAAGAACATAGCATGTGTATCATATATATATACACAGTTTTCTATATGATACTGCACTTATAATATATATCTAAGACTTATTTAGAATCTTTGGGGTGTTTGGTTTCACACTCATTTTAAACTAAATTGTATTTTTTTCATCATGATTTTTATCTTTTTCTGAAAAAGTTTTTTGTCTTTTCTAAAAAAGTTTTTTATCTTTTCTGAAAAATTACTATTGAAACTTAAAAATATTAAACTAAACTCATTCATCAAACACCCCCTTATAACATAATATTATTTAAACCGTTGATTGATACAATATAACACAAATCACGTTATAAATAATATACGTGAGGGGTAGGAGCCCATTTATAAATATATTTATTTATATATATAATTGCTATGGAAAAGCTGAAGCTTGAAAATGTCAAAATTCCTTAACCAAGTTACATTGTGTCAATTATTATCTGGTACATATGGATGCACAAATATTTATACTAGTGGCCTGTTTCATCGCTTAATTTGACATAAAAAGTGGCAATAACAAATCAGTTATACCCCTGATGTCACTTCCTTTTTCTTAATTACATTATTGCCCGAGAAAAGTCTTGTAATAATTCACAAGCCAAAGCTCCCCCGAGTTCTTCCTCTTGTCTAACTAAACAAATTTTAAACAAATAATTTACCAAATTAAGCTAGCCAAGCAAGCCATTAAAAAAGAAAGATGAATACCCTTTTCTGCAAAGGCATTAAAAAGGCCGCCAAGCATAAAAACAACACCCAAAAGAAAGACATGTATATGCACATATCTCTATATGTATATAAGTACATATACCCATATTGTCCTTAACAGACATTTCTTTAGGTGCTTACAGTTCTTGCCTAAGTTTTTTTTTTTTTGTCGATCATGATCCAGTTAAGTTTGGTCATTTTACATCTCATATTGGTGCTGCTTCTTCCTCATGTTGAAGCAGACATGATGGGCCAGCCGGAGTACGTTTCGCCGGAATATTCAAATCTTCCACCAAGCCTACTTGTTGTTGTAGGAATTTTAAGTCTCATGTCTATGATAACTCTTCTTCTTCTTGTATACGTAAAACTCTGCCACAGAAGACACTCTGCCGATACAGACCCGCCGCAGAATGACACGGTACTCTTTAGCACAAGCAATAGAGTTTCCGGAGTAGACAAGTCAGTTATTGAGTCACTTCCCTTCTTCAGATTCTCCTCTCTAAAGGGTTCGAAGGAAGGGCTGGAATGTGCGGTCTGTCTATCGAAATTTGAAGACGTCGAGATTCTTCGAATGCTGCCAAAGTGCAAACACGCCTTCCACATAAACTGCATTGACCATTGGCTTGAGAACCACTCTAGCTGTCCTCTTTGCAGGCACAAAGTGAGCATCGAGGATCTGACACCGACCGGCGATTCAAACAGCTCGAGATTCTTGTCGAACAATCCGTCGGGGCTGAGAGAAGACTCAAACAACATAGAGCTGTTTGTCCAAAGAGAAGAGAGCCAAAGAGGATCTTCAAGATTCAGCATTGGAAGCAGCTTCAGGAAGATTTTCGAAAAGGGCGGTGAGAAAGAAAATCACTTGTTCATACGAAAAGAAACCGACGCAGATCAGAAAATTTTCCACAGGCACAACCACAAGATAACCATTTCAGGCTTCCACTTCAACAACAGGTGGAGCGATCTTTGCTCTTCCGACCTCATGTTCTTGAACTCCGAGATGCTCAACGACATGTCGAGCGGTGGATTCTCTTCGACGGATTGGAACAACGACATTTCTTCTACGGGAAAATCGGTAGAAAACAAGGAAATCATGAGGGCCGAGGAAGAGATCGAATTCGGAAAATCGTTGCAGAGCAAGGCTGGTATAACAACTGCTTCAGCTTCAAGCTCTCTGATGAATTGCGGCAAACAAAGATCGGTATCGGAAATCGCTTCGCTTTTGAGATTTACAGAGTCTAGTTCTATGCTTGAAGAAAATGTGGAACAAGACAGAAGCAGAAGAGTTTGGCTGCCAATTGCAAGAAGAACAGTCCAGTGGTTTGCCAACAGAGAGAGAACCTCACAGCGACAGACCTTGGATGTTTGATGGTGAAATTCATAATTGCTCCTGCCAAGTATGTTCTTGTCCACTTTTGTTTGTTTGGGATCCAAGCTCTTATTTTTATTTTTATTTTTTCTGAGTTTTTTCATGATTGTTAAAGTTATGTCAATTTTAAGTTACTGTTGTTCAAATATGCAATGTTGGGAGTGTACGAACAAAAAAATCCCACATTTTCTAAAGATAAAAAGGAAAAAGAGGTAAATTGCTCTTTTCTGAAAGTATTAATGATAAATAGCATATTTTAGTTACACGTAAATAAATTATTATTGTGTTTACCTCAAATATTTTAAAAAGATGTTATTTATCATTAATATTACGAGAAAATAGCATATTTATTGTAATTTTTTAGTGTAAAATCAGGAACGTGTTTAAAAGGATTTTGGCTATTCTTCTAAATAGATTGAGATGGAAACCCTAAGGTCCAACAACAAGTTTGTTACGGGATTATTGGCATCGACTTTATTAACTTTAAAACTTCCTCATAGATTTCGGTTTCGTACCTAAAATTTAATACCTTGAACTCCTTCCCATCCGTTGAGTCATGTGCAGGGGCTGTTTTCATGTATAAAGTTAGGTCCGTTTAGTGTATGAGTTTGAGTTGAAATTTTTAAGTTTGAATAGTAACTTTTGTTGATTTTTTAGAAAAGACAAAAAACTTTTTCAGAAAAAGATAAAAATTTGAGTTTAAACCTTAAGTTTAAACATGAGCTCCAAACGGAGCCTTAATTACAGCTTTCATTTTTCAGCTCAATCATTATAAACATGTTTTAAATTACTTGTTTAACACGTTTGATCAAGGATTGTGCCTTGTTGTTTAATGCAGGTTTCGATTTGGGAATTGTTTTAATTTTGGCGAAGTTCTCATAATTTTATTGGCATATGAAAGTTTTGTTGATAATAATTTATGTAAGAATTCTAAGCGTTGAGTACTTTTAACAACACAAGGTAAGTCCAGTTTGGGATTGCTTTCAGAATATTTAAAACTAGTTCCCAAAAACACCAATGTAGATCAAAATATGTGTTTTGTTTGCTTTATTTCGTGAGTTGGTTTAGGAATTTTGAAATAGTGAAATTGTTTTATTTTGTAGTATTAAAAAATATGTGGGCCATGCTGACTGGGCCTCATTCTTCCCTCTGTCGAACCAGCCCGCAATTGCAGCTTGGTCCGGCCCAACTCCTTTTTTTCCTCTCGAGAAAATTAGGTAAAGAGCCATGTTTTAAATAAATTCTTATAGTTTTGTTCACTCTAATACTAAAGTTGATAATTTTATAAAATTACAAAATTGTTAACTTTAATATTATGATGGACATGAATGTAAGTTGTCAAATTGATGGCATTATCACATGTAACCCTATTCTCTCTCCATGTCAAAATTGTCTGGCCTCCGGCACAAGCCTCATCAGCAAAATTGTAGTAAATAGCATTTTCACAAAAATAATTAAAATAAATAATAATACTAGAAAATAAATTTCTCAATAAATATTAGGATTTATTTATAAATATCCCCCGAACTATGTATTTTATTTTATTTTACTTCCTGAATTATTAAAACCATTCATCTTGCCCTTTGAACTACACAAAATCATTCAAATTTCCGCCTCCATCCAATTTCGTTTATAAACTTAACAGAATTCTTATGTGTCATACATTAAAAAATTAACTAAATGTATTTTAAAACATAAGGAAAAATCTAATTTCCTAAATTCAAATGTCACTCTGCCATTTTTTCTCACTTTCCCCCTCCCTGCCATCGCACTGGCCAGTCCACAATTGCCAACCCTTGCGAACTCAATGTTGCCAGAGTGTCGACCCTGTGCACGTTGCGAGAGATTTGTAGGTGGGTGAGGTGACGAGCATACCTTAGTCCACCGTTGCACCGTCGGTAGCTTCGTCGCTCCACCCCAATCAAGCATCCATCCTCCTTCCTCGACGAGCTCACCCTACGGTGGCACTCTCCCCTGGCCGCGAAGTGAAACCTCAACAACACGGCACACTGAGTTCTCTCTCTCTCTCTCTCTCTCTTTTTTTTTTCCTGAATATCCATAATGTAGTTGTTTGTACATGTCCTGTTTTGGGTTTTTTTTTTTTTTTTTTCCTTTTCTGGGTTTTTGCTCTCTTGTCCATTTGGTGAATGAGTTTGAGTTGAAAATTTTAAATTTCAATAGTAACTTTTATTGACTTTTCATAAAAGATAAAAAACTTTTTCAGAAAAAACAAAAAAATTTTCAGAAAAAAACAAAAACTAAGATGAAAAAGTACATTTTAATTTGAAATGAGATAGAATCAAACATAAGTCTTCATTTTCATTTATGGGGACATGTATGGAGAGAGAGAACGAGAGGGAAGAGGGGTGAGAGAGAAAAAAAAATCATTTTTAAGGAGTTTATTTTTGTTTTTATTTTATTTGAGATTTATACCTTAAAATCAATTTGTTTAATCTTTTGTAATATTCCACAACAACAATTCTATTAGTTTATAAACAAAATTAGATTGAAGAGGTAATTTGAATGATTTTATATAATTTCATAAACAAAATGAACGATTTTGATAATTTAAGGGATAAAATAAAATAAGTACATATTTTTGGAGGATTTTCATAAAATTAATCTTAAATATTAACATATATAGAAAAATAAGTAGTCTAAAAAAAATAAATCAAATCTGTTATTTATTTTAATTATTTATGCGAATATTGACTTCTTTCTAGTAAAAAGCGAACCTAGCAATCCCATTGATAACTCCTCCGGATAGTACTTTCTTCGTTGAAGGTGTTGTTTGGTGAAATCTTGATCGTTAAAGGTCAACGTTAATGGCAAGGCGCTTGCCAGTGAAGAAAATGTCAACTTTTTGGTAGGTCCCCCTTGGCCAATACTTGTGCTACAATTATCATATTTTTATCGTCACTGTTTTGCTAATCTAACTCGCAATGCTGACCCATTAGTTTAAAAAAAATGTTATTTTATGCAGATACCTTATTAAATTTGTGTTAAGATTAATGCTCCGTTTGGTGATTCAACTCAAACTTAAATTTTTCATCTCAGTTTTTATTTTTTTCTGAAAAGTCAATAAAAAATATAATTAGTTTTTAAAAAGTCAACCAACTCTAATTTAAAATTTTCAATTCCAACCGTAACACCAAACAGAGGCTAAGTAAATATGGTACGCAAAAAAAAAAAATTTGTCAAATGTAACTCATGTGCAAAAAAATATTCATACAAATTTAATAGAAGTAAAAAGGACTCACGGTATAAAAAAGTATAAATTCAACAGATTAATTGTCACGGAAAAAATTTTAACAACTAAATTTTGATATTCAAAAAATTCAGGAGTGTTGAAAAAAAAAAGTGACTAGTGATGCCTTTGGCTCACTCCACATCATTTACATCCAGAAAGCCATATGTTTTGGAAGAAGTTTGTACGGTTTAGGAAGGGGTTTTAATTGATCAAAAAGAAGAATCTACTTCAACCGATATGCCCTTAGGTACGCCATACATAACATAGAAATCACACTTGGAAACGGTGGATAATTAACTAGAGTTCATTTCTCATTGGGCGGTTGTGAGATCTCCCATGCTTGTGACCAGCTGGCGTTCTCAATAGACTAACCATTTTTTATCCTTATCACTTTTCATTGCATAATTAACTAAAGACCTTAATTACTACATTAAAATGCATCCATGTGCAATTCATAGGACATGTCGCCGGATTTCTTGTCTATGTAGCTGTTCCCAACAGCTTGTTTTTCCCATACGGGGGAATGAACCAAAACTTTGTGTGTGTGTTTGACAAACATATGTCATCCATTTTAGCCAATCAAACCATGAAATCATCATCCACGCCATCTCTTTAATTTCTTGTAAATAAACATCAACTTAAAATATAATTAATATAGTACACACACAAATATATATACACACACACACACAAGGAGGATGAGATCAAAATGGCTTCACTATATTAACAAATATTCAGCTCTTGTCTTCTTTAATCCAATCTAATATCCCATCACTTCTTTTAACCTATTATGATGGCGTCACCTAAATTATACAATGTATTTATTGTGTCTTCACCTTTGTTTGCTTTGAATCATGAAAAAAAAAAAAAAAAAAAAAAAGAGCACTAAAATTGTTGTCAAGAATAATAAATTTCTTTAATCCAATAGGCCTTTCTATGGTAGGGCTTGATAATGTTTGTTTATTATCGTTGATTTTAGTTTAAAAATAATGACATGAAAGGTAAAAATATGTAGAATAGACAGTTTTAATATATATATATATATATATATATAATGACTGAAAAACAAAATCCTACCGATGATTTTAATTTTTTTTTTTTTCAACTCTTACCGTAGAAATCTCCTAATTCAATTGCATGGTATGAAGTAGTTCACGGGTGGGGGACAAAAAAAGTGGTTGAGGGGTCTCACAGAAGTTATACAATATTTATATAGCAAGATATGGTTGTACCAAGTTACTCGTGCTCAACAATTTTGTGATAAGCTAAGCAAATTTGTTGTTGTTATTATTATTATTGTTATTATTTTAAGTCATGAAGAGACAATCTAGTTTGTCTTTAGTGCCAAAGGTTGTTGTAAACTCCCTTTTTAACAGGTTTGTAGAGTTTATCCAAAATATAAATAAGGAGTCTTGTAAACAATTATTTATAGTGACTTTCACGAGGCCCGTGAGGCAAGTTCACCCTTAGGCATAAACTGGACTAGATAAAATCATCTTGACTTTTGGTAAATGCAAAATTGATCATTATTGCATATTATTACATTGACTTTATGATAAATAGCATAATAACTAGATAGGCTAAGCTTGGTAATGTCAAAACATGGAAACAAAGAGTAACGGCCAAGAACAAATTTCATATCTTTTCTATGACGGCAAAACTTTTTTTTTTTTAATTTTTAATATTATTTCATCTATATCCTTTAAATTTAAATTTTAAGATCATTCTCACTCTCACTTAACCCCTTTTGTCAAAATTCTAGTTAAAAACATATAGAAAAATAGGAGAACTAGTTTTATTCAGTTCATGACTGTACTTTACTCACTTTTTATTTTTAACTGAAATTCTGAGAGAAGTAGTAAGTTAAGTTATATTCAAAGTTCATGTAAACAAAGTGAGAGTTTTTAAAAATCAAGAACGTATACTTGAATTTTTTTTTTTTTTTTTTTGGGTTCAATTTTAATACCATAAGATAGTAATATTGCCCCAGACATGCCCACCAAAAGCTAAAAGTTGCTCCACCTTGTCAACACAACTAAGTTTTGAAAAAATGATTTACCAAACTAAGATAAACCCGGAAAAAAAAATTATTGAAGAAAACTGACAAACCAGATGGATACCCTATTTCGGCATACACATTGAAAAGGCACATAACAACAGCACCATATAACTACTCTCTTGGGAAATGCAAAGTTTCTCAAACAAAAAAAGATTTATCAGAAAAACACCCTCCCTTTTGTCCGCACAGATGTTAGCCAAACATGCTTAGAGTTCTTGTCAAGTTTCAATCTCTCAATCTTCCTATGAACAGATTTAGTACAATAATTTTACATCTCTTTCTCGCCGCAATTCATGTCGGAGCAGATAACTTTGACTCCGATTATCCGGCCACCACCGAGGATGCTAGCCTCAAACCAAGCCTTGCTGCTGTTCTGGGAATTCTCAGTGTCATGTTTGTGCTAACATTTCTACTTCTTGCTTATGCAAAATACTGCCACAGAAGACAGCCTGCAAGTGTAAATCCGCGACAGACCGCCCTCATCAGCACGAGCAATAGATTTTCGGGCATCGACAAGACGGTGGTCGAGTCGCTTCCTTTCTTTAGATTCTCCTCTCTAAAGGGATCTAGGGAAGGCCTGGAATGTGCAGTCTGTTTGTCGAAATTCGAAAACATCGAAGTTCTTCGGTTATTACCAAAATGTAAGCACGCCTTTCACATAAATTGCATTGACCATTGGCTTGAGAGGCACGCTAGCTGCCCTCTTTGCAGGCAAAGAGTTAGTTCCGACGATTTGAAACTAATCACCTACTCGAATAGCAAGAGATTCTTGTCGAACAATCCATCGGAGCCGAGAGACGACTCGAACAATTTGGAGCTATTTGTTCAAAGAGAAGAAAGCCGCAGAGGGTCTTCGAGATTCAGCATCGGAGGCAGCTTTCGGAAGGTTCACGAAAAGGGCGGCGACAAAGAAGAGGAATTGTTGATCCGACAAGAAACCGAGGCAGATCAGAAAGTGTTGCACAAACACAACCATAAGATACTTGTAACGGATTTTGTGTTCAAGAACAGGTGGAGCAACGTGAGTTCTTCTGACCTCATGTTCTTAAGCTCCGAGATGCTTAACGACGTGTCGAGCTGTAGGTTCACTTCCATGGACTCGAACGACGACATCACAACGTCTACAACACGAAAAGAGGTAGCGAACGAGGAGATAATCAAGATCAAGGAAGAAATGGAGATGAAAAAATCGTTTGAGACCAAGGTTGGGACAATTAGTACTACAGTTTTGAACCCCGGTTTTAGTTCTGCCTTGGGGGGCAAGGCCAGTACTTCAAATCACACATCGAGGTCGGTGATGGGCTCCGGAGAGCAGAGATCGGTGTCGGAAATCACCGCCTTTTCGAGATACAGAGATTCGGGTGTGAGGAACTGGATTGGGGAGTGTTCTTATATGTCTGAAAACAATGGGAAAGAGGAAAATATCAGAAGAGTTTGGTTGCCTATTGCAAGAAGAACAATTCAATGGTTTGCCGATAGAGAGAAAAGGTCTCAATTTCCAGACAATCCACAAAAATATCCCTTAGATGTTTGATGGAAAATCTTTGTTGCTTAGGAAA
The DNA here is from genome assembly GCA_025413485.1 of Ficus microcarpa. Taxonomy (NCBI): domain Eukaryota; kingdom Viridiplantae; phylum Streptophyta; class Magnoliopsida; order Rosales; family Moraceae; genus Ficus; species Ficus microcarpa. The sequence goes on from CM046383.1 coordinate 580,821, forward strand.
TTTAAGTGTTTCTTGTAGAGTTTGTATGTATAATTTTGTTCAAGTATAGAATTACAAGTTCAAGTTGTTTATTTTAAAAATAAAAATAAAAATAACTTTAGTTTTTCAGCTAAACCATGAATGTCCTTTCACTTTTTTTTTTTTTTTTTTTCCTAATAAGTGGTTTTTTGTGATGAACAAATTTTACTATGCCAAAGCAAGTTCTTACAGAATTGTTGTTGGGATTATTATATTCATGATGTCCTTCATAGTGTTATTGACTTATTGGTATTAGTACTAGTGAATAGTTAATAATAGAAAAAATGTTATTGAATTATTTGTATTTTCTTTTTCTTTTTTTTTTTTTTTTTGCTATAGAAATTGCACTGAATTCAAACAAACAATCTTCTTGTTGGACCGTGTAATCCAATCTTTTTATATGCTTTTTTGCATATTTGTAGGGATATGGTCCTCCCTTCAAAAAGAAAAATTAATTTTTTATTTTGGAAGGGGAAAAAAAGATGAGATATTTTATATATTAGAATTTTAGAAAGAAAATCCCAAATTACTAGAAAGAGAAAGCAAATCATGGAACAGCATGAGGCACTTTTTGGTTCCATGATTCAAGCCTTTTTTTTTTTTTTTTTTTCTAGGACTTTCTTGAATAGGAGACGCATTAAATATCTGGCTCCAAATAAAGTCTCTTTCCATCCACAAGACAATGAAAATTTTGAAAATAAAATATCAAGTACATCTAAGTTAAGCTTACTTTGAAAAATGTAAATGCTTTCAATTAAAAAAGAAAAGAAAAGAAAAGACACAAACTTTGAACAATCAAACATTTACCACTTTCTCAAGTTTTCACGCGTTTGATTAGCTCTCTTTAACTCAAAATTTTTATTAATTTTTATCTTTTTTAAAAAGTCAACAAAAAAATATAACTAGTTTTTAAAAAACCAATTAACTCCACTTAAAAATTTCATCTCCAACCGACGAACTGAACGGAAGCTTATAATTTATCACGTGGTGGTTTTTTTTTTCTCCCTTTATGAAAGAGACGCATTAGAATAGAGAAAATCATACACTCTTTGACAATTGTATTGTGTGTACAACATAATAAAAAATTCAATCATGACAAAAGATTTTCTAAAACATGTTGTAAGAAAAAGAAAGAAGATAATAACCTTATACCAAACCTTTGCACGCTCGTATATGCCTTTGTCATTTTGCAATGCACTGTGGCTATAACTTATCAGACAATTAAATGACTAAATCATGATAAGTTAATTTACCCAAAAAAAAAAAAAAAAATCTGTTGCCATTTTACCTTGAGTCTCCGGTTTAAAGTAAAATTTTCATCTCAGTTTTTATCTTTTTCTGAAAAAGTTTTTTATCTTTTCTGAAAAAGTTTTTTATTTTTTCTGAAAAGTCAACAAAAAGTACTATTGAAACTTAAAATTTTTAACTCAAACTCATTCACCAAACGGACCCTAATAACCACGCCTTGTTACCATATCCCAAAAGAGTCTTCATACGATAGGCCTTATATCAGTGATGAATGTTTTCAATCAGCTAATTTTATCAAAATCATTAAAAAAAATTAAAAAATAATAATAATAAAACCAACGCAAAGCATGTTGCTCTTAATATAAATCATATGGTCAAAAAAACATAACTATGTTGATAATATATAATTTTTCAGGTCCTATCCGAAGAAATCTTGAATATAAAATATTTTTCAAAAATACGGATGATGTTTCGTGAACGTGAAAGGTTATTTTGTATGATTTTTTTTCCATATCTCTTGCGCAAGATTTGTGAATTGACGTAAGAGCTGATTCTTCTTTCTTTGTCTTCATGAACAAGTATAAACGAATCATCTTTTGCTTTTATTTTATTTATTTTATTTTTATTTTTATTTTTTATTTTTGCTTGACTAGTTTGTCTTCTGATCAATATTATTTTAATAAATGCACGTATTGCTTAACTTGTTATTAGTAACTCTTTGTGACACTTTATTTTAAGATAATTGAAGATTAGTGGCTGGTTATTGTCATCTAATCCGTGTCTTAATTTAATTGGAATCATTGTCAATTGTCATTGAATATTAGTTTTTGTTGTCGTTGTTTTTGTTGTCGTTTTCCTCTTGTTTATACAGATTTTTTATTTTTGTTATTTTATTTTATTTTTTTGAGGGATTGTTTACATAGGTATGGTAGTAAAGGAAAATGGTAAACAATTACATGTGATGTACAGCTGAGGTCATTTTCAAGTGATTAAAAATCTTCTTAAATATACAAATGCCTCCTAAACCGACATTTATGTTTTTTTTTTTTTTTTTTTTGGATAGATGACATTTGGTTGGTTTTTGTCCGGAAATACCCAGCTCCTTTTAGCCCTTTCCACGATTCTCTTTTGTCTTCTTTCTTTTTCCTATTTTACTTTTCACCTTTTTCTCTAAGCTAGTTTGAAAATGGGCAACTACCATTTTTGTTTATAAAAAAAAAAAAAAAAAAAAAAAGCCTACAATGTTGTAGAAATTGACATTAGTGAGTACTGATTTGGGTGATTTGGAGAAAATGGCCATTTTTAGGGGAGTTGTGCTAAGAGATTACCAACACGAATTCCCGGTGAATTTCCGTCTTTTTATGTGCAGACACAATTAATTAATATAAGAATTTCTTTAAACATACATCAATTAATTAATATAAGAATTTCTTTAAACATACATCAATAGAAAAATAACAACTCAATGATATAGATTAATACTCAAAAGTTGAGATTAAAAATATTAAAGTTGGTGTTGTTTAAATTAAAAAAAAAAAAAAAAGCGACATAATTACTGTTTTTTATCAATATGACATTTATTGAATAAAATTGGCCATTTACCGTGTAAATCAGGCCGGTTACCAAATAAAGGGAAAAATGTTATTTATTACAATTTCTCTACTATTTTGAGCCGAGAAAAACATGTTTCGGACAACACCACATCGTCTTTTCTATTTAATTTGGTGTCGTTTGACGGAAAAACGACATTTTTACATAAAATCGACCGAATACCTTCAACAAACAAGGGAATGGATTGTCCGTTTTAATATTTACATGTAATTTTCCAGATAAAAGCAACATGCAATTTCCATTTCCAATGAAAACAGCATGTTTACAAATAAAGGAAGGCAAACTTAAAAATAAAAAAACCAACAACAACAACAACAACAAAAAGAAGCATATTTTAATTTTTCTACAATTTATATCTCCTATTGTTTAATTTGAAAGAGAATATGAAATGCTGTGACAGCTAGACGCTAGTACATATATTGGGAGAGAGAGAGAGAGAGAGAGAAAGGACTAAAATTAATGTAGGTTCCTAAAGTCTTTTAAGGCTAGCATACGACTCTTATAGTGACATGATGGCTAATTTGTGTGTTTGGTTGGGAGAAAAAAAATTGAAGTAAAAAAAAAAGTATAAAATCTTGAAATTTGTTCAGAAAAAATTATCTGTCATTATAAATTTTATTTTGTTTTTATTAAAATTCTATGCAATTTAAAAATAAAGATCATTATATTTCGATTTGAAATAATAAAGTTCTAGATTTTTAAAATATGAATTTTTAATAGAGATTTAGATATAAATAGTGAAAAGTAGTTTTAACTTTAAAAAATAAATTTTAAAAAATTTTGAAAATGTGTTTTGGAAACGCCTCTGAAACAACCCTAAAGCTCATTTATGATTATTCCTTTTTTGCTAGTTAAAAAAAAAAAAAAAAAAAAAAAAAAAAAAAAAAAGGGGTCTCTGAGATTTTTTTTTTTTTTTTTTAAACTATTATGTCAATATCACTATGTAATGGGGGTCTCTGAGGTCCTTTTTTTTTTTTTTTTTTTTTTAAACTATTATGTCAATATCACTTATGGTAATGGCATGCTAGTATATGAATCTAAAAACACTTTTAAAGGTTATTAAACAGGGTAAATCTGTTATAGGATCTCATTTATATACCCCATCAGTATATCTTATTTTAAAACCATTTAGATATAATTGATCAGTAGAAATGTTGTTTGTACATTATAATTATCATGCATATTACTTCATAATAGTATAGACTAATTAATAAATTAAACAAATAATAAAAAATATATATATAAAAAAAAAAAACCAGACCTTCACCAATGAAAGGTTTTTTTTTTTTTTCTCTATGGGGTTTTTTTGGGGGGGCGGGGGGGCGTTAATCTGGTTTGGGGGAGAGGGGAATCTTCGTCGGTGTCAGCTGCAGGGGGGTGGACTAGCTCATTGCTAGTGTCAGGGAGGGGGCCACAGATCTGGTTTGTGGGGGAGAGAGGGATGGGGTTTGTCTTCATCGGTGTCGGCGAGGAGCACAGATTTGGTTGGGGGAGGGAGGGGCACTTCGTCGACTTCAGGGAAGGGGGCGCTCGTCACCGGCATTAGGGGGAGGAAAGGGGTCTTTTCAGCATCAGGGAGGGCGAGGGTGCTTGTCGCCGACTTGGGGGGGTCAACCGATGGATGGTCACCAACCAACTTTTTTTTAGTTCCTTTGAATTTTTTTTAATTTCTATTTGTTTTTTTTTTTATATATAATACTATGAAGTAATATGCATTATAATTATCATGCACAAACAATATCTCAACCGTTCAATTACATAATAACAATTTAAAAATAAACTCTATCAATAAAATATATAAACAAGACTCTACAGCAAACTTACCCCATTAAACGAACTCCAAAGACTAGATCTGGACTCTACAGTACTCCTAACATGGTTTTTTAACTTATTTGTAACACTGTTACTCTTTTATTTCATCCTTATAAATTTCTTGCCCCCTTAAAATATTGCATTTTGCCCACTCAACTAAAGTCTCTCTCACATGACCAATTTTCATTATGACACAAATACAAGACTGGGTTCAAGAGGCGCCAGCAAAATAATTAATTTGCTTTAAAAAGTAAAACTAAAATAAATTCATAAAGTTGTTTTTTTTTTTCCCTCAAACTAATGAGAAATTATTTTGAAGCAGGTGTACAAGAAAAAACGACATCAAACATTCAAACAAAGAGGAATACTTATAGAAGCCGCTTGGCCGAAGAACTCATCAAATAAATATCATCTGCCTTTACATAAGTTGCGTGGGAGACCAAAGAGTTTCCTCTTAAAAGAACAACCCCTCATGCATTTACACATATATCAATATATATATATATATATGCGCTTGTATTTACAGAACATAAAGAAGAATATCACATTAAAATAAAAAAAGAAACAAATCAATCAATCAATCTATGAGCTGACCTCCTTATTGAATCATCCGGCTAGTTAAATATGACTAGTTGATTAGCAGCAGTAAGCGAGCCCAGAAGAGATATTCTCCTAACATTTTATACGGTAATGAATGCTAAATGTAATTCTGCCGACTGCAGGCAAGAATCGGATTCCGCCAACTTCTCTGCATCTTCACCATGATTTTCTAAGTCACGGATTTCTCTCGGTTTTGAGCAAGCGATGAGTTTATCTGCTAGCAGAGAGGAGTTCACCGTAATAGAGTATGCAAGTTGAAATCCCTCCCTCATCTACTCATTCTTCTTCTACCAGTCATCTAGCCATTCGGGCACGTCGACATCTTCGACATCTTGAGAGAGAGAAAGGCGCGGAAAAGTAGAGTCATCAGAGTTCAGCTCCAAGTGTTGAGCAATGCGAGAAGTGATCTCATTAGGAACCCGGAAACTATGGTTTTCTATCGCTTCCCAATCTATACGACCAAACCAAGGGTGATTTCGGATAGAATCGGGACCCATGTTTCCCAGTCTAGTCTGTTCGTCAACATCAAGTAACTAGAAAATGATGCAGGAAAATAGGAGTAAGCTTCAAAGATTGCGAGAATTTCTAGTAAGCCACGTGGTGCAACACAATTGTTTGAGCAAATTTGCAAGAGAGAGAGAAGAAATTTCTCGCATTACCTTGGTTATGAGATCCACAACTTCAGGACTGAAATTTTGTGGAAGATTTAGCTGTCCCTTTGCTATCTTGGCAAAGGTATCGAGTTCACTTTCTCTCCATGAACCAAATGGCATTTCGCCTTTTAGCATGAAATAGATCAAGACTCCCAATGCCCACCTGTGTACATAAAATACACAGAAGGAGATACGGCAAATTACTTCTTTATACGACAAAATAGGATAAATGGCCCAAGAATTCTAAGAGAAACCCCTATCAATTTGGTTAGTATTGGGGTTTTTTAATACATTATTTCAAGTAATTAAAAACAATAGATCACAACGCCATTAAGAATCTTTACCAGTCAGCCATGAAGCCATGGCCTTTTCCCTGGACTATTTCTGGAGCCAAGAAGTCTGCCATTCCACAAATTGTATACGTTCTCTCACCAGATAATCTTTTTCCAAATCTAAAGACCACCACCTACAAGAAGACACAGGGAGGTTCCAATTAGTATGCATGCATTAATGAACCTTTGGCTTTTTCATCTAGGCAGCAAAAAGACAACACCATTAACCTGTAAATATCCTGTTTGGTCCAACATCAGAACATCGTGAGACACGCCTCTGTAGAGGATATTGTTCTGAAATTCCAATTTGAAACCCAAAGAAATTTAGAAAATCAAAGCGGCGACAACATATATCTTCACCCAAAAAAAAAAAAAAAAAAAAACAGAACCGCCTTCTTCCAAATTCAGACCTTGTGTAAATGCTCCAAGGCATTAACAACGCAGGCTGCACAAAATCGTGCAGACAGCTCATCCAGTGGGGTAAGAAGTATAGAGGCCAAAGGACAAGCAAGGCATGTGTCCAGCAGTATACCGGCATATGACTGGTCAACGCAAGTAGACAGGACCCGTGGCACATGGGCTGAAGAGCTGATACTTTTCATTAAATTCTTTTCTTTCAAGACCTGTGCCTCCTTTCCCAGCCTTTTGACCTTCTGCTTCGAAAACCTTTTCAAACTAAGCAAATTTTCTGATAGCCAATCATAAACAAAAATAAGTATTCCATCAGCGTATATTAATGCACATTTTGCAGAAGAAGAAGAGAAAAGAACATAATGACTGAAAAAAAAAAAAAAAAACAAAAACAAACAAACAAACAAACCAACCTGAGTTTCTAACAAGTACAAGCCCAATTTCACTGCAATCGGTAGAATATAAACATTTCTTCCATTCCTGGACAGAGAAAAAGAAAATCGTAAATTTAAACTAAATCTTATTTAGATTTTAGAAAATTGTTATCTGTTGATTTAAAGAATATTCTCATTAAAACATATTAATTTTTTATTTAAGAAAATTGTTATCTGTTGATTTAAAAAGTAGTCTCATTGAAACATAATAATCAGCAACTCCCTACCATATCAGAGAGCTGAACCTTGGAAAGAGTTGAAATATCAATATTTCTAGAAGATTCTTTGGAGAAATCTGAAGAATGATCTCCTGACCTAGAATAAATTCAAATGAAAAAAATGTAAATGGTTATTATATCAACCGACGAATTTAAAATGGAAGCTTCAATTAAAATGCCTATCATATTCCCCTAAAAAATCACAAACATACTTCTGATCATCCTGAGAAAGCTTTCGCAGAGGGCCAACAACTGACTCAAACTTTTCCTTTGTTAAAAAGGCACAAACGACATCACCTACAGCAACTGCACTTATGGAATCAAGATGTTCACCAAGAAGCGTCCATTCACCAAAATAGCTTCCCTCTGTCTTCTCCACCGAGAGCTCGTTACCCCCTGCAGGATTATCACCTTCTTTTTGATTGTCAGACTTGAGACTGGAGACATTTGGACCAACTAAATCTGCTTTATATGTAATCCTCACTCGTCCCTTTTGAATAATGTACAATGCAAAGAGGGCTTCATTCTGCGGACACATGCTAAAGATGTTGAGATAGAGCATATGAGTGATGGAAGTGAATTCTTTAGGAAAATTGTTTACCTTTTTCACTATTGTCTGCCCATCTGAGAAGGAAACCTCGGATAGAGAATCTGCAATGTGACTCAGCTGTAAGATTGTCAACCTTGAGAGAAGATCCACTGATCGGAGTGACTTCAAGGATGACAAATTAGAAAACTCTGACATGAGAATTCCACGAAAGTCTTCTCTTTTCAATGCCCATAGAGTTCCACTTGTTACGGCACGGACAGAGGCCTGGAGTGGTTTGTTATACCTGTAGCACCTCAAGTTTTTCACTATCACAATAGACTGAGACAAACATATATAGCAGAATGCATGTTTCTTGTGTCTCCTCAGAAATATAAGGGAAAGTATGAAATGATTACCTAATATGACTTTAAACACATACTAACTAAGCACCTCTATAATTTGTACATATTCATAGTTTAAAACGTACATTTTTTCAGCTCATCTGTGTTTATACGTCAGTATTCTTAGGACAAATAAATTGTAAATCTGTGGACACCCTGGAACAGCATGATGAAACCACCCTCAAACACCGGATGGAAGAAATGGAAGGAAGAAACTTACATTAGTGCCAGTTCTCCGAAGGACGATAGCTTTTCAGCCGTATAATGCTGAAGAACCTTGGGAACCTGTCCATTGTTATCTTCCTGTAAAAATAATATCCGGTCAAAAAAAGAATGCTTGAACTCAAAATCCTTTTCACCCAGATGAAATGTTGGCAACAGAATATGAGACCTGGGATGCAAAGACCTCAAACTCTCCACTTCCAACAACATAAAAGCAGTCACCTTCACCACCCTGCAAAATACAGTAGTTGTTACGAACGACTTATAGAACTGTGTTCAATAAGCATTAATAAGTCCTCAAATCCTAAATGTGGAATCCAGAAGTTTTTGCTGCAGGTCATCATTGGCAGTGAACCTCAGTAGTAAATCACTTGTGCATTACAACGGAGAGAAAAGAAATCCTGGGTGTAGCTCATGACATTAACCAATTCGTAATTGGAATTCCCTAACCGGGTTTGCCATATGAACTGATATTTATGAAAACCATAGCAGCATATAACTTATCATCCCAAACGCAACTTTATTATTTCATCAAAACAAAATGCCACTTTGTCAAAATATCTATCAGTTAGCATAACTGCAGGCTACGTCAATTCACTAATAAAGTCCAAAAGAGAGGAACAAACAGTAACCTGCTTAACTACGATATCCCCAGGCTGGACTTCAACTCTCTGCATACAATCCAATAAAACATGACATTGAGAGTCGGTAAGTTTTCTGAAGAGAAAGTGATCATGCAATGCCCGCTGAATGTGTGCCTGTAGAAAACAAACAATCATATTTGTGAATACAAGAGATAAAAAAAAATGAAAAATGAAAAATAAAAATAAAAATCACAAGAACATGCACTTGAAGCACTTTTAACTATAATTCAAAGTAAAGCCGAATATGAAGACAGTATCATAATAATTCAAGTGTACCTCCTCTTCCCAAGTTTTTCTATGGGATGGAGATGGAGGAACCCAAACTTGTCCATTCTCTAGAGAACTTTCAATAGCACGAATACGCGTCCTTGATAAATCATGTCTGACATGTTGGTTCTTAGAAATCCAACTACAGGTTGAAGGAGATTCTGATCCAGTAACCTCTACAACTTGAGGAACAGGTGGTCGTAGGATAAAACCAGAACTTGCTGATTGGCCAGAAGCAGTCTGACAGAAAGCCGTTAGTTATTTACAACTCATGCAAAAGAAAAAGGGAAACTAACAACATTGCAAAAAGCGAAGCCGCTTACTCCAGTAAGTCCACTAATATGCACAACAATTATGGTAATATCATCTGTACGAGTTTCGTACTGTAGCCAAAGCCGATAAGCTTCTGCCACAATAGCAGCACAAGCAGCGCGAGGATCTTTATGTTTCGCAACCTGGAAAGGTACAAGCACAATCAACTTTACTACATTCGATTTTTCAAAAAAGAAAATAACAACAATGATATGAAATGATGATACTAGCTATAATCATCCAAGACGCGTGTAAAATAATCATCATAGTAGCTAAAGCTGAAACCATTTTATTAGCATCATGACATGAATCATGAAAACCCAAAAAAAACCGAAATTGCAAGAAAGTGAAAATCAGGGTACCTTACCATGTCAACGACTGTTTGGCTAGAGAGAAACTCAAACACCCCATCACTTGCAAGAACAAAGAAAGGGTTGTCTGGTGTGAGCTCCTTGACCACAATTTCAGGAGTGGCAACAACTCCAATGGTCTCAGCAATGGAGTCACCAATACTCCTAGTGAAGGCGGTACCCGGGTACATCCCATTGGGGACCCACAATCTCGGAGGATCACCGTCGTCCTGTTCCTCGGTACCCCAACACTGCACATCCTGGTTCTTCAGCCCTTCAATCTGATCCAACGTGAGGACTCTGGCGCCATAAAGCTTGACCCTTTCGAGCTCATCTTCCCTAAATGGTGTCTGATCAATAGAGAGGTCGACAGCCACCACCTCATCGCCTCGCTTCTCCGCGATCACCGCCCTCGAATCGCCCGCATTCGCGACGTAAATCGTCCGGCCTCGGACCAAAACGGTGATCGCAGTGGTCCCGCTCATGCTGTCGTCCAAAGCGTCGGCGTGAAGCTGAGAATTCGTCATCAGGAAAGCGGAATGGCAAGCCTCAACGGCGTCGATTTGGAACCTACTGTTTCGGAGAAAATTCTCGCAGAGCTTTTGCTTCACAAACTGCGAACACTGAGCACCAAATTCGCCATGTCCGTCGAAAACCCCGAAGAAATGGTCGTCCGGATTGGTCCCGAACGGCGTGTGGATACAGAAACTGTCCTGATTGGCTTTGTCGAGAGCGTCAGGGTAGTATCCTCTCTGAGACAAGTAAGAATACCGCAATTCGTAGTTTTCCGACGGGACTTTCACGGTTCTGGACCCGTCCGGAGGCAGAAACTGCGCCGAAACCCTAGAAAGCCTCGTGATTCCATTCTCGGAGTCGCTGACTAGGCTCGGCTGGTTCAATTGGTCCCTGTCCTCGTCGCCGTCGGAGGAGTCCGGCGAGCGGATGGCGATCTCGTTGGTCCTCACATTCTGATTCTCCTTAACTCTCGCATCTCTCGGCGTACGGACCTCTCCGATACAAACCCTCGAGTACACACAACCCATCACTGAGAAGAAGAAGAAGAAGAAGAAGAACACACTCGGTCAAATCCAGATGCGAGAATTTCCTCGGAATTCATGAGCTTGAAGTTCCAAATTTCGCTTCGAGAACTTCGAATTCAAGTAAAGATTCAACTCCAGAACCAGAAATTCTTAGTGGAAATTTTCCGAGTCGCTGAGACACAAGTTTTCTCGGGAAACTAACAGGACAGTGAAGGTGAAAATGGTGCAAAGAAGACAGAGAGAGAATTCCCAAGATTTATACCAAACAAAACCTTATCTTCCAAAAAAATAAATAAATAAAATGAAAAGAAAAACAGTTGAAATTCCGAGAATTTGAGTAAAATAATGAAATGGAAAACGACGTTGCCCTTTGATCTGCTGTGGTTCAGAACCGTTACATAATAAAAAGGAAAAACAATACATTAGACAAATTTATTTATTAAAAAAAACATGCATTAAAAAAATTTTACAGTAAGTTGAGTTTGAAACTTTTAAATTTAAATTAAAATTTTATTAAAAAAATAAAAAAATTTTAAAAAAAATATAAATTAAGATAAAAATATATATTTTAATTAAAAATGAGTTTAGGAACAAACTATAAAATTTCTAAAGAAGGATTCTAGGGAAGGTTTTTTTATTTTTTATTTTTTATTTTTTGAATCTTGAAAAGTCAAAAGAATTACAGCAAAGCAACTTGAGCTAACAACTCTGTTTTTTTTTTTTTTTTTTTGGGGAAGAAGAAGATGATGATGATGAAAAGGAGGGAATAAGGTGAATCGAAGGCGAAAGAAAAGAAATGGTGGGCCATAAGAGGGTTGGGATGGGTTGTGGATTTGACCTTTCAATTTTTCTTATAAGGAATTTTTAATTTCTTTTTCTTCCTTTTATCTATCAATGAATCCCATGACTCTTTTACAGTTATAACTTTTTATTTTAAATTATATCATAACTACTTAAAATTTAAGTTTTTATATGTATAATTATTTATAATAATAATATATAAAATATATGTCGTAGAAAAATGTTACGTTGAAATCAACTTACTATTGTATTAACATTATAAAAAAATATTACCAAAATTAATTTTTAAAAGTACTAGAAAGAAGACAATTAATATGGAAATATCAAAACGACCGACAATTTTAGCGACCAGATGAAAAATAGACGGCTGATCAATCTCTGTGGAACAAAAGAGTATTTAGTGTGTTTGTGTGTATATATATATATATATATGTATGTGTATATATATGTGTGTGTGTGTGTGTGTGTTTTTGGAGAAGGGCACTGAGGCGAAGTATATAGAGGGAGAAGGATACGTATCAATGCATGTGTACGGGTCAGGGTAGGGGTGGTGGTGAGGGCCTAAGGTTTAACATTGGACTCATGTCCTGCCCAGTAGTGCCTACTACCAAACACCAACATGTCTCCAAAACCTCTCATCTTCTTCTTGTTTTTTGTCTCTTGTTTTTTGTCTTGTTCCTCGAATTAAAAATAACTTACGTCACCTAGAGCTCCTTCGTTTTTACATTTGAAGAGGGAAAAAAAAAACATGAACTGTAAAATAAATAAATAAACAATAGAGAAAGACGATCAGCTGTAATTATCTTTCAAACACGATTAAAAGAGTCTTTATATATATTTTTAATCAAATCAATTAGTTTGTTGTTTGATTTAATCTAAAGCTTTTCTCATAATTGCTAAAACGTAAAACGTTATAAATATCATACCACTTAAGAATAAACATAATCTCATTAGACGACCACCTTGGTGATGAAACATCTAGTGGTAGTTTTGTTTCTTTCCTATCAGTATAGATAATGGGTTTTGACTAAAAAATAAAATTTTTAACAGACAAGACAGAGATAATCGATTTTCGATAGGACAAAATTAGGAAAATCGTAAACCTTTCAAAAGAAAAGTAAAAAATATATATATGAGAATATGCCAATCCTCACTTGATTGAAACTAGCTCCGCCCCCTATGATAGTATAAATGTTTTAAAATTAAACAAATAATATATGATACAATGTGATGAAAATCTAATGTTTTAGAAATATTTTAATATCTGTCATACAAAGCAAGTGCTTGTATTTTATCCATTGATTGTCTTGTGAGAAATAAACATGAAAATTGTGCTTTTTGTGTCATGGAAATATACTTACCTTAAAAAGTCTTTCTTAGCATCCAGTGGTATAGAGGAAAAAAAAAAAAAAAAAAAAACACAAAAACACAAAAACTGACCCACTTCTCTAATGGATTCACATATCACGAGTGCATGGCATTAAAAGCACTAACCTACGTGTTTTATATATTTCTCCAAAATAAGCTTCAACAGTAAGTAATAATAATGAAAATAGAAATGGGCAACGATCAAAGGAATTTTTCTTCTCCTGTGGCAAAGCTAAACTGCGAATCCACGTCACAGTTCCAAACAAGTTTTTCATTTCTACACGTGTATCCATTCGTTGCGTGAAACTTTTAATTTGTTTAGTATTTAAGTTTAACTTTGATTAAATTGTATATTTTTATCTAAATTTTTGTTTTTTTTTTTTTGTAAAATCAACAAAATTTATAACTAGTTTTTGAAAAGTCAACCAACTCCAACTCAAAAATTTTTTCTCCAATCAACGAATCAAACGCAAACTTAATTTGTAAAGTAGTAATAAGTTATTCGTATTCGTTACTTGAAACTTTTTAGCTTATAATGAGATGAAAGAATAAATTCATTTTCCCTCTTTGTTGTTTACCTTGAAGATCATATGTTCTGTACTTCAATATTATTTATTCCATTGTTATAGCAAATATTATTTATTTCTTCCATTCTTATCCCAAAAATTGTGAAGTTTTTTTATTTTTTATTTTTATTTTTATTTTTTTGGTAAAGAATTTGTGAAGGTTTGAAATATGGGTATTTTACCCTATTAAGAAAATGAACATTTACAATTTCTCATGATTACATTTTTTTTTTTTTTGGCTTTTTGAATTTGGGATGAAGGACTTGAAGTTAATATTGATAAAAGTCAAAAACAAAATTAGGTGGGATTGTGATGGTTTTCAAGCATGAAGTGCAACGTCTTGTAATGACATTGTTAATTAGGTATAATATGTTTCAATATTCAGGGCACACCGCCTACTTCTTTTTTCTTTAAAAAAAAAAAAAAAGTGATGTCTTTATGTTCCGTATAGCAATGTCACATTGGGAATTTACTAATCCCAAAAAATAGATCGGACATTAAATATATACTTTCATAGTCGTCATAAACAAGACAGATAAAATTCAAATTTGAGTTAGAATCATGGGGAGTTTTAAACAGATTTTTCTCGATTACTATATCACTGGTAATCTGATAACACTTTTTTAACGTGTACAAATATAACACATTGCAATTGGATCTAGTTTACGTGATAATTATAATTAGCCGCTTTTTATCATGAAAATATGCTTCTTAATTTTATCACCTCACAAGAAGGGGGGAGAAGAAAGAAAAAGAAACTCAATAATAATCAAATGTATAATGCAAAAACCAATCATAAAGCCATAAAGGTGATTGGGAATGACTTGCGAGACGCGTCATTTTGCTCGCCCTATATTAGGAAATGAATTTTTTTTCCAAATTCCAAGCAATAATTAAAAATTCTTCTCCTCGACTCGACAGCCTTCAATGTGCACCCACCCAACAAGAAAAGAACTTGCAAGAGTTGAGAACACCACGCATGTTCAATCATAATTATGACCAAGCTTTCCCTAGTGGTCCCCTTCTCTCTCTCTCTCTCTCTCTCTCTCTCTCTCTCTCTCTCTCTCTCTCTATATATATATATATATATACTTATAAGTACCATAAAAATAAAAGTGACTCTTGGATATGAACCCTTTTTTTTTTTCATTGATAATCAATTGAGTAGATATATACTTATTTGCTAGTAGCTATCCACTAATCTTAAAATCTATTAAATGGGGTTGTCTTTGTATTTTAAAATATTGTATATGATATTTGTTTCTATAGCATATAAATTCATATAATAATTTTAAAATTGAAGTGTTACTATAACATGATATATAGTCGTAATATGAAACAATAACATTTAAGAACACTTAGTTTACAACAAGAAAATACTCTGACCATGTTTGGTTTGGGAAAGTCTTGGAAAAGAATCAAATAGTTTTTTTCCAACAAAAGTGTTGTGGAAATGGTTTTGAAATATTATTTATTTTGTACAAAATCAGAAAATATAAACAAAAACTAAAATTTTTTTTCATTTTTTGTTGAGCAATAGCAAAATGAAATAAAGTTGTTTTCATATTTCCATTTTCATTTTCTAAGGCTTATACACCCCGCAGATATTGTTAAAAATATACTCAAACACAATTTTATTTTATTTTTTTTATGTACTCAAACCAATTTCTTTTGTAAACACAATCAAACACAGTATGAAAAGATTTATCTGAATCATTCTCAAAACATTTCATTTTCATTTCATATCCAAAACAAAATCGTTACTAAAATACTCTGAAACTAGTTACTAAAATACTCTGAAACTAGTCCTTTCTTGTTACGTACTTTAAAGGCATTATATCACATAACAAATGTCACATACTTTGTAAACGACAGAAGTCTTTTTACAAAGAATTTAATGTGAGTTAGTCCGGGACATAAATATTTTAAGCAAATAAGTAATAAAGTTGCTCTGCCTAGTTTCATTGACTCGAGCACAAGGAGTTTGGTGACCTAATTGAACCTATTTTTTAACGAACAAATTGAGCTTCATTATCCTCTTTCTTTTGGGAGGCACTTTTAAGGCATGAACATTTGCTTTTGGGGCGTGGTAGGATGAACATTAAAATTTTGTCTTTTTCCAACTCCAACTCATTCCAAACTTTTTTTTGTCTTTTTCCTAAAAAGTTTTTGTCTTTTTCCCAAAAAGTTTTTTGTCTTTTCTGAAAATTCAAAAAAATTTACTATTACAACTAAAATATTTCAACTCAAACTAACACACCAAACACCCCCTAAATACATTATTCTTTTTCAAGGATTTTTTTTGGTAATATAGTCTTTTTTAAGGAGTAAAACACATTAAATTTTGGGAGTACTACTTATATGTTAAGAGAGCCATAACAACTATGACACATGGGTAGGTGTTTGAAGTGAAGGAAGTAAATTAAGGACTCCTTTAACTAGAAAAAAAAAAAAAATTTTAAGGACCCCTTTTTTTATTTTTTTATTTTTTCCCTTGTTGGTGCCCTTTTTAGGTGAATTTTAATAAAGTGTTCAAGAGCCAAACATTTTACAAACATTATTTTCGCTTGAATAGTACGATCGATATTATAGGAATTTTTTTAATAATAGATTAATCAACCTAATCCCCAACAACTAATCAAATCCATTTGGGACATTCCACCTCATAAACATATAAAGCCGGGGTTGGTTTTGAATGGCATTTCTTAATAAATCGAGTGTTAATCTTAATCAAAACCAATTATTGCTTACTAATGATACCATAAAATTAGGTTTCTGGCATTTTAGCCCGCTAAACTTCAACTAAATTGACAAGTTGCTCTCTAAAATTTTAATTGTAGTAAATTACCCCTTGCTCTAACAAAAATATTACAAAGTACCCTCAAAGCTATGGATGGTGTCAAAAATGGAAGGGAAGCTTCATCATCGTATGGCATGACATGCTCTGATCGTCATTGAAATTTTATAATACGTAGTTTCTTCCTTTAAATGATATCAAGTAATGCACATGAGGACATTTACATTCAAATTCTAATAGTCATCGTCGATTAGGAATACTGTATACTACTTTATCAAGTTCGACAAACAATCTTTTAAAATTAAAAGTTTTAGAGAGTAACTCTTGGAGTTTTCAATACTTCACAAAAGCAGACGCAGCAAATGCCTTGTAATAAAGTTGTCTTAACTCTTATCCATCCATGAATCATCAATATCCATTGATTGGGGAACAAAGAAAAGAAGAGAGAGGGGAATAAAGTTTACAAGAGAGGGGGAGGAAAAGAACAAATAGAGAAAGGTATATGCAATGGACTGATGAAGGAGTCTCCACATAGAGAGAAATGTGAAGAATGCACCAAGAAAAAGAGAGCAGAATTTTAAATTTTCATTATTATTTTTTAGGGAGTTTCTATATGCAAGTAAGAATTATATATATTGCTTTGTTTATAAGGTTTATCTTTTATTTTTATGGTTTGGTTTATGATTAGAATAGTTTTAGTACTAGATTAAATCAAAATATATTCGAAAGGAGATGGATAAAAAGGGGATTAGAGACCGCTCAATAGTCAATAAATGAAATACTTAAAAGGTTTTCTTTGCGAGTTATACAACTTGAATTATGAGAGTGTAAATTACAAATATGAAAATCCTTTTTTGTTGGGGAAATAGTAAGAAACAAGTATTTAAATCATATAATAAATGAATTTTTTGAAAATTCTTTTCTATTTCTCATCTCAAATCAAAAGAATTTAGAAAAGAATTTTAGTTTATTTATTGGTGTCAAAATAAAAATAGAAACATACATACTAGGATATGCGGTATAAAATACAAATATACAAATAGAGAATCTATTCTCTTTTTTCCTAAAAAAATAATTCTTGGAGATTGTGTAATGCTTACTCTAAAACTATTTGTTTACACGATAGTAATATTCTTTGCCTCTCTGTTCATCTTTGGAGGGTTATAGTCGACGTTGCTTCATCATTTTTAACGTCTCTAATTCAAAACTGAACATGAAACTTTGGTTTCATTTTTTAACCGAACTCAGATAGATCATTAGGGACATGGGCATAAAGGTTGACTGGGATCCACTTTTTTATTTATCTTTTTACATACGTGTCTGACTCAAATTTACAAATAACCCCTTTTAAAAGTCAAAAATTTCATTTTATTCTTCTAAACGTTACAATTTAATAAATATTAGTCCCCCTTATCAAAATTTCAGCATTTATTATTACAGATTATATTGTTAAAAAATTAATGTAACATTTAACAAACAATTCATTTTGTGATCTATTACATTCTTTAAAGAGCTCATTTAGGGGGTGTTTGGTGAATGAGTTTAGTTGAAAATTTTTAAGTTTCAATAATAATTTTTCAGAAAAGATAAAAAAACTTTTCAAAAAAAATAAAATTATTTTTCAAAAACAATAAAAATCATAATAAAAAAATATAATTTAATTTAAATTGAGATTGAAACCCAACTCAACCTTAAACTTTCATCCTCTCTTTAATACTTATCAAATCACTATTATATATATATATATTTGTTTATTGTGCTCGTACTTACAACTAGTTATAAATAGAAGGTTTTTACCGTTTTAACACATCACGTGACTACGTACGTCAGCCAAGCCGACCAAATGCTCAATCTCTCGTGGACGTGGGGTGACGCAGCAAATTTGGCAAAGCAAAAGTCACATCTGCTTTTTAGACACCTCCCCCTCACTCACTCGCCAGTACCTACTTTTATTGTCCACCGCCCGAAGCCTAATCGGACAAACCGCTAGTGCTTTTTTTTTATATATGTACAACATGTTCATGTACTTACGTTTGGCCTTTGTTATGTATACATATATACATATATATACGTATATATGATATATATATATAATATATTTTTGGGGAAGATTCTACATGAGTGCCTTAATTTCTTGTTTAGTAAGATCACTAATTGTGATAATGCGACATAAATTGGAATAATATATAGAATTAGATATCAGCGACACTGTTTAATTAAATTATAGTGGTTAAGTTCAATAATTCTACCATAAGAACACCTCACTGTATAATCTCCGCCCCTTTTTTTTTTTAATTATAGTAATATATCTATAAAACGACATCTAATAAATTAAATATTATATACAAATGAGTATGTGAAATTAACACGGTAGTATTTTTGTCATATAGAATTAGGATCTTATAGTATTTTTGTCATGTGCTGATAAATTGTCACAAACAATCAGATTTGAATTACGTTATGGAAAAAACTACAAATAGACAACTACTATCAATACATACATATATAAATGTGTATATATATATATATATTCTCTGGTTAATTGCACTTGGACCCTCTAGAGCGGAAAACCTGAAAAGTCCGAACATGAATAATAAAGATAGAAGGGAACTTAAGGGGGGGGGTCCATGTTTGGAGTGCCTTTATTAATTTACCTTTTCTGGTTTTATAATAAGGGAAAAAGAGACAACTTTCATGAATTTGAGCTGTTATTGGTAAAATAAAACAGAATGTATAGGGCCTAGAAAATTTTAGATGCCTCAGCTGTCGTTTGTCGGGCTTCTGAGCCTAAGAGATTTTTTTTAGAACAGCATGAAGTTTGCTTTTCCTCTGCATTGCATGGAATTTTGATCCTCAAAAGGTAAGATTAGTAGTAGATATCATTATATCCCCAATTGTGATGACAAAATTAAAAAAAAGGAAAAAAGGGTTCTATCAAATTAGAGATTTACGTCAAGGGTCACGGGGTTTGCTGATGGACCACGTGTCCCTCGCCTGTTTACTGATGAAGACTTGTGAACAAGAATTTTTGTCGTTATAATATCAATGTTCTTAGCTGCTGTTTATGTTTTACGGGTTGAATTGAACGGCGTGAGGACAGCCACTGTTCTTTTTTAATTATTTACCAAAAAGAGAGTAGATATAGTTTATACATATATATATATAATATAATTATTCTTTTTAGACTACATTTGTTATTTTGATTCGAACTGTATTTTTTCATTTCAGTTTTTATTTTTTTTGAAAAATTTTTTATTTTTTTCTGAAAATTTTTTGATCTTTTCTGAAAAATTTTCAATTCAAATTTAAAATTTTTAAATCAAACTCATTCAACAAACGGATCCTAATATTTTTTTTTCTTTTTTCTGACTGCATTGTCGTTTAAAGTATTGTGCTGTCGTTTATTGGTCTGCAGCTGACTAAACAATGAGTTGTCATTTTGACATTTCATATCATTGTCCAAGAAAATAATAGTCACACTCTCAATAATGGATGGTGACCGCTTAAACTGTGGTTCTTAAACCTCCACCGTCCAAATCTAGACAATCAAGATAGAATATTGGTGAGGTTGACAAGAAACGACACCCCGATTTGTAATGTTTTTTCTTGTTATTTTATTTCGATTGTTGAATCCCCAGTTTTAAGGTAGGCAGTGGCGGCACGCTACAAAATAAAACAAATGACTATAAGAAAAAGGATTAAAAGGCGATTCTCATGCTAAAAAGTTGTCAACAACCCGATTGAATGGTACAACGATAAGAATAATTTTTATTTTTTTCGTATTAGAAAATGTCCAAATTCTATATTTAATAGCCTCGATTAATTATATTATCTGATTCATAAATTATAAACTTGTGGTATTGTTAGTGAAACGAACCCATTCTTGCATACAAGTGTACTTGATCTTTTCTCCTCTATTAGTTAGTTTTATTTTGAGCTTTTTTAAATGGACATAAAAATAGAGAATTGAATTTTACGGATTTAAAAAAAAAAAAAAAGAAAAGAATTCAACACTAATGTTTATTCTCTGTTCTCTTGGCTGAGAAAAAAAAAACACTAATGCTTTTTCTATCTTTCTATTGGCTGAGAAAAAAAAATAAAAAATTGTAAACAATATGAAAATTAATATATACTGAAGATAGAAACCATCTTACTTTAATAACCTGATGTAGACATTTCTGGAATTTTTGCGAATGCCAAAATATTTTCGTTGAAGTAAATGCCAAAGAAGAGATTTATCAGTTCACGGGCTCAAAGTAACATATTCTTTTCTTGAGAACTATTTTTTTTCTGAAAATTTCAAAAGTTGTTTTCTCATGTTAGAATTTTTATTAAATTGTGCCGGTGACACTTTTAAATTTTAGTGTAAAACTTCAATATTGAAATGTCGTAGGACCATATGTGTATATATACATGAAAGAAAATTAAGTGGAGAGTTATGTTTTAAATACCTCTTTATAATTTTGTTTATTTTAATATTAAAGTTAATCTTTTTTCTCAGGTAAAAATTCATTAAAAGTTGATAATTTAGTATTTTAAAATGATAAAATTATCAACTTTAATGTTATGATATACATAAATTTAACGAGGTATCAAATTTATGTCACTCTTGCGTATAATCCCATGTATAGTTCCATATTTTGGTAGGATATTTAGAACAGGGTACTGTGATGTGAAATATATACCAAACTCCCTTCAAAGAAAAAGTGAGTTAGACATATAAGATAACTTATCAGTAATTTTTGAAATATAAAAAGGAGAACATTTTATAAATGGAAAAAACATTTGTTAGAACCATTTTTATGTAATATTATATTATCAAATGGACATTTAAGTATAATACTATGCAATTAAATTACTCTTAAATTAAAAAAAAACTGTTATATTTTAATTTCTTTTTTTAAAAAACATGTATTATAGTGAAATTTATTTAGAAAAAAAATATATATATATATATATAGAACAATCATGCATGTATAAAAAATTTATCATAAATGATAAAGCATATCAAATTTTGTGAATTTTGCAAATTTAAAATTATTGCTTTATCCCTATTTTTTTAAATACTTTTACAAAGTTATTTTTAATTTAATGATACATCATCCATCTCTTGGAGAAGATTGTGGAAACAGTTATTTAAATAGACATATATAAGTTTTTTGTCATTTCTTTTACGCTTGTTTGGATTTTTAATTCTTTATACTAATCTAAATTAGATGTAAAAATACTGAAATTATTATAACTTGGGTATTAACTAAAAATTTAGAGATGTGATTTTTGAGGAGCAATTCATGCACCACTTTTACTGGATGCATCTCACATCTCTTAGTTTGGGCTGAAACTTGGGCTCTAGGCTAAGGTTTGGACCTCGTTATTTCGGCCCAATTTGAAGGCCAGATAAAGGTTGAAAAAAGAAGACCTGTTTAGTCACGTCTATGGTCACTTTTTTTTTTTTTTTTTTTTTAATTTAAGATTTTGTTCTCGTTTCCATACACATCTAAAGGAAAAAAGCAGGTGATATTTCTTCACGAGAAATTGGTTATTTGTACACCACCTAAATATGTGACTGCGACAAAACACTAGTTTGTTGGGAATTATATGGAAATGAATCTCTAAATACAATCGGATCTATATATGCATACAAGACTTGGATGCGTGGTTGAATAATTCTCGATGTCACATCAGAAGCCTTGTCAAAATGTGCTTTTAGAATTATATTCGTTCCTTAAAAATTCAGCATGGAGTCGGTCTGTTATTTCAGTAGAGGTTTATATTTGATAAAGTTTTTAAAGAGGCTTATATATGAAATTAATTTCTAGTGATGACAAAATGAGAAAACTATACAACTTTTAAAAAATAAAATTGAAAAAAAAAATAATGTTCGCTGAAGGCAGATGCACACATTGGGCTATGGGTGGCTTCGCCCTTACCTTAAATGATAGAAGTTACTAGCTTATTATATATATTTTAAAAATTATTTATTCTACACTTTAACATACATAAGATATCCTTTTAGACTCTATTTCGACCAAGAAAACAAGCTCACAATGAGGGCGTTCAAAGCTGCGAACATAGTCGATGGCGGAGAGAATAATATTATAGTGTTGGGATTATTACAAAATACACCTATTTTTTAAGGGAAAAAAAAAAAACTAAAATACATGTCAAAAATAAATTAAAAAAATATTTTTTTAATAAAAAAATCAATGGCCGGTGATAAGTACTTACCTCCATTCCCATCCCCGTCCCAAATCCCGTTAACAATCACCATTAATGCCACACTGGGAGCGGGCTTATGTGGAGTCCAATCTCCATGCGGAAAATTGTCATCCCTGGGGCGGAGATGAGAGAGAGAGAGAGAGAGAGAGAGAGAGGGAGGTGAAAAGGTAATAGAAAGGGAGCGATAGAAAGAAAAGAGAGAGAAAGAGAGGAGGTGGAAAAGAGAAAGGTTAGAGTGGGTGTCTAATAATATGAGCAATGTTAGGATTTACAGGGTAATGAAAATTTTTTATAATTAGTTTTTCAAAAGTCAAAAAATTCTAATCTAAAAACTCAACTCCAACTTGTGCATCAAACACATACTTAGGGTGTGTTGGGTAGGTCCAAACATACAAATTTCATATTAGTTTTTATCTTTTTTTTTTTTTAAATCAATAAGAATTATAACTAATTTTCAAAAAATTAACTAATTTTAATTTAAAAATTCCATTCAAACCGGTACATCAAACGTATCATTAATCTTCTGCAGACAGTCAAAGGAGGGGGAAAAAAGTCAATGGATCAAAAAGCCAAACCAACATTAATTTGGGGTAAAAACCATAAATCGTGCACTTTTGAGGCACCCCCATCAAATATTCTCATACAATCCTATTCCTCGTGTTTGGATGTTGGTCTACAAAATAAAATCGGCCCAAAAAGAAGCCCCAAATCGTGGAGGCCAATGAAAAGAGGGCAAGAGGTTACCATAAATAGGTCCGGGATAAGAAAAAGTTCACAAACAAACACCACCCCAACACTCTTGGGGAAGAGAGAGAAAGACAGGAGAGAGAAATAGAATCCGGAAAAAGGCGAAAAACGACACTAAAGACTCCGCCGTTCGACAGCTCTCTTTATTCCCATTCGCTTTTCCCCCAAAAAAAAAAAAAAAAAAAACTTATCGTCACCTTCTTCACTGGCACTAGACAAACCGACGGAGAGCTTTAGAGAGAGAAAGTGAAAGAGAGAGAGAGATAGAGAGAGAAATGGTGAGGATTATTCCTATGGCGTCCTCAATCAGGCCGTCTCTCTCTTCGTTGAGATTCTCGGGCGCTTCTTCTTCTTCTTTTTGTTCTTCTCGCTTCGGCGTTTCTTTCTCTTCCTTCAGCCTTTCTCGCCGGCTATCTTTCCTCCATCTCGGCAGTGGTAAATTAAGTCTCTACTTCTCCTTTTATCTTGCGGATTTGACTTGTTTTTCGATTCTGAATTCGTCAATTGAAGTGGAAATTCTGGTTTTTGGAAGTTTCTGATTCGGTCTTTTTGTCTCTTGACGAGGCAATTTACAGTGTTAAATTCATAAACTTCTATTTAGTTTTATGAATTTTGATTGATGATCAGGAAATAGATAGAAATTCATTAGTATATTGTAGAATTCAATGGTCTGGTTGTATATATACGTATAGATTTTGTAGAATTAAGGTTTCTATTTCAAAATAATGCTTAGCTAAAAAATTGAGCAAATTATGGTTAGTGACATTGTGAATTGGGGATTAATGGTTGTCATTTTGCAAAATTCAGCTGTTCCACAATCGCAGTTGTTTGGTCTGAAAGCTACCATGATGCTGAGAGGAGAGGGCAACAGCCGGTCCGCGGCTACCGGTGGCAATGCGTCACACGCAAGCACGGCTGCGGCCCCGGAAAATGTCCTGGAATGGGTCAAGAAGGATAAGAGGCGGTTGCTTCACGTCGTTTACCGCGTGGGGGATTTGGACAGGACCATAAAGTATGTTTGTTTTGTGC
The DNA here is from genome assembly GCA_025413485.1 of Ficus microcarpa. Lineage (NCBI taxonomy): Eukaryota > Viridiplantae > Streptophyta > Magnoliopsida > Rosales > Moraceae > Ficus > Ficus microcarpa. Next base: position 605,450 of record CM046383.1, read on the forward strand.
AGCATGGAGTGTTAGGTTATGTATTGTTAGGAAACAGAATAATGATGGTTTGAGGGGACTTTTTGGATATAATACAAATGTTTGGGTTGGCTGCAGATTCTACACAGAGTGTCTTGGAATGAAGTTGCTGAGGAAACGTGACATACCAGAGGAAAGATACACAAATGCGTTTCTTGGATATGGGCCGGAAGATTCGCACTTTGTTGTTGAACTTACCTACAGTAAGATATTTAAGGAATCTCATTTAACAAATCTTTCCTAGACTCTGAGGCAATTTGAACTTCTGTTTGCATCTTTCATGAAACATCGTCTTGCTAGCATGAGTAAAGTACTCCATGATGTCCTCTCAATGAGTTGATAATCATTTCTCTGCACTTAGATGTATGGTATTTCTATTTGGGCTGATATATTTATATTTCCAGATTATGGTATTGACAAGTATGATATTGGGACTGGATTTGGACATTTTGGCGTGGCAGTTGAGGATGTAAGTTATGATTAACTTTATCTTTCGCTTGGTTGTTAAATTATTCACTTATTCAATTTTTCTTTAAGCATGAAAGTAATCCTTTTAATGTAGTTTCTGGACTCTGTAATTTACTAACTTCTTATTGCTAGACTGTCTTCGGGTTGTTGGTTCTTGTTGAATCACTTTGATTTTTATTTGTGTGCTCCTTTGGCTAGGTTGCCAAGACTGTTGAACTTATTAAAGCTAAGGGTGGAAAAGTGACTCGAGAACCTGGTCCTGTAAAAGGGGGCAGCACTGTTATTGCATTTATTGAGGATCCCGATGGTTATAAATTCGAACTTTTGGAAAGAGGGCCTACACCTGAGCCCTTGTGTCAAGTAATGCTTCGCGTTGGTGATCTTGAGCGTTCCATAAACTTCTATGAGAAGGTGAGACTTCTGAAGAAAAATAAGGTGTCACTGACTTCATGAGTCATGTGCTATGTTCTTAGTCCTTATATCCTTTTATTCAGGCTTTTGGAATGGAGCTTCTACGGACGCGGGACAATCCTGAGTACAAGGTAACTGTGTGTTCTTTTCGATAAATAAGAAACTGGCTCTATTTGTAATACATGCTGGAAGAGTTGTAAAGATGTGACCATTTTTTGATGCCTCCTTCATTCGAACTTAAAAGATGATGTCTTTCTGACAAACTCAAACAAGATGTATTCTTGTGTTTTATTCCTCTTTGTTGACAAATATTTGTTGATTCTTTCCAGTATACAATAGCGATGCTAGGTTATGGCCCTGAAGACAAAAATGCTGTTCTGGAGCTGACATATAACTATGGTGTCACTGAATACGAAAAAGGAAACGCATATGCGCAGGTAGAGAATCTCATTGCACCCCTTATTTCTGAAGCCTTCCTCTCAAATGTGTTCAACATAGGTTCTGCTCGGTCGTCATACGTTATTCCTTCTATTATGTTGCTTGCTTCCATCCACGTACTCTTATGTGTAGCGTTGCCAATGTTTCTTAGTCCATTTTGACTATGCTTCTTAAAAGTTTTTGTTGGGTTTCATGCCTCTCTCACTCACTCGCCGGTTCTTTGTTTATACATGTTCAAATCTTGACAGATAGCGATAGGCACAGATGATGTCTACAAAACCGCAGAAGCAGTGAAACTTGTTGGGGGAAAGGTTACCAGGGAACCTGGACCGCTACCTGGTATTAACACCAAAATTACTGCTTGCTTGGATCCCGACGGTTGGAAGACGGTATCGCTCATTTTTATATTAAGGACCTCTTTGCTCTTTTATGCAAGATGATTGATGAATTTGCCTTGAACTGCTCAGTTGATTCTTAGTGGTTTGCTATAAGATGGAAAGTACTTAGATAAAAGACGAAAGTACACCACCAAGGAAGTATACCGGCACGGTTTTTACTGATCTTTTCTTTGTAATCTTATTTCTTACTTATTTTTTCCTCAATATATATATATTTTTCAGGTTTTTGTAGATAATGTTGATTTCCTCAAGGAGTTAGAGTGAGGTATTAGCAGTCTTCAGCTTGTCAAACTTGGAACACAGAAATGGCGGCCTTGGAACAAAATCATTTCTTCGGAAGCGCTTCGCCGTTGACGGACTAGCGACCTTTTTTTGTAGATAATAATACAATAATGACACTTATCACACAAGCATTGTAACAAAAATCTTGTCATTAGCTCTCCGGTTGTGGTCCTTTTGTGTAGTTTGAGACTATTTATCTGTCTAAATTTTATTGTTTTTGAAAGAACAAGTCTGTGTGATTAGTAAAAATTACAGAATTGAAAACGATTGCAAACTTTTTTGGTGAAACGGCTTGTCGCCTTTTGTTGAAAGGATGTAAATCTTTGAGGACGTAAACGATGGCTACGTGTCGTTTTAACATCAATTTTGAAATGTCAACATGCTTCCGCACCGGTTGGTACGACTTGTCAATTTAATTAGATTTAAAACGACATGTAGTTCTTTATTATTTTGTTATAATAAAGGGATTTAAAAAAATAAAATAAAATTAAAGGGCATGTGTTACGGTTTACTAATACAGAGTTGATCTCATAACATGGAGTTTGATGTAGATTAACTCTATATTAGTCGTGGCGTCTCCTGTTGTCCCAAAACATCATTTGATTTGTAGGGTTCATTTTATTTTATTTTGAAAATTAGTTTTGAGTAGGAAATATCACTTTTGTTTAGTTTCAAAATGACATTTGAATGTGAAATTTTTTTTTTTTTTTTTTAAACAGGAACAAAATTTTAAATGTATTTATATAGATATTGAAAACAAATATTTAAAGTCTAACAAAACTAATAAAACCTTAACCTCAAAACATTTTTGTTTTTTGGTTGCAACCTCAACATATTAGTTGTTAAAAACTAAAGCGACAAACTTTTTCTTTGAACGACACGTCATCTTATTATGAAACGACAAGCCAAACTGTACACTACAAACGACAGCAATAGGTCCACTGAAAAAGAAAAGACGACAACAAATATTTCTGTCATGACTTCCTTTTTTTTTTTTTTTTTTCTTTTTTTAAAGAAGAAAAGAAAATTTAATTGAACCCTAATAAGTCGCAATTTAAGAACATGCAATAGAGGAGGACTGTTCGTCTCTCGCTTGCAGAGCCCTGAAACACTTGTCACTGATTTCTGTTTCAGAAAAACAGCGAATAAAAAAGAAGAAGAAGAAGAAGAAATGGAAAAAGAGAAGAGTAAAGATGAAGAGAAATGCGCAGAAGGAGTTCAGAAGCAGAAGAGAAAACGCAAGGAGATTTTCCCTTTCGGCAACTACAGAAACTACTATGGCTATCGGGTAAATCATTTCTTTATCCCTATTCCTCTGTTTGGTTCCTCAGAAAGCTCGGGAAAGTTGAAAAAAAAAAAAAAAACTTAACTCTTTTATCTTTCTGCTGTTCTATCGTTGTCTCTCGATTGTTTCTATTCGGTTTCCATGTGGGGTGTAGTTCCGTTCCAATCTTTTCAGCTTAACGGTGAATTTTCATGAATGTATATATATATATATATATTTATATGTATTGCATTTAATCATATACACTTGCTTTTTTTTCTTTTTAAGTAGTTTTGTGGTTATTGATGTTTTAACTAGGCCAACATTGATGACCCAATTGGCCTTAATATTTAACTGGGCAATTTTTAATTTATTTTTTGCGGGGCACTGTTGTTCTTGTTGTTTCTTTTGCTTTTGCCCCCGGATTTGCATTTATATTTGATTTTGGAGGCTTTTAGTAGAGTGGTTGGATTGAGTTTCTGGATACCAACTTTCTTTAGCACTCTGGCCATACAAAAAAGTTATATATATTTATATATTTAACTCTTTTATATAATGTTCCAGATTGGTCAAGACATGGAGGAAGATCCTAGACTAAAGGTGATGAAAAAGGAATGGTTTGAAGGCAAGGATTGTCTCGACATCGGCTGCAATAATGGGAGTATAACAATCCAAATTGGTACTTATTTTTCAAGCGATTTTCTTATGTTATGAACTTGGTGCTGTGAATACTTAAATTTTTCCTAGTTTTTGATCGCCTGTTGGTTTTAATTCCATTCTTATTTTTCCTGCTAGTTTGCTACTTTTTTCTTTTCTCTTGTTATAAATATGGATTTGAAAGTTATTATCTTTCAGTCATTTTGTAGTTTTTGTTTATGTACAGCCAAAAAGTTCCATTGCAAGAGCATTCTGGGAGTAGACATTGATCCTAGTAAGACTCTTATTTGGACTGTAATATGTGTTTTGAACGGTTTGAATTAAACTTGGGGCGTGTAGTTTCTCTCTCGGTTTTTAACATGACTCGATGATTGTACTCTTTATCTGCCAGATAGAATTGAAGATGCGTACTGGCACCTCAGAAAATTTGCAAAAATGGACAAGACTGAGAAGATGCACGGAAAGACTTCCGGATCGAAGGTTTCAGAAAATGCAAGTGGTCTAGGAAATGACACTGCAGCATCATTGGATGACGAGACACGACAGAATTTGAGGAGTTGTTCCTCTGAGGAAAGAGATCTGTTTGACATGGTATCTTTCCAGCAAGAAAATTTTGTCCACAGTCGGTATCCACAGGACAAGCACTATGATACAATTCTTTGGCAAGTTTTTCCTTATAGCGCATACCAGTTAAACTGTTTATTTTGAGCAAAGATGAGAAAAAGCTTCAAACTTTGGGAAAACTTTTTTCTGTGTTCAACTTTTGGCTAAAACTTCCAGTTTGTCCTAGAATGTTACAAAAATGTTCCACTAAATAGTAATGAAGCCTAGATTTACAAGTCTTTTGTTGTTGCTTAACATTATCATGATGCACTTATTTGTCTCCTGCAATGCAGTTTGAGTGTGTCAAAGTGGATTCATCTGAACTGGGGCGATGATGGGCTAGTTACATTATTTTCAAAGATTTGGAAACTGCTTAACCCGGTATCCATTGTCTTACCATGCTCTCTTTCTTTCTTTCTTCTTCGCTTTGTTGTAATTATTCTATTTCCATCAACTAATGACGGTTTTTTTTACTCACGAATAGCTATAGGGAACAGCAGTTCCCTTGTTATCTGAAATGGCTTTGGAGATACATATATTAAGTATTTTGTTTTCCTAAGCAGGGTGGAATTTTTGTGCTGGAACCACAACCTTGGAAGTCATATCAAAATAATTACAGGATATCTGAGGTGATACTTCTTTTTCACTTCTTAGATCATGTTGATTATACGAATACATCATCTTTTACTTGTAATTGCCCGAATGTTTAATCAGAAACAGAGCTGAAAACCTTATGTTCATATGGCTGATCAACTAAGCAAATATATTACTTACAAGAATGAAAGGCGCGTGTGTTGTAGGATTTCTGGATCTTTTAATATTCTGTTTCATTGTATGCTTTGACTTGTGAGTCTCCATATGTTCTTGACCATTCAAAGCATCATTCTCAAATTCTTCAATGAAAACTTTGGTCCGTTCTTTGAGTTCTGCAAATGATCATATGCTTGAACCTGTTGTGTTTTTAAAGGGGGATGTTGCCTCTTTCTCTTTTTTTTCTGCCTCTTAATTTTAACAGATTGTGCCTTTGTTTTTTTTTTTTTTTTTTTCGTCACTGTACATGCTAATTCTTGAAGTGTATTCACTTACGGCTTAACATATGTTTTTTTTTTTTTTTTTTTTTTTTTTTTTCAAGACAACCGCAGAAAATTATAAAAAGATTAGCTTCCGTCCAGAAAGTTTTCAAGAATTACTGCTCGATAAGGTAAGCCATGGTTGTGAATTTGTAATAGCTGAATGGGTCCATAAACATATTTTCATAAAGCTTTTTTTCTTTCATTTTTACTACGGTGAACTATTTGAGAACTCTGACATTAAAAAGAATTGCAGATTGGATTTAGAACAGTGGAGGATGTAACTTCCAGCTTGTCAGGCACCAAATCCGGATTCAACCGGCCAATTTTGGTGTTCCACAAATGACCGACCTTTTTATGTAACTTCTCAATCATACATACAGTTCCAACCCTTTTGCTTCCTCAAGAAGATAGTGTATGTTTTGGAATTCCGCAAGCTGATCTGCTTGTTTATCTGAGGTTGCCTGGCTAACCTGCATTGCGTATTTTGACTATTAAAATTTACAAAACAGATTGCAAGTACAGCAAATTTTGGATGATTGCTGTTTCTGAGGCACGGTAGATCATGCGGTTTGGCGAAAGATGAGCCTATACATCTTAGAAGCATATACTTTTATACTGGTGACTACTTTTGTCGAACTCATACATATTGATCAAATTTTGTAAATTTATTGCACCCCCCGTTCATGTATATGTTCTGACTGATACATTTGGGCAATATATTGTCTACTGAGTACTAAGTTATTGAGGGACATCTTGGAATTTGCTGAATAGTTACATATGATTTTCCTGATTCATTTGATAATTGAGGTTTATGGGACAGAAGCAAAGACAAGACAAACCTTTGTTTTTAGCAGAAGTTGACACAAACAATCTTAAAAGAGAAAGGAAATGCAGAACTATAGTAATTACGTAACGTTTCTACTATTGTTTAGGTGAAATCAAAGCGTCTCTACTTGAACATGATCACTATTGGGTTGGAGCTGTAAATATGGGACTGGCCAAATGAGCATGATATAGACCAAGTACGTCTTGCTGAGCTATAAGGACAGATTGGACCGGTCTTTGTTTTTACCCGACGGGTCAAAACTAACCCGCCATTTCATCTAGGCTCATAATGTTTGCGTCGGGTGGCTCATTTTATCACCTACATGTGAGAGCCGTTACCGAAATCCAAGCCCTTGCTTTACTACCTTTTTGTTGCTATTAAATTATCTATTAGTCTTTCCTACGTTTTAGCAAAAATGCTCTTTAATCTTATTCCTAAACTTCACTTAAATTAATATGTCTGTGAAAATTTTTTTTTATTTAAAGAATTGGGCGAAAAAAGTGTTCTACGTTCAGAATTTGACAAATCAGAATGAAGTTAAAACTCTATTGGGACAAATGGAAGTGCTGATATAAACAGATAAACTCAGTTGATAAATCACATCCAGTGCATACGTGCATATTTTCCTTGTACTAATAAGAACTAAGGCAATAAATTAATTGTAATTTTTTTAATCAATGAATATTACTAATTCTGTTTCTTGTAACACTCACCAAAATGCTAGTCTTTGTCAACGGCATCACCTGTCCTGGAACTAAACTTAGATAATGGAATGAATAATAATATTTATTTAATTGCAACAACAATATTGGACGGACTCATTTATCTTACAACAAATAAATTTTAATGCTTTTCCAGTACCATTACAAACGCCTCGTACGTGCGGATTTTAAAAACAATTACCATTAGACTACTTCAGTTTTACAATTTAGCCTTTTTTTTTTTTTTTTTTATAACTTTTTAACAATAAAAAAAAAAAAAAAAACATGCTACTTTCACTATGGGTCCCCGAAGAATATGAACAATCTCAAATTGGTTTTCAGTTTTTTGACTAATTAAGTAATGTTACCCGATGATTATGAAGTTATACAAATGATCCATTCGTAATTTATAACGTGTCTGTCAAATGTACGATAATTGTAAAGTAATTTGTGTCGAATGCCCATAGTTCAACACATCTCCTTGGGCATTCATTGCCCCCTATTTTCTTGACTAGAGTTTAGTGATTCTTTTGTGTTTTAGGATTGGTGTTGATGTCTGAACAATCTAGCTCCAACCCATATTTACAGTTCTAATCTCGATTATGAGTTAAATGCCACGTTACAAACTCTTTGGAAGGAAAAGTATCCATGACGATAGTTTTTTGGGTAGTTGGAATGCACTTACTCAACCCTACACATGATGCGCACGTGATATATTTCCATCCCCATTGTTATTTTGTTTTTTGCTTTAAAAGTAACTCAATGTCATTCTTAATGTCGTCAACTCAAACTTAAAAATTCAAAATTTAAATTTCCATAACTCTGTTTTTTTAAATCGAAATGAGATGATTTTTTTTAATTACAAAAAATTTCAAAAGTAACGAAACAAAATCTATATATATATATTTTCCGGAACATGTTTCAAATTTTTACACTTTTTAAAGTTTATTTTTAACTAAATATACAATTTTAAAACTTAACTCAACTATAATCAAAATAACTCCGAAATTCCAACTTAAGCGGACCAACCAAACGGCATACAAAGGAAGTCACTTTGCAAATGATCAATTCACAGTTGGGAACTTGGGATGTCCCACTGGCACTTGAAATATTAGTCCCACGCACGACATTGTTCATAATTTAATCCTCCTAATTCCCTCTCCGCGTCCCCCCACCCCAGCTAAGCCACTCCCATTTTTCCCATTTCTCCACCCGCTCTTCTCATGTCAACATTTATGGCAATACCTTTAGTCCATTCTCAAATTTTCATTTATATTTTCTCTTAAAAAAAAAAAGAAACTTCTCAATTTGTTTATTTACTTGTTAATTAATTGTGTTTGTTTATATGTTTACTCACAGTTAGTGATGTACCAACATAACAACATCTTCGATCTTGGCCGTCCATTGGAAGATGATATCATGTAATAAAAATATATTTCCGAGAATTTTGAATAATAAATAACAATAATATCATGAACAATAACAAAACAAGCTCAAACGTTGCCAACTACATTAGGGATATACACTTCCTCACATAGAGATACACCCGAAATTGCACCTAACAATTATTGTTATGTCTTAGGACGTGGTCAATATATTCTATAATTGTGATCATAAAAATGGAATAAATTGTTAAGTAGACAAAACAAAGTTTTGTTGGTGGAGGGCTTATTTTGCAAGATCACAAGTAAAGCTATTTATAGCCTTCGAAATCCAAAAGAGAAAATCGTCCAAAGTTTCTATTTCAACAACATAAGTTGATTTAAAAAAAAAAAAAAAAGATTAAAACGATAAAAAAGAGGAACAAACATTTTTGGTTTTGAGGCGGAAAATGGCAACTCATATCCGAGTTCTTTTGGTTGCTCTTTGTGTCTTTGCACTCGATCAAGCTCTCGTCGATGCGATGATCTCGAAGAGCATGTATGTCACCTGGGGTAAGAATCACGCGGTTATTAACGGCGATGATCTTCAGCTCGTCCTCGATCAAACTTCGGGTAATTTTTCGACCAATTTTTTTTTTTTGAATTCTCTTCTCTCTAGTTTGATGTAGTAGTTTGTAATGTGGACGTGAAATATCGAGTTTGGTTTTTGCAGGGTCTGCTGCGCAATCAAAGAGAAGTTTCTTATTTGGCAGCTATGAAATGCTTATCAAATTGGTCCCCGGAAATTCTGCTGGAACCGTCACTGCCTATTATGTAAGATAACAATCTTTAAACATATATATACATTTACATATATATATATATATATATACAGACACTTCAGGTTTATGAAACTTTCAATTTTGTGTAGTTGTCCTCTACGGGCGACAGACACGACGAGATCGATTTCGAGTTCTTAGGGAACGTCTCGGGACAGCCTTACATCGTACACACAAACATCTACACACAAGGAAATGGAAGCAGGGAGCAGCAGTTCTACCTCTGGTTCGACCCGACGGCCGATTTCCACAACTACACCATTCATTGGAACCCGACCGAGATCGTGTAAATCCCTCAAAATCTCTTCTTTCTTTCTTGCTTTTCCTCCGTTTGGTAAACCATTTCAAACCAGAATATTGTAACTCATTTTTGTTTTTTCTGAGAGGTCGACAAATTTTTTTTTTTTAAATTAGTTTTTAAAAAGTCAAACAACTATAACTCAAATAATTCAAAAAAATTGATCTCAGGTGGTATGTTGACGGGCTGCCAATCCGAGTGTTCAGAAACTACGAGAAGGAGGGGATCGCGTACCCGAACCAGCAAGGCATGAGAGCGTACTCCAGCCTGTGGAATGCCGATAACTGGGCAACCAGAGGAGGGCTGGTTAAGATCGACTGGAACAGCTCGCCATTCGTGGCGGAATTCCAGCGGTTCAGGGCGAGAGCCTGCAAGTTTAATGGACCGGTCAGCGTCACGCAATGCGCCTCTAACGCGACCGGAAACTGGTGGAACAACCCGGTTTACAGCCAGCTGAGCAGTGCCAAGTTGGGGCAGCTGAATTGGGTGCGGAGTAACTACATGATATATGACTATTGCAAGGATTTCAAGAGGTTCAATGGGCAGATGCCTCCAGAGTGCTTTAAACCACAGTTCTGAGGGTTGTGATCAAATTATTATTATTATTATTATTATATTATTATTATTATTATTTTAATTTTAAAGGGACTTTGATTTTGTCCTTGATGTGATGAAAAATTATATACTATGTCCCAAGTTCTACTCTTTCATTTTTTTTTTTTTTTTTTTTATAAATTTTTTGATTGGGGTGCTTTCAACCCCTAAAGTGAAAATTCAAACGGATTCATTGAGGTCGATACAATTCTTGTACTGAATTTCTCTTTTGGGAATGGACTTACGTGGATCACTTTTTCAATTCTAATACAATATAATGTTCAATTGGTTAGTCAAAATACTGCATTTGAATACAATTTATTTAAATAATACAACCACTCATTTGATTATATATCTATTCATTTTTTTTTTTACCTACTTCTACAAATCACATATTTTCTCTTACTAATACACATTAGAATGACTATTAAATAGACAATCTAAATACACATTCTATTTGATACAATGGTTAAAATGGACATCTAAACACTTAGGAGGTGTTTGGAGAGTTGGTTCATTCCAACTCAAACCGTACTGTTTTTTGTCTTTTTCCCAAAAAGTTTTGTCTTTTTCTCAAAAAGTTTTTTATCTTTTCTGAAAATTCAAAAAAATTTACTATTACAACTAAAATATTTCAACTCAAACTAACCAACCAAACACCTTATTAGTAAAATACATCCATAGTATTAGAACAAAATACCAAATTGAATGAGACCTTGAAAGAAGCCTTAGTGTTCGTTTGGTTCGTCAACTCAAACCTAAAATTTTCATCTTAGTTTTTATCTTTTTCTGAAAAAGTTTTTTGTCTTTTTTGAAAAGTCAACAAATATTACTATTGAAACTTAAAATTTCCAACTCAAATTGGTGAACCAAACGGAGCCTTAGTCTTCTTCTTTTTTTTTTTTTTTTTTTTAAATAAAAGTTTTGTTGTTGTCTAGAGCCCGATACAAAAGCAACTCTACTGGAGGTAAAACTTCCTCCAACCAAATTCGTTTCTTTGGGGCGAATGGACCTTTTTTTTTTTTTTTTTTTGGTTCCTCTCTCTTTCTCTAATGAACACCATATCCAACAAGAATTTGGTCTGGAATTTTAATTTACAAATCCTTCTAGCTCACCAATGCATTCTCAACGTCCTACGATATATAATGTCTGCCGACCAAAACCTTGCTCATCAGATTTCTTCAGACATAATGCGGTCCTTTCACGTTAAGGCTATGTTTGGTACGAGCGATGGAGAATGTGAGTAATGAAAAGAATTGTAAAAATCCCTTATGTTATTTGATAAGAGGGAGGGAGAGTTAAAATGATAAATGATAGTTCTTTAACTAATTATTATATTATTCATTTACTATTATTATTATTTTTAAAAATTGAGGACAAAGTTATCTTTTCATTTTTCATTTGAAAATTGACAAGAGATCTTGCATCATTCTATCGATTGAGTGATACATTTTGGTGGGCCTAGAGAAAGAGAGCCTCCCTCCACCTCATCTCTCCCTCTTTATTTCCTTGCAACCAAACAAGGGAAGGGAATTCTCCCTCCAGGTCTCATCCTCCCTCCATCTGTCCCTCCAACCAAAGACACCCTAAGAGTCAACAAAAAAATAATAAATAATAAATAAATGAATAAAAGGAAGAAAAGAAAAGAAAAAGAAAAAAAAAAAAAAAAAAAGACACTTCCAATAAGATATATGCAGCCGGCTATGAAATAGTTGGATTGTAATTGATATTTTGAAGTTAGAGCTTTCCAATGTTTAAATACCATATATATATATATATATATATATATTCCCCCTTTTTTTTTTAATTTTTTAAAAATTTTTTTTGGACGGACAGAACTTGCTGAGCTGGAGGAGGGAAAAGGTAGGTAGGTCGGCGGCAGTTTAGAAAAAAATAAAAAATAAAAACGATCACTTCTCTTAAAACGACAACAATCCACAAAACGACAACGACTGTAAAAACGAAAACATCAATTGCATAAAACAAAAATTAGAAAAACAATATTACCGTATACTTAACTTTTTTTTTTTTAAATATAAAAATTTAAACTTTACATCTAGTAAGATAATCAGATATAAAATTATTATTAGCCTTTACTTATAATTACTTGTATTTTAGTCTTTCTTAGAAACAGTAATAAATTGAAAACGATGATGTACTAAAAACGACATCAAACACTTCAAAAATTTACATTTCAAAGGGCAAAAAGAAGAGGGAAAAGACGACAACACTCCGGTAATGCGAAATTCTCCAAAAGGAACAACATACATGACAAACGACAAAAAAGACACTATTTAACAAAGAACGACGATAAAGTGAAAACGGCAACATCAGTTATTCTCAATTTTTTTTGCCCCCCCCCCCCCCCCCCCCTATATGACTGCCTAATTTTTTTTTTTAATCATACCTTCCAATAAACTTTTAATATAATACACAAACTTTTATCAAATATATAACTGTATAAACATTTTACAAATTGAACATGCAAGTTGTGTATACTTTTAACTAAGTAACATCTCAGCACGAAGTAACTAGACAACATAAAAAATATATATATATATATAATCTAATAAAATCAATAATATTCTCTTTTTTATTTTTTCTGCTGGTAAAACAACAATATTCTTGAACAGACGACAATCTCCCTCGAGTCACAAATCCATCAAGCGACACGGTTAACCTACAAACGGCAATACAAACAAAAAACGACAAAAGAACAAAACGAAAGCTACGAAATACACAGCCAAACTCCGAGCACAATCAAAGCGGTACCGAGGAAGGCAAGACCGAGGTGGGTGTGTTCCCCGAGGAGGACGCCGAAGACGGCGGTGGCGGCGAACGTGGTGGCGTTGGTGACTGGCACGGCCTTCGAGATCGGGACGTGGCCGAGGATGGCGAAGAAAGCGGCCGACGCCGACAGGTTTACGACGAACGGAACCGTGTACTGCCAGATCCCGAGGAGCTTCAACCAGTTCCCGACGGAGCCGACGACCCGCTCGATTGGGCCCCGGTTCGGGTCGGGTCGGGGAGAGGAGCTGAGGGCTCGGTCCCAGATGACGGCGCCGCGGCGCATCAGGGCGTTGGTGGCCCCCCACACCAGGCCTACTGCGATCATCTTCTCTCTCTCTCCTCCCACCACCATTTGCTCTTTTTGGGTCTCTCTCTCTCACTCCGATTCTTGTTTTTCTTGGAATATTTCTATCAATTTGAAAAACGATTAAAAAAAAAATTGAAGAAACGACAAGACGCTAGGACAAAGAAAAATAACAGCTTAGTGCAAAAACGACAACCTTCTAAGAGCAAGACAACATGTCATCGACTATCGATCTGGAAAACGACACGGGAGGAAAAGAAGAAAAACAACAGCTTAGTTCACAAACGACAATGTTCTCATAGCAAGACAACATGTCAACAACTATGAAAAACGACTACCACCAAATAACCAAACAGGTGATAAGTCGTTTGATCTCTCAATTAAAGCTCTTGGCTATCACTGATGGTCGAGATAGCAATTTATTTTAAAAGAGATCCATATATTATGTGAGGGTTTTTCTTCTTTACAGATTAAATGGATAAATCCTTTTTTATTCCTATAATCTTATGTTTTGAGGGTTAAAAAAAAAAGGAAAAACGGCTATAAAGACGGTAAAATATATGAAAACATGAAAATATTTCGAGTGGTTACCTACTTAATTTAGAAGTAATTCAACATGGTTTTTTTTTATTTTTAAGGTCTCTGTAATATTAGTATTGATTTGAAAAACGACAAAAATTAAAAAACGACACGACTCTATGAAAAAGAAAAACAACAGCTTAGTGCAAAAATGACAACACTAGAGGAGAAAGACGACGACAACTACGAAAAACGACCATTGTTAACCTAAAAAAAGCAATAGTCTAAAATTTAACATTTATGAGTAACATGAAAATCGAAAACGAAAATCTGAAAATGGGAAAACTCAAAGAAGGAAAAAAAAAAAAAGTTTGAAAAGCAAATAATCTAACAACAAAACGACGACATTCTAAGACATTATCAAAAAATAACAAAACTAAACGACGATAAAGGAAAATTAATCATGAAAATGATAGCAGGTGTTGAGGAGACAAGACCTATAGAAAAGAAAACGGCATTAATATAGAAAAGGGACACTCCATTTCTTAACGACAACGCTATAAGAAACAACAAATTTTTTTTTTTTTTTAGAGGAGAAACCACAATCTATTAACACAACATGCATACGAACGAAAGAATTTTTTTAGCTTAATCGCTCTGAAACAATTAAAATAAATGAGATTTTGTTTAAAAAGAAAATCGACAGAAGCAATGAAGCAAGAAAACTACTAAAATCGAGACCCTTGAAAGAAATTTTTTTTTGTTTTTGAACTTTCAAACTTTCGAGACCCCCTATACCAAAAACTGCTAAATTTTCCCAATGACAACTAACTTTTCAACTTCTAAATTCTAAAATTTTGTTAATGATTTTTGTGTTAAAACCACTATTGATGTCGAAAAAGCCTCTGGCAGCAACACCAGATATGGTTGGTTGATCCGATTAGGTCTGGCCGGCCGCTCTGCCGTCGATCATCTGCACAAGGGGAAGCACCTCGAAGTAATTGGAACACCGGTGTGGTGTCTGCCGTAAGCACTTTGATGCTTAAGTTAGTGAGGGTAATGATGAGCAAAAGGAGAGACAGAGTTTTGACAAGAAAAATGATTATACCTGAATTTGTGGGTTCATCCTCTATTTATAGGCACCTCTCGCGGGTCAGGGCGCTCGGGTGACCTGGTCGGGTCGGCTCTCTAGCACTCCCGAGGACAAGTAGGCCTTAGGCTTGCAGGTGTTGTTGGTCCAATGGACTAATGTCACGTGTCCCTAGTTCGATACAGGGGGCACTAGAGTGGACTGCTGCCGGTGCTAGCAGGCGTAGCCCCTGTCAGGGCAGGTGGTGGCGGTTGGCGATTGGCGATGTGACGTTGTGAAGTAGTAAGTGGGCAAAGTCAACGGTAGATGGGTACAGTGACTGGACTTGTGTCAGATGTTAGGTAGTAGGTAGGGCATGGTCCAAGGGGACCTCTGTCGATCGGAGGAATCAATTTTCGGGGCAGGGTATTCGGAGAAGCTAAGCCGTTTCCAAGCACGATCCAGCCCGGGTATGTAGAACACCCCAATGAGGTGGTAAAATCTGGTCGGATAGCCATAAAATCTGGTCGGATAGCCATGTCCTCCGAGAACTAATGCCACGTGTCCCTAGTTAGATACATAGGGCACTAGAGTGGACTGTTGCCGGTGCCAGCAGGCGTAGCCCCTGTCAGGGCAGGCGGCGGCGGTTGGCGATGTGACGTTATGCAGTAGTAAGTGGGCAAAGTCAACGGTAGATGGGTACGGTGACTGGACTTGTGTCATATGTTAGGTAATAGGTAGGGCATGGTCCAAGGGGACCTCTGTCGATCGGAGGAATCAATTTTCGGGGCAGGGTATTCGAAGAAGCTAAGCTGTTTCTGAGCACGATCCAGCCCGGGTATGCAGAACACCCCGATGAGGTGGTAAAATCTGGCCGGATAGCCATGTCCTCCGAGTAGGGGCCTCTGGTCAAGTCACTAGAGTTTGATCCGGATGAATGGACGCTCTCACCTCCCCGTGACCGGCTTACGATCGGGGACAGGACTTAGTGGTCGGAGCAGATCACGACATCAACAACCACATTTAATCATTTTAAACGTGCTAGAAAATCATAGATTTATCTGAAATATGATAATTCACTGATTGACGTAGAAGTCACAATAAATAAAAACGTTTATCCCATTTTCCATCTCCATCTTTCTTTTTCCAGCACATGTACCATGGGGTTCCACAATAGTACAAGCAACAAACCACCAAAAAAAAAAAAAAAAGACAATAACTTTTGAAATTGTTTTAAATTGAAAAAAAAAAAAAAAACAATTCTCAACAATCAATTCGATTCACAATCTTTTAGTTCCCTGAAAAAAAAAAAAATCACAATCTTTAAAATGGTGGTCCAATTACTAAATAAGAAAAAAAAAAAAATTGGTGGTCCAATTTAGCTAAGCTCCCTCAGGTTTCAAGTTTCGGCTGCCTTTTTAACTATAGAATTGGATGACATATCCAATTTTTAAATTTGGAAAATTTTTGTAAAAAGGTGTTTATTTTATTTCATTTTTTCATCATTATCTTATTTTTAAAAAGAAAAATTATATTATTTTTAAATTTATTTTATACAATATATTTTTAAAAAAATAAATAGATCTTTTTAAAATTTTCTCATAATTTACTATTCTTAATATTATTTTTTCTCATTTTCAATAACTTTTTATTTTAAAAAAAAAAATTTTTTACACATCTAAATATCATTTTATTAAAAAAAAAAAAAGGCTTCTTAATTAAAACAAAAAAAATTTTCATTTTCAAAAATTGTGTTCGAAAATTGTCACGTGAGCTAAACGGTAAATTTATTTTTCCCATTTCGCCGGACCCCACTTCATCCTCAACCTAACTCTTCCGTATTTCACTTAATGTCCCAAGGGCATTATCGTAAACCTACCCTTCCGATGACACGTCTTCCGTGTAGGACCCCCCGCCTGTTGTCCTTCTTTCGCCGGGCCCCAGTTCATCCTCAAACATACGCTCTCCAGTGGTTCACGTAATCTCCAAAGGGCAATATCGTAAAACTACGTCCCATGATACGTCTCCTTGTACAAACTCCCCTGATCTTGACGTGGCAAGATTCTATTGATTGGATGAATGACAAACTGACCGTAATGAAACGACATAATCCTCGTAAATCGTAATAATAACATTACATTCGCCAGTATGTAATTAGTCAACGAGTCATCGATCGTCACCTATCCTGATTTTACCAAAACACCCCTCTCTTCCCCTTTTTATTCCCACTAAGCCACGCAAACGTTTTGGCTGCAAGGTCTCTCTCTCTCTCTACTTCTCTCTCTCTACTTTTCTCTCTCTCCTCCCTCTTTCTGTGTGGCTTCAGTTTCTCAGCTGTCGAAAGGAAAGAGAAAATTCTCGAATTCAAATTCAATTTTTGTTTCGGATTTTTGTCTTTAATCTTGATTTCGATCCGAATTCAAAACCTAGGTGGCTCGACTTCCGATGCTCCGATCGCCCTGATCTCTCCCGGTATCGGACATGGAGAGGATCGTCGGCAGCAAGTACAAGCTCGGCCGGAAGATCGGCAGCGGCTCCTTCGGCGAAATCTTTCTCGGTAACAATTTGTCGCCGAATCCAAGCTTCTTGATTTTTCTTCTTCAAGAAATAGATATATAGATAGATATATGTATATAATTGACCTTTGTGATTGTTGATCATTTTGATATTTTGAATTCTTATTGCAGCTACGCATATCGATACGTTTGAGATCGTCGCTGTTAAGATCGTGAGTTTCGGTTTTCGTTTAATTTCGGTTTTGTGTGTGTGTGTGTGTGTGTGTGTGGAATTCAATCCGAGGTTTTGTGTTGTTTGTGTTGTTTGTGTTTGGTGAATTGAAATACTATTGTATGTTCGTGGTTTTTGCAGGAGAACAGTAAAACAAAGCATCCCCAAGTGCTTTATGAGGCCAAGTTATACAACATTCTCCAAGGAGGAAGTATGAATTATATATGACTGTTAATTTTCCTCTTCGTGCGTATATTTTTGTGTAAATATAGAATTTCGGATTGATGTTTTTGAAATCGTGTTAATACAATTTAGGTGGAATTCCGGGTATAAAGTGGTCTGGTGTAGACGGGGAAGATAATGTGCTTGTTCTTGATTTACTCGGACCGAGTTTGGAGGATTTGTTCGTGTATTGTGGAAGGAAGTTTTCACTAAAGACAGTCTTAATGTTGGCAGATCAAATGGTGAGCATTTTTGTCTTTCTATGTCCTTGTTAAGATATAGCATTTCTATTAGGAACCATGGAAAATAACCCTTTTGAAATTCATCTAGATCACGAGGATAGAGTATGCACATTCAAAAGGTTTTCTGCACAGAGACATTAAGCCAGACAACTTCCTCATGGGTCTTGGTCGGAAAGCGAATCAGGTGTTGATTTAGTCTTGCCTTTTTCTTTATCTCCCAAGAGTTGTTTTGAGTGGATTTGTGTCATTTCTTCTTATCTTTTTTCTGTTGTTTTTAATCCCATTCTTGATTTAACTCGTTAGGTTTACATAATTGATTTTGGCCTTGCAAAGAGATACCGGGACTCGACAACCAATCGTCACATTCCTTACAGGTATAATTGTTAAGTTGTTATTTAATTGTTTTGCACTTTTTTTTTTTCCCATTTCCAGCCATCTCAATGTGTCAGTTTACCTGAGCCAAACATTTCACAATATGACTCTCCTTTCCCCCCTTAAAAAAGCTAATACGACTTTAAGTTTTATGCTGCTAACATTTGCCTTCTGCAGGGAGAACAAAAACTTAACAGGGACCGCACGATATGCAAGCTGCAATACTCATCTTGGAATTGGTAAGCCAAAAGATTATTACGTCTGGCAGCGTACCCCTCTCCCCTATTTTATGGGGGTCACCGTCGATACTCATTAATCTTATTGGTGCTTTCCTTGTAGAGCAAAGTCGAAGGGATGATTTGGAGTCACTTGGATATGTACTTCTATATTTCTTGAGAGGAAGGTATGTTGTATGTCATTTCTTTCTCTGCTTTTTATTTAAATTGATTTGTTAACACTGGCCTTTTCTCCTAATGGTGGCTGTGGTGATTTTATGACTTCTATTCACAATTAAAGTAGATGCATGAATTGAGGTACCCGGTGCATGAATAAGCTGATATGGCGGTGTTTTTGTTTGTTTTTTTTTTTTGTTCCTTTAAGATATAGACGCTAAAGTTGTTATCATCATCATCATTGTTGTCATTATATTGTGCTTATGAATCACTTTTTGGTGTTTGTAGTCTTCCATGGCAGGGTTTAAAAGCTGCCACAAAGAAGCAAAAATACGACAAGATATGTGAAAAGAAGTTGTCAACACCTATTGAGGTTTGTGTCAATCATTCATGTTGTGTTCTGCAAGCTGCTGATAAGAACCAAGAACACTTGAGAAAATATTTGGATTCTAACAAGCTAATTGAGAAGAATAATGGAGGTTTTTCTTATTGAGAACAAGAACAATACAAGATAGATTCGCAGACATTCGAGAGGTCTGCTAGCTCTCCGAAGGGTTTCCCCAATTTCCCACTAATCATTCCCGCCTTTACTCTCCACCCATATCCCCCTTTTATACTAAACTGACTACTAACAAACTCACTAATTGGTTATGCTACTTACAAACTAACTAATATCCAAATCCTATCAGCTGCATATGCTGTAAATCTAACATGACTTCTTTTGAAAGGTTCTATGCAAGTCTCACCCCGTGGAGTTTGCGTCATATTTCCATTATTGCCACTCATTGACCTTTGAGCAAAGACCTGATTATGGATTCTTGAAGCGGCTCTTCCGCGACTTGTTTGCTAGTGGAGGTAGAAAGGTTCAAATTCTGTTGTTCCGTCGCTACATTTCTGTGTAATTTTCTCCGGAAATCACTCCCTTTACTTTGATTGCTTTTGGTGACTGTCTTGGAAAATGGCAGGATATGAATTTGATTACATATTTGATTGGACCAAAATAAAGAACGAGCAGGCACAAAAGAATAGAACACAAAATCGATCATCTGTAAGTATATTTGCAGTTAGTTTTATGTTTGGTATCAAGTTGTTTGAAACTAGGTCTTTGTTGTGTTTCTGACAATGTTGAACATCTGCATTCTACAGCCAGCTCCTGGAGGTAGCAACAGTCACCCAATGCATGTCGATATGGGCAATCATCAAGGTTAGATTGGTTTTTGGGCTTTGTTTATGTCTCATGACTTGATTGTTCTACCTCTGAGTTATTATCTTGTACTCTACAATTTCGGTGGAATCATGATGGTGAAATTACCATTAGTTTTTAATGAGCTTATCCAAAGGAAAAAAAGTCGTAGATAAAGGTCTAAATTTGCTGGAAATAGAAATGACCTTGGGAAAGAGGGTTTTTTTTCTTCCCTGTCTGTTTTCCATTTCCTGATGTCTATTTGCTTGTTGACTTGCGGAAATAATATTTCTCTTGTAAATTATTTTAGTGGCTGGAGGTGCTAATGCTTCTTGCTCAGCCGAGGTCACAGACCGCAGTAGATCAAGCAACCCTAATGGTCCTGGCATCCGCATGCAATTGAAACAACCAGTAACCAAGAATTGGCACTATGATAATCCTCTTGAAAAGAATGTAAGTATATTTCTATTTACTATGTAGTAATGTCATTTTGAATATCGACAAGATTGTATTCCATATTCCTAATGCCCTGATATATTAATAATATAATGTTATTAAACTGACAATGCTACTTCGGGAACTCACTTTTAAAACTTCCTTTAGCAGCTTGCAAGTGAAACATACATGCCCTCTACTTCTCATGCAACTGCTGGAACCTCAAGAAGAATGGCCCAAAAATCTGTTTTGCCTTCTGAAGGTACAAACCCCACTCGTGGAAACGGAAACAAAGTGGGTCCTTCAAGTAGCTGGATTTCATCTCTGCAACGGATCTCTTCTGCCAAGTGATCTGTTAGGTAGTTTTATTGACTGTTGTTTTAGTTGTTTATCATATTAAGTGGTCAACTATTTGAATAAAATTTCGTCGTTCTCTTTATGTGTATTGTTGGCTGATTTTTTTGCATTTTGTTGACAGATTTTTTTGCATTGTGTTTAGCAGCATACCGGGTCGAGAATTTACTACAAATATATCCGTAAAGCTGCAGATACGTGGTGATACGATGGTCGTTTTTGCAATGTCATCCGTTTAAGAAGATTCAGTGGTGCAGCTGTGGTGACTGCAAATTTGCTGTTAATTTGGTGATTTGCATTAGATCCCAAGTTAGCGCCAGCTTGCATTATTTTTCCTTAAGGTGACTACAAATGCATTTGTTATTGTGAAATACAGATACCAAAACTTTGGTTTCTGTGCTGTACATAGATGTTATAAAAACACACAGCAATCTTGTATTCATTTTTCTTTTATGTAAGTCCAATGACATAAGGTATTTAATCTCCTTTTTCGTTGTTAGATTATAACTTTTATACATGATACTGATGGTTCTGGACATAATTTGTTTATTTATTTCCCTCGTTACTTGTGTTGTTCTTTTAAGATTTTATTTCTTTCAGACTGGGGCCATCTGGTGTTCCCTGGAGCATTTTTTTCCTGGTTAGCCTATCTTTCTCTGGGTAAACAAATTACGCTTACATTCATGCTTTCTCACGAGAAGCATTCGCATGTTTATGAATTGAATAATAAGTTCTGTCTTTGGATCATTGTTTATCAAATATCAACTTTTCATGCCAGAATATGCAATTTCTTCCGAAGTTACCAAGCCTAATTGGCAAGTATTTCAAACGAGGGGAAATAATGGCTTGAAGAACTCTAGGATTGTTTAGAGACGTTAAAGGTAGACTTTATGGTTACATTTTCATATTTCGGCACATACATTGTCGGGTTCTGATGCACAGTGTGAAAATCATTTAATGCTTTCAATCTCATTTCATTAAAACTAGATTAGTCGGATCACACATCGTTTACTTGAAACTGTTACGGTTAGCTTATTTACCCATCTTTAACTTGTATCTAAATTCGAGAATGCTAGGTGCTCAGATCCTCAAATAACATCTTAACTTCTGGATTGATATAACTTCTTGTCACTTGTGATTGTTTCTTTTTGTATAGCCATCCTCTTTTTGCGTTTGCCTCTTTTTATTTTTATTATTTTTATTTTTTATTTTTTATCTCGGACTGCTTTTGGAAAGCTTGAATACTTTTGCTTCTCAAATTTCCTTGTATTCATTGTGTAAATTTGTTCAGGACTCCAAACAGTCCAATTACCACACGCATACCAGAGCTTGTTCCCTCGTATTTGTGTTGTATGATCGCCTGTAGTCTCTGGATGTAACTGTCAGTTCATACTTTCTATTTGCAGGTTCCTAAAAGATGGTATCCGAAGACCATAAAGTACGTGACTTTCTCTGCTTCCACACCGGATCAAATACGAGGCTGCTTAACTGCTTACTACGGAATAACGCGTGAAGCAAATATTCTACCAAAACGCCTCTTTGTGCTTTCAGTTGTGGTCAAATTACTGTCTCTACCCACTTGGGGTTTAATTGAAGGAACACTGACTGATAAAACTTTTGTTCAAATTTCAGATGTGTAAGGTTACCGCGGTTAGCTTGCGGTAGAGTTCTGTTCTAGAGAATTGGTTTTATTCTCCCCAGGTAGGAATTTGAAACATGTGGTCGAGTTCACATGTTGTGACTCCACAATCATGAAATGTAGGAATTTGAAATCTAACCGGACGGACTTAGATGCTGAAAGAGTCTCGTAAAAAAATATATGTATGATTAATTACAGTAGTGCGGTTCCCAGGATTCAGCGCTGCAGCATATCATAGTTGTGTAGAGCGAAAGAATCGTTGAGTTGTGTGACTACTGTTTTCATTTTCTGTTGGTACTAAAAATGCACTTTGTCTCGCTTGTTTTAATTGGAAGATCCAACAGGCCATTATTTTTCTTTTTGCTGGTATGGTTTTTCCGTCACTTGTGGTTTTATTTCAGGCATTCTAACTCAGCTTAGCATGTCGATATCAGGTCGGTGTGTAATTTTGTCTAGTTCCTTCGGTTGTGGACAGAAGTTTGGTTATGCTACAAACTAAATTGAGTTTGAATCACTAATGTTTCTTTCTGGTGTTATGGCTTATAGAGCTAAATCAAAGAAGGTTAAATTTGTATTTAATGGGCTAATCTTAAGGTTATAACAATGTTATCAGAAACCAAATGCATAAATTCGATGGTTAGTAGTTTCAATTCTTTTTCATAATATGAAACTGATTTTATACATGGTATGTTCTTTTTAAGGTAAATTAAAAATGCCATATTCTTTGCAATGAAGATATTGACCATGTGATAATAAAAAGATAGAAAGAGACCCTTTTTTTTTTTAAAAAAAAAAAACCCTGAGAGATAGAAAGAGATTTATTATGAGTGGTGTCTTTTCTCTCTCCCCTTTTTCTCTCAAATTTCTCATAGTTTCCCTTTGTATGGGACTTCCGCCACCGCCGTCGCCGTCATGGCTGGCGAAGGTGATTGATGGTTTGTGGATTTCGGCGGGGATAGAGTTGAAGGGTCTTAGTTGAGAGTTTCTCGATTAGATCTAGCCCGGTGATTTTGCGGTGGTTTGGGATCTGGCAAGGCCTTAGTGATCTGATGGATGATGCTGTGATCTCTTACCTCTAATCGAGCTGATTGATTTTCTCTTAGTTGTGACGTGTGGCAGAGTGGTTGTTTCAAGTGAGATGAGAATGTTATGGTTGATATTATTTTATATTCATTTTTTGTTTTGCGTTTTAGTATTAATTTTGTAATAAAGAATATAGTTCCTCTATCTTCGGTTTGTTTTTATGAGTGTGCTCCGTTTGAGTTATTTTATGGTAGTATATATTTATGGGTTCCATTAGTATTATGGCCATACAGAGGTTGTTGCAGTCTCTATATTATGAGTGACTATATCTCGATCGATCGGAATATTCCATTAATTGTAGATTTTTTTAATAACTTTGCAAATACTCGATTATACGATTGTCGAGAAATTCTAAGGAATTTTTCCATCACCAAGTCTTGGCTTATATTCTCATCACTGAGCTTCATCAGATTTTACCGATGGAATCGGTTTTAGTTGAGGGTTGTGTTTTTTATATTACATGGTTGTTTGATTTTTTTTTGTATTGGTGTTTATATCTAATTTTAATCTAAATGATAATTTTCCTTTAAAAAAAATATTGACTATATGTTGTCAGAAAAAAAAAAAAAAAAAAAAGGATATTGACTATGTTTTAATTGCAAGATGTACATGAGGCTGGGTATTAGCTAGAGAATGGTGATCTTTATGCTAATTATATTGTCTTGTCGTGGACATTCTGAAAAGTTTTTAACAGAAAAATAAGGGTACTAGCACCATTCCCTTTTAAATTTGCCACCGTTTGACAATTTGCCTTTCAAACTTATAATTTTGATAATTTTCCTCTGAACTTTATAAGTTGTTGTGATGTATCTTATTTGGTTAAATTTCCTATTAAATAGGTCATAGAAAGCTTGTTTATGTCTCATGTGAAAATGAAAAATCTTTTTTCTAACAAAATATTTCCAAATCTAATACAAATCTTAGTGTGAATTTTCGAAATTCAAATTTTCAATTTAATATAAAATTAATAAAATAAGATATATTGTAATAATTTAGAAATTTAATTTAAAATTTAGAAATTTCAGGAGGTTAATGCTCAAAAGGTAACAAATTTAAGAGAGATCAATGTTATATGTCATAAAAGTAAAGTTCAACATTAGTAAAATTCACTGCAATAGCATTCTAATAATTAAGGTACGAGGCATAATAAATCCCAATATGACACTGACAGTGAATGTGATTTTTTTTTTTTTATTTTAAGGAATAGTGGAATGTGATAGTTAGACCAAGGAAATGAGACGATTGGTTTTCACAAGAACACATAATTAGGTGGGTTAAAAGAGTAGGTGGGGATGGGATCCGCTATAGAATAAGGGAAAGCTTGGCCAGCTTGGCATGATCTTGACCTACAACTAATAACATTGTTGGATGCATGACATGCATAAGAAGAAATTAATATATATATATATATATATATTCCAGATGTTAAAGACAATCACGAGTGACGTGACTGTTACGATTGAATGATGAGAATTAAGGTTAATCGTACTGCTGATCATTAACGATAGTAATATCGCAATTTACGCGTCTAATAGCACTTGATTGGTCAAAGAAGAAACTTGAGTACCATGCTCTTTCTAGGGGTGGTAAATTTCCTCTTTTTACCTTTCTTTTTTTTCATCCAAGTTTATGTACGGA
The DNA here is from genome assembly GCA_025413485.1 of Ficus microcarpa. Classification (NCBI taxonomy): domain Eukaryota; kingdom Viridiplantae; phylum Streptophyta; class Magnoliopsida; order Rosales; family Moraceae; genus Ficus; species Ficus microcarpa. The sequence continues at coordinate 630,650 of CM046383.1, forward strand.
AGCTTCTTTGATTTTTTTTTTTTTATTCCTTTTCTTTTCCATAATTTTCTAAAGTTTCTATTTCTCTATAGCAAAAAAAAGTTGTCCAATTACTATTTTTGAAAGGAATAGGAGGGTAAATTGAGAAGCAATTATGTTGTTTATGACGTTATACGAGGCATTTTAGTAGTTAATTTTCATCTTCACATTGAAATGCTCACAGTGAATCCAATGGAAGCCTAAAATCGCAAATAAATAGTTCAACAAACCCGTTTGAATTCATGTTTTAAACCCACTGTTCAACGTTTATTTACAGTTTTTTCTCTAAAAAGAATTTGAATTTTCAGTTTAAAAAATATGGGTTTACATGTACTGTTTACAAACTTTTTGCAATTTTTTAAAAATAGATTTAATGGTGTGTTTGGAAGACACGTTATATCTCAATACATTTTCTTTCTACTTTTACCAATCATATTACATAATCTGTCCACTGATAAACATTAGAATGATTATTCATGTATAAACAACTCAAACACACTTACATTCAAATCAATGTGAAAATAAAACATCTAAAAGCATATTATATTTCATATATGTTATCTTATAATACAATTAATTTAAATGTGCCTTTTAAATGGACCATAAAACTTAATCCACATTGGATTAGACGTTTATTCTTTAAAATATTTGTTACTAGTGAGTTTCATCCTACATAATTAAACATAGTGAACATAAAAATAAACTATTAAAATCTCAAAATCTATCAGTTATAATTTCTTCATTTGATGATAATGATTATTAAATTGCAGCTACAATATATACTGTTTAAATATCCTGTTCATGGTTGCATAGAAAATCTTTTATAATATCGCAGGAGTTAGTTTGTCGGTGACAGTTCAAAAAAATAATAATAATAATAATAAAATACAAAATTAATAAAGTAAAAGATATTGTAAACATTTTAACATTATATAAACTGCTCATCAACTTATAAGTCCAATTAATTTCTGACTAGAATAATGCGAATTTCTTCCCTTTTATGTTTCACTTTACTTTTACAACCTAAAATGGAAAGAACAATTCCAACGAATAATCTACAAAAAAAAAAAAAAAAAAAAAAAAAGAACAGATATGAGCATCTAGTCTAGAACAAATAAAATAAATTGAATAAACTACCAAACTTAAAACCTTTTTTTCTTATCTTCAACGGATCATTCTCACTCATTTAACATGCATGCAGAAGTATCTAGACGACGATGATCAAGATATATCATTTTAACGGCTACGATTAAGCAGATCATAGAAATGATCATCTATCTTCAACTACTTGATCCGCACCCAAATCCCCTTGCTTGGCAGCCCACGGTGAACCACAAACAGAAGATAATAACCAGGCGGAGCCACCACCCTCGACGGCGGCGCCTCCGCCACCATTCGGTGCACTCCCCGAGAAATCCGTACCACCGTGTCCTTTTGCAGAACCAACATCCTTTGATTCATAGAATACCCGTGCGTCGTGAACGGCGGCGCGTACATCGTCACCTTAACGTCGCCGTTGCTCAGCCGCCCCGCCCTCAGCTTGAAAACCACCTCGAACTTCTTTCCGTACGAAAGCTCCGTCACCGGCGACTCCTCTGTTATCTCCGGCCTCTGCTTGGCCAAAGCCGGGTCCAAGTACGGCGGCGAGAATTTCTCGACCCGGAGCTCTGTAGGGTACTTCGCCGTGTAGTTGTACCCTGGATTGGTGTTGCTCCCGGCGACGATAATCTTCCCGTCGGGAAGCACCGCCGCCGAGGAGTGGTACATGCGGGCAATTTTGGTCGCTGCCAGCTCGGTAAACCGCTGGTTTACCTGCTCGTCGGGGCGGTAGAGGACCGGAAGGAGGTTAGGGTTATCGGCGAAGAACCACCCCGCCGTGCCGGACTTGGCTCCGTTGAGGAGTAGGAGGTCGCCGGTGGGTAGGATCAGCATGTCGCCCATGACGCGCCGGGACGGCATGGTCTCGGTGCGCCAGACCGGCACCGGGTCGGTGACGGTTATCCGGTTGCAGTCTTGTAAGGCGGGAAGGAACGTCCCCCGGGAGGCGCTGCCGTAGGACTTATGCTTGGCGCCGCCGCAGATGATGACCTCCGCCGGCGGCGGCGGAGCCTGGGCAGCGCCGTTGACTTTCAGGTCGAGGCGGATGGGGAGGAGGGCTGACATGGCGGAGGCGGGGTAGTTGCGGGCGCCGCCGTGCAGGACGGGGAGCTCGCGGAGGACGGTGTTGGATTTAGGGTTGAGGAGGACGGAGCGGTTGTTGGCGAAGATGAAGAGATTGCCGTCGGTGGAGAGGTGGACAAAAGGGTAGAGGTTGTTCTCGTCCATGTCGGTGGTTTGGTCGAGGAGGGGAAGTAAGTACTTGGCCTTGTTGTTGTTGGATTTTCCCGGCGGCGGAACATACTCGTATGAGAATGCCCGCCGGCCGCCCACCACGACGAAGCCGCCGTCAGCTAGGGTTATCTGTGTTGCATACCTTCACGGTCAAGGTGCATAAACTCTGTTAATTTTCCCTCCAATTGTACACAACGGTTTAGTTCCTTTCAAAAAATATAAATATACATACATATATATATATATATATGTATGTATATTTATACATACAGACAATATGTGAATCTTGTCAAATCTCGTTTTCTTTTTATTTTTGAAGATATAAATTCATTCAACTAAAAAGTCTCATAGAATCAAACAAAATACATAAGATTCTGTGATATATAATACGAAATACGCATTAAAAAATCGATTTTATCAGTAAATTCTAATAAAACATAGGAAATACGATGCAATACGAGACCCGATATTAGTAAATTCTATAATATCGTTTTCACCCCAACGAGTTTAAGTTTTATGCACAAAAAAAATTGTGATCTAATTGTAGGTTTGAGTTCATATCGCAGAAATGTAGGATATCTATACATTTTAAAGGCGATTCTATTAAATAATTCAACTTCACAGACTAGTAATTATCATCAAAAGATTTGACTCAGACGATAGAACTTAAACTTTATTTTATATAGACGCACCGTTTGGTTTTAATCATACAATTAAGATTAATAATTTTTACAGTGAGATGTTTTATGGTAGAAATTTTCTCTTCTTACTAATAATTAATCTTTTTTTTTTTTTTTTTTTTTTTTCTGGAATAAGTATTATAGTTAATCCTATTAGTTAATGTTAGTTATCAGAATCTACTTGGTTAATTTCCTAATTATATATCATTTTGAAATATTACATATATAGATATGGGGGGAACAATAAAAAGAAAAATACCATCTTGGATCAGCCAAAGTGGTCTGGTATTCCTGGAAATCACAAGAGTCGCAGGGTTTCATGTATCTAACAGTTTTGACGCCATTGTCCCAGCCACCTGTGCCCACCAGTGTCCCGTCCACTGCAAGCCCTCCCGACGAGCACCATGGATCATACACCATCTGTATATTACACAACCCTTATATATATATAATTCTTATATATGCCCCAAGTTCCAAATTAAAAAAAAAAAATCTTATACATGCACATATATACATATATGTATATACACATGTGATAAATTTTGAGATTTATATGGTATCAAGTGCTATCTTTGTTATTATTATTATTATTTCAATTCATGAATGAGAACAGTTTTGTATTCGTGCAGAAAATATTTATCATAGAACTTGATCTAAAAGTTAAGGAAAAATAACAGTTCCAACCAAAAAAACTTGTAACAATTAAATTAAGGAATTAAAGTAGAAAGCTTTTGGACAGTCAACCTTAAGTGGCCTTATTTTTGATGTGTTGATATCAAATTCAACTCCATGAGCCCAACAATCAGTCAGTTGTTTGTTACTTCTCTTATCCGTGAAAGGAATGCATTGGCCATTAGGCAATTTTATGTCCGAAATATGGAAAGCCGAGGCATCAAACATGATAAGCTTGTTGTTCGGAAGCAAAATTATGTGCATTCCCGAGACCCCGGAGTTCTTCGAAACCAAAGCCCAAGACCCTTTGAAGTCCGTCGAAAAGTCGGGCTTCGCATTAGGATTGAGCTGCGAGTTGCGATCGGAGTCGTGGGGGGGCTTCGAACGAGCGGGGGCGGCGGGGGGGCTATCTTGGGGTTCTCGTTTTTTGGTTGTGGAGTCATGGTCATTATTGTCATTGCCATTAGAGGGAGGTTGTGCACTACCAAAGAATGGGAAGAAAGGAAGATTGAATGGAAACAAACCGGGTTTTTTGCTTTGATTTTGGCTGCCGTTCAAGAATCCTTGGCCGCCGCCGAATTGGTAGGCAAAAGGGTTGTGGAAGAAATTTTGTGCTAAGCCATGGACAAACAAGAGAGGGACGAGACAAAGAGCCTTGTGAAATAAGGCAGCCATTAATGAAGAAAAACAAAAATATAAGTTTCTTCAATGGCAAATTAAAATATTGGGGGATCTAAATTAAACAAGATTAATGTGCCCTAGTAAAATTAGCTAAAGCTAACTTTTTGCTTATTATGCTCTTTTCTCTTTTTTGGTTTTCCTGTTTTTCCTCTCCATCTCTGTTGAATTTAAGGTTGCAATTAGTCAGTTAAGAGGATTAGTACCTACTTAAGGTTAGGGACCTTAGGGTTATCAAAGCAACTTTCTAAAGGCCCCTCATTATTAGGTAAACATTTAACTAATTATCTATTAAAACCCAAAATAAATATAAAAAAAAGTAAATCTTATAAATTTGATATTAAAAAAAATAAATCTTATCAATTAGGCCTCGTTGGCTTAATTCCTTAATCTCTACATTACTATTTTTTTATGTTAGTTAAGCTAAATCTCATAACAACATAACTTAACTAGTATAAAAGGAAAATTACCTCTGTCAATAAGTTTTAATAATGGTTTATTTTTTGTTTTATGGGTATTGATATTCTCAAACTGATTTCTTTTCAAACTTCTCCCTTCCTTTTGACTGTTGGATTGAAAAACAAATTGTACGTCTATATAGTATTTGCTATAATATATAACTTCCTAATACATTTTTTTTCTCACAAAATTTTTTTTTCCTAGCCAATGGGTTTTTTTAAAACCTTTTATTTTACAACTTAATATACTTGTAAAGTTGTAAAATGAAAACAAATTAACTTGACACTACCACCTTATTTTTAGGTGTAGTTTTATCCATAAAGATAAAAATATTCACTGTATTATCTCCTTATCTAAATGTGGACAAGCGCTTTAATTGCAAAAACGCTGTACTTTTAATTTTTAATTTTTAATTTTTAATTTTTTAATTTTTAGGGAAACATCGGAACTTTATTCAAAAGGCTAAGTCAGCCATAATAGCGTAAGACTACATAATAGGTAAATGGTCTGAGCTAACAAAGTCAACAAAATCAACGCTGTAATTTGGTATTAGCCAATAATTAACAAGGAAAGTGAATGTCAATCAAATATATGAATTATAGTACTTATAATCAATGTAAATATTTAACTTTTAGGCTAAATATATTCTTTTCCTCAAGAATGATAATTAGTCCCTATTTAGTCTCTAGGCGGGTTCCTTTTTTTTTTTTTTTTTCCCCTAAAGGATGATAATATATTTCCTTTTTGATCATTTTCCTTGTGTACAAATGTCAAATATGTATACGTTCTACGTTTCTTTCATCAATAAATTGATTAAGTTTCTTCTCTTATGATTTTTGTGGTCGGTCTACTCCATGAAAAAATGTATATGTGCATGTTGTGTATATCAAAAAATATTAAATAATAAATTGATTAAACCATCACAAATTTCACTTCTTTTTCTATAGCTTTCACATCTAGTAGTAGTCAAATGAAATATTTCTCTTTCTCGTTCTACCTACTCTTTGGTTCGCTGTTTCCTGTTTGTCGTAGAAGTGGATATGGTCTAATCAATACATATATAGTCAAACGAAGATCAAATTGTGCAGTAATATATGCCTTACAATTCATGATTTACATTCGATATATCTTGATTCACCCGGCCGCCAATGTAACAAGATCCAAGGTAGAATCTCTTTTGAAAAAAAAAACAAGAAGAAAAAATCAATATATGTATATATATATATATATATATAGTATATTCGCAAACAGTCTTAATATAACCTTCTAGATATTGCTTCATATATAACTATATAGATACACGATCATGATATGACAAATCTCACGTATATAGTTGTTCAAAAAGTATTTGGGACACCACCAATATTAATATATATAGGTAGTGCACTATCCCCTGACGAAACTATAAATTTTGGACTAAGAACTAATCAAATTTTTAGTTTTCAGAAGAATAAATTAAGTGAAATTTTTAACTTTTTAAGAGGGATTATTAATTGTCTGTATATTTTAGTCAAATATATATATATATATAAATATAGATATATTAGAAAAACTTAAGGGGAGGCTAAAGTCCCCTCCGTACCATCAGTGTGTCTTATAACATTGGCATTCGTTTATCAAAATTGACAAATATGATCAGTTCCGAAAATGATGAATTTCATTAAAAAAATAAAAAAAGAAAGAAATGAGAAAGATGTTTAAAAAGAAAAATCAAGAAAAATCAGAATTGACAATTCGATCGCATGCCTAATTAGGAAATGCCAAGACAAAAGAGGATCAAACCCTCTTACCCTCATAAAACAATTACAATTAGAATATTATACATATATATAACATAATAAGTGGTCGTACTATAGAAACTAACAGCTTTTTATGGAGGGTAAAAGTTGAAAGGCTTAATAATTACATATATATATATATATTTTGTTGAAGAAAACTTAAGTGTTTGGACCAAAATTTTGAAATTAAATTTTGAGGTTGGAGTCCATTAATTTTTTAAAAATTATAAATAATTTTTATTAATTTTATAATTAAAAAAAATAAAAATTGATATGAAAAAGTTAGAATCAAATAAATAAATAAAGGTGTCAAGCGCATGTGATAAATGACAAATTTGAGGGCTGCCGTAAATTGTACGGGTAAACATGGGAAAGTTGGTGAAAACGGTCAAAATACATGATTGTCTTTTGAGCAAAAAAAAAAAAAAAAAAAAAAAAAAAAATCATAATTGACCAAAAAGAGAATTTCATGATTGCTTGATCTTTAAGCAAAATTATTATGATCCTGACTATGGAAATTACCGACAGAATGAATAAATTTTTTTTTTAAAATTATTAATAGACGAATAAGACATAATTATATTGTATATTTTTTCAATTTAAAGTGAAGGATTGAACTATACCTAGGGGTGAATGAATTGGTAAATGTATATGACTTTGTTAGTTTCTCTATTTTATCCATTCGTATTCGACTTTTATTGTCTCCTCTTAGACTTTATTCCAGTTTCGGTTGTTAAAATATGGTTTGATGATGACAGAATAAAGCCCGGATGGTTAATTAATAAAAATTAATGTAAAGAACCCGTCTCCCTACCATATCTAGGAAAAGGAATTCTAGCCGAAAACCTAAAAATGATGGGGTCACTTTCAGATTATTCTATTCCAACAAAAAAAAAAAAAAAAACAAATGAAGGATTGAACTATTTATGAATTTTTTTTTTTTTGGTGAAACTATATTTTGAGGAGATTGGATCTCTGGACTGGAGTAAATTAGGAAAACAGTCAAAAGTATACAATTAATTAGGGTGTTCAAAGAATCCATCAACCTACTCAATTTAGTCCAATCTGCTGGATTGGATTGGGTTGAGAGACTAAAGGATTGGTTATGAATTGAGATTTTTCCAAACCAAATTTTATGGATTGGATTATGGATTGAGGATCTTTCAATCCGTGTAATTCGTTAAACTATTAATCCGTTGAATTAATTTGGCATAATATTGGTTAAGTTGATTAGTATAGACATTATATTTTGAGTTTAAATCAAGTTTGGTTGTTATTATGTATTGTAAGTTACAATTTAGCTAATGATTGAATTCTAGAAGTTAATTATGTTATAATTTTATCGAACTATTTCATATTTAAGTATTATATTTTTATATTTTATTTCCTAGATTTTTTGGATTGAATTAGTGAATTCAATTCGTGTAAACTGAGGTTTATGAATTGGATTGGAAGTTTCATGAATTGGTTATGGATTGGAATTTAAATTCCAATCCGAATGTCACGGATTGAAGCCTAATCCGTAAAAACCGATCCTTGTACATCCCTACAATTAATTAATATTCCCACGCTGGTGATTCTCTAGAGAATCTTTACTTGTGAAGAACCTTTTTTTTTTTTTTTTTTAAAGTACCTTATTAAAGAACTTTATTGTACTCATATTCGGACCTAAATCAAAATTCACAAGGTAAATTAGTGGCATTTTGCCTTTTGTACGGCATAACTTATTACAGAGTGTCAAATATTCCTAGTAATATATATTATGTTATAATATTGGAGTAAGATTTCTTTCTATTAATCAACCACAAAGAAAAACATGTTATGCCAGTACGTACAATATCATGACCTGAATTTTAACAGCTCATGACTCTTGGTGTTGCATGTTCATCATAGGGTTTTAGCTAGTATCTTACAACAATTTGACAAGATTTTTATATCATTTTCATATATATGTTATGTGTATATCTATAAAGATATTGAAAAGAAATAAGTTTGAGACAACTAGAAACATAAAATTTCAGTAACTAAAAATTTGCTTTATTATGGTTGCAAGCATATATATATATTAACAGTAATAAGATGTAAAGTCTGAATCCAATATTTCTACTCTAATTTAAAAAAAAAAAAATTTATTAATCCACATATGTATTCCTTTTTCTTATCATATTGTGATCTTTAATAAAGTGACTAGTCAATATACTATTGAACAACAGTATCATTATTAGAATATAGAGAAACCTTTTCCTAAGCCAGTGTATCAAGATAAAAAGTTTGTGTTTAAGGACAACATCATTGCTGTAAATTAGATGCTTTCTCTGCTATACTTTTCACTTCACTTCTACAATTAAATTTGACAATTTGCAGAAGATGACTTTAATTTGACGGATGATATTATATAATTAATGAGAAAAAAAAAAAAAAGAAAAACTGAAAATCGAGTGCGAATCAAAGTCAATAATCTACAATTTCATGATTACACTATTCCATGCAAATGAAACTCTTTTAACAAAGTTCATGTCTTCTTCTTCACCATCAACTTCGAACATGTGCTGGCTCCATGTTTTGTAACTCCAGATTATAAGTTTAAAAAAAAAAAAAAAAAAAAAACATTCTTATAAGATGATATTCTTCTGACCAATATATGAATATTGTCGCCGATAATATTCGAGTATTAATGTCGCACTAAAGCGACAATCTCAGCTCCAAATCTAGTTCTTGAGTGTCACTCGATTCAGAATTCTGAGTACTGCTCGACCCCCGGGAGTTTGAACTCCTGTGTTTTTGGCTTGTGTGCTGAGAATCCTATAATGTACATGAAAAAAGAAATAAATGTATGTACATATACATTTATACATTACACACACACACACACACACACACACACACACACACACATATAGAGAGAGAGAGACAGAGAGAGAATGGGTAATAATCATATTAGACATGTATGTTTTGAGAATCCAACCATATAATGTGTAATTATATGTATGCTAAGGAAAAGCATGACAAACCTCTATTTGTAGATTGAGGAGGTGTCTAGTCATGTTTGGTTGTGCAATATATTGGGCGTCTAGCATGGCATTGCTGGGGTCCCATCTGGTTTAGGAATTATATATATATATATATATATATATTTATATACATATATACACACACATATAAGACACATACATGAGGAAGAGATGGATTGAATATATCTTTGGAATTTTACAAAAAACTTTCCAAAGGGAAATTATTGCTGTAGTATAGTTACCTTGCTGTTGTGGTAGGTTGGGAATCACCATATCTTATGTTTGTTCTTTCATAATGATCACCAAGCCCCATCTGTATTTTACAAAGAATAACACAATTAGAAAACGTCAGAAAATTTACTGAACTAAAAAAAAAAAAAAAAAAGAGTCTATTCTATAAAATCAATGCTAACTGATGATCTTAGCTCCATATATGATTCTAGAGATCTCCTAAATTTGTGTGTGTGTGTGTAGATGTGAGATATATTTTACTAGTATCATGAACAGATTTTGGATATCTCATGTTTTGCTATGAGGTAAGTATCTACTATTTAGGGTTGGCTCCAATCGGGTAGAGAGTGAAAGAAATTCCCAATCAAAAGGAGAGAGCAAACAAAAGGAGGGTCGTTTCCAATACATTAATATATACATATATATATATATATATATATATATTTCCATTTATTGTTTTCCTCAAGTATTTCAATCCTCACAAGAACTGGTGATACAAATTGGTGCAAGGGGTAGCTTGGTCATCTTAACATGACTTGTCTTCATAAACATATATATACATAGAGATACATATATATAAGCTCAGAAAAATTCTTCCCCTTATGATCATTATAATCATCATAACCTTCGTACATATAATTATGTGGAAATCGATATTTATGAATCATGATAATTCAAGAGCCATATTACAAAATTAATGAAGAAAAATAGAAGAAAATATTGTTGCAGAAAAATACCATCATATTGGGATTGAAACCGTAGGACGGCGAAGAAGATGAAGAAGTAGATGAATAAGAAAAAGAAGATGATGGTATGGCTGAGTAACCAGCCTGTACTCTCATATCATCCTGCAAAGTGCAAACATATAGATATAACACACATATATAATTATATATGTATAATCGCAAAAACCTACATGAGAATTTTTTCCGGCAACGAAAGTATCAACGGAAAAAATTTTTAAAATTAAAAAAAAAAAAATAGGGTAGAGAAATTACGTGATGGAAATGAGTAGGGTAAGGATTATGGAGAGAAGCGGCCATCTGACTATGTAATCTGATCTTCTCCAATTGGGCCACTCCAAGTCCTCTCTGCGGTTGCCTTGGCTTGTCAGAATTCGACTTCTTTCCTTTTCTTGAAGACGAAGATGATGATGAAGAAGACCCGTTTCCTCTTTGATTATTTTCATTTCCCAAGTTTGGTTCTCCATAATAGCCACTTCCCATCTTCTCTTTTCTCTCTCTCTCTCTCTCTCTTAATCCCTTCCTTCTCGATGATATATATATGTGTGTGTGTATTTCTAGAGAGAGACACAGAGTTTTTTCTTTTGCAAATCCCAGCAAACTGATCTTCTTTCTCTTTTCTTTTTCTTTTCTTGCAAAAGAAAAAGACTTTCTGGCAAATTAAATCAAATATATATACGAGCAGCCGATCAGAAAACCAGAGATCTTGAAGTGCCCCTTTTTAAGCTGTTTGCTCGCCAGTAATTCTTATTGCATCGCTGGATCAGATTGTGTGTAGATTCTATTGTTTCATATATATATTTATATATATATACCTAGATTTTATGCTCTTTTTCCCCTCCCTCCTCTCTGCCCTTCTCTTTTGGCTTACTTTGAGAAGTTCCACATATACAAATCATATGTATATATATATCTTTTCTAATATAATATTAACAATTATTATCTTATATTCATTAATTAATTTCTTTTCCTTTAGCTATGGACTTTGGAGACCGCCACTCGAAAGTGATTGTCTATTATTATTTTAAGTGTTTAAAAAATTACAATTTTTAACCCCTTACCTATCCACGCGCTTTAGAGACAAACAAATGCCACTAATGTGTTTGCATATTATATATGTATATCTATATATATACATTTCCTTATTCTATCGCATTGCTTACTATATATATACAAAATTATATATTAATTAATGCAAAGAATACATGGTAAAATATTTTCTAAATTTTTTCCTTAGGACTACCTTTAGAATATATGGGTGTACGTCACAATGTGGGAAAGAGAAGAGATTATTAGTAGCTGGCATTTCTCATTACAAATTTTTTAAACACTAGCTAGCTTTAGACTCTTATAGAAACTTATCTAGGTATTTGATCGTCTGTATACATACATACATATATACATACATATATATAATATAGAGTTTTTGGCACTATTACCCTAAAACTTTTTGGCTTTTGACTATTTGCCCTCGAACTTTTAATCTTAACAATTTACCCTTTACCCTTGAATATTCTAATTCATTGTAATCTTCCCCATTTTGCTAACTTCCATAAAATTAAGAATTTGAATGGGTATTGAATTGGATTTGGAAATTTTTTTTATAGACATAAGATTATTTAAGTCCTTACATGAAGCTTATTATATGAGATTTCTATTACCAGTTAAATGGTACGTTAAGCAAAATAGGACATAGTACAATGATTTAGCGAGTGGTAAAAAAATAATAATAATATAGAAAGTTCAGAGAGTATATTATCAAAGTAGTCTGGATATAAGTTGTCAAAAACTGAAAAGTTTATGAAAAAAAAAAATTAAATTCTATTCTAATCTTGAGGTGAATCCACTTAATTGCCAAGTGGTTTTTCCACTTTCCATGTATCGGGTCGAATTAAATTGTCTACTCTGTACCCTAAAAGCCCCAGCTGTAAAATTCTGTGGAGAAACTTGGAAGAAAGGAAATTAATTACTTTTTTTTTTATTTTTTATGAAACGATATAATTAATTTAATTTAAATCCAAATAAGATTTGAACATTTTAGATTCTGATAAATCTTATGATTTGCAGAATTTTTTTTTAAAGTGTAACGTAAAATACACACACACATATATATATATATCATTATTCCTCGGATTAATGTAGTTTCTTGAAAAGGTGAGGATGAAAAAGGGAAAGGGATATAAATTCAGGATTAGATCAGAATTAGACGGGTTGATTAGAATCAATTAACAATAATTAAACTGCTAATCTTGTTGGTATAGAATGGCTAGAGACCAAATCTAATTGAGCTGTTCCACGCATGATTTGTGGGTCATATTTTATGAGTTGTTTGTGTGGTGGAAAGTGAGAAATGCTCCAATTTGAGCTTTAAAAGTAAACAAACATGTGAACTCAATGCAATTACCAAAACAACCTAACCCTTATTCCATCTAAGTATGTCATTTGTTGGGTAATGAGAAGCAAATGAATATTTATATACATATATATACACACACACATACATAGTGTATAGATTAAGTAGATTAATTATACCACATATTACATCCTAAAGTCAAGCTTCCCAAGGGTGAAGGGTCAAATTGTGGAACCCAATCCATAGGCTTTTAAAGTATATAATATAGTGTCTTATTTATATCACTTCCTTCAAAATATTAGGTGATTTGAAATGAATATATTATATATATAAATCTATTTAACTACATTTATATTATATTCTAAATTATTGATGGGAAAACACATTGGACCATTGGTATAGTTTAAATGCAGTAGTACTTTTCTTGCCTCGTTTATATTATTTTTATTATTGATTGTGGCCTACATGAAACCAGGTCCTTAATTTTTATTTTTTATTTTTGTGCAATTACCGATGCTTGAAGCTACACCTGTGGACAATATAAGTCTTACTTCATTATTAATTTATGGATTAAAAAATGCAATGTCGTGAATCAGATGATTCAAAGAAATCATGTGATAATTTAATATGTAATGTTATGTTATTTTATTTAGTGTGAGTTGCGACGACCGGCTAATTATACGATGCCACGTGTGTCATAGTCATAAATGATGTACGATTATTCTTACTTAATGATAATGTTAAAGAATACTAAACTTAATTAATTAATTAAACATAGTCATACTTTTCAGTTTTCTCCCACAGTTGATGATATAACAAGTGATTAGATAAATTTACAGGTTCCCATCACAACAAGTAAACGGCCAATGAATAATGTAGTCTCATTCGCTACAATCAATCTACTCATTTCAAACAAAGAATATTCAAACTAACGAAGGAATTCAAATATATATATATATATTTACGTTATGAGACCTAAGATTTTTACTTATTTAAAAGAAAAAATGAAAACACTTCTCAGGTTTTGAATCTATTAACTCTTATCCAAACTTTGAGACCTAAGATTTTTACTTATTTAATAAAAATGAAAACACTTCTGAGGTTTTGAATCTATTAACTCTAATCCAAACTCTTACTCTCCCACCTACTGACTAATCCAACGGGGTGATGAATTCAATACAAATATCTCACCAAAAAAAATAAAATTCAAAGACATTTAAATAAGGTATACAGATATATATTCGAGAGAACTTTGTTGCATATAATCAATAGGCCTAGACCTTGATCATGTTGTCTATCCAATGTGTGACAAAAATGTTATTGACTCATAACTACAATACATTAATTTGGTCTTAGAAATTTTATAAGTTGGAATTCAAAGCAATATTCTATATTTATGAAGAAAAAAAAATGTAAATAGGGTACAGAGCTTTTAGTTTATGAAATAAAAGCATATGAATAATATTAGAAAAATCAAAATAAATTGTACTAAAAGAAGGATATATAGTTTATATTTCAAATGATAAAATAACACAGCTGGAAAGTAAATGGGGATTATAAATGTTGATTAAGCTCTGATTTGATGAGTTGATGGAGTTAGTAGGTATATATTTATGTAAAAATATATTAATTATATAAAGGGAATTAAAAACAAAGACAAAGAAAAGTGGAAGGAGATATGAAAAGAATATATGATATCTACTGTAGATTTGTTGGCACATGCAAAACTTAAGAGAGATGCATTACTCCACACGATTTGCAAAGCAAAAATAATCCCTTGGAAATCGCTGGTGATGTTTTATAATAATTATAATTATAATAATTATTATTTTCATTATTATTATTATTATTATTATTTATGTGTTTGATATTAAAGAAGGCCAAATTAGAAAAAGCTTTCTTTTTCCCCCACCACTTGCCAAAATCCATCAAAATCAGCCTCAAATCCCATATAATATAAGATTCCCCAGGCAATTATTAATTCTTATATACAGCACACGGGGACTTGTACCAAACCTCTTGTGGTTAAGGTTTAGTCTTAAAGAGGTTAAGAGGGTGTCTTGTGGAGGAATAGGGCCTAAACTCTTACGTGTCTAAAATTCCTTTTGTAGTTTAATTAAATGAAATAATATATATATATATATATACAAATATATATTTAGGACGGGAAAAGAATTGTCGAAGATTCGTGAGAAAAGATTGATATATATATATATATATATATGATCACCTTTGCAAGTGTGTGATACGATCTTTATATTCATGAACCATTAATGGCATCAAGTGTTTTCTCTCCGATTTAACAGGAAGAACTTTCCATTTTGATATGATTTTCTTTTCTTTTTCTTTTTTTTTTAAGTTGATGATTGTTGAGATTAGAATTTGTTTCTTAGTATTAGTTGTCCATATGTCATCGAATTCATTCAAGCCACCGAAACAGGTTGACAAAGCACATATGTCAGGCATGATCATACAACTTCAAAAAGATTATCGACCAACGCTCAGTCCATTGTGAGATGACTAACTAGAAAAATCGACCTCTCGAGGTGACAACTCAACAAGAAGCTTGGATTAGCAACCTCCAAGAGCCCATCAAAGAAGGTATCAACTACTACAAACCATGAGGACGACTCGGAGTTAAGAATGACTACGACTTTCTGGAGTTGACAATGACTGCACAACTCCCTAGAGTATTTCACCAGAAACTTCAATTTCAAGATTTAAGGAGAATCCAATTCAGAATAGAGCTTTCCTAATCTCTTGGATTTGAATTCTACAAGGAAAATGGACTTTATTCAAATTAGTGAAAGTATCATCAAATTCTCATAACGAATCCTACTCAATTCAAGAAATCAAGGAGTAGTGGACCACTACAATATTAAGCATGCGTTTAGTTGGTATGCTTGAGTTGAGCTGTGCGCTTAGGTGATTGGAGTTAAAAAGTGAAAAAATTTAAAATTTTTTGAGAGAAAAATATTGATATGAATTTATTTCATTCGCCTTAAAATTTTATGCAATTAAAAAAAAAATCTTCTCATTTGAACTTGTATATGCAAAGTTTTAGACTATTAAATTTTGATTTTTTAAGTTATAATTGAAAGTAATCAATAGTTAAATTAGTTGACTTTTCAGGAAAAAACAAAAACAAAAACAAAAAAACAAAAACTTAGTTGAGTCTTTTCAACTTCAATTGGTGCACCAAACACTATCTAAGAAAAACTCTCTTCAACCCTAGGGTGAGTTTTTCACACAAGATCGCCTCAAACAAACCATGTTATATGTGATTTTGAATCCGTTACTCTTTTTCTCAAGCCTTCGCGTCAATGAAAACCCTAGCTCCACATTGAACATAACTCTCACATTTTAGGTGAAACAACACTATATTTTCTCTTGTCTCTATTTTCCAACTTTATTTATCACTCACGCGTTGGAATAATCTTAGACAATAAACCAAACATCAAGATATTCATATATATATATATATATATATATATATTGACTACAATGATTTTGATTGAGTAGATTATGAATATTTTGTATATATATAGGTCTTTGAAACAAATTTTCAACTTCGACGTGTCATGTTGGATCAAAGGCTGAAATACATCAAATCAAATTTAAAGCAAAAAAACATCAAATCAAATTAGGTTTCCGTTTGATAAATTAGTTGTAGATGAAATTTTTAAATTGGAGTTGGTTAATTTTTTAAAAACTAGTTATAAATTTTGTTAACTTTTCAGAAGGAAAAAAAATAAAATGAAAAAAATACAGTTTAGTTGGGGTTAAACTTAAATATAAAGTTAATGAACAAATTATCTTTAATGATCTCTTATCTTATTATTATTAACAGCTCTGTTCCCTTGGAGACCAATAGGGAAAAGCTAGCTAGCTAGGTAAAGGCAAATAGATTGTTAGGTAGAGAGAAAAGGGTTCAAGTTTTTCACTAATAATCCGTAACTAACTTTCTAAAAACGGCCAAAAGAAAAAAAACAAACGATGGTAAAAAAGAAAAGCAAAGAAACAACTTCTGTTGATTTTACACGTTAAAAAGGAGTTTCTTAAATAAAAAGGAAACGAAACTAAACAAAACAAAACAAAAACAAGACCAAGAACAAGACCAACTTTAAGAAAGTAATTAAGAAAGCGCAGGAGCTAGATTAGTGCATTCCAAAAAAGAAGAAAAACATTCGCAATAATATTACATGCTTAGAAAACTGTGTGTGTGTATATATATTGCGTATATATAAAGGAGCTTTCTACCTATAATATACGTTTTTGTGTTAGATGTGACTATTTTCAAATAAAATTCTCTGTATTCAACAGACACAAAAAGACAATAATATTGATATGAGGTTAAAAACAGAACCTTACAATTACCGTATAGGGTTCTCCGTATATGTGCGTATATCTAAAACTGTTATCTTTCGTACATATAGATACATAGATATAACATGTGATCTGATATTTTTTTAGTAGTGAAGAGAAGAGATAATTAATATCATAGTAAGATTAAACATCTCAATTATATAGACATCTAAAATCTTAACTCATCCTGTACCAAGTCTCTAACTTACTTTATCTTAATTTATTAAAATAAAAAAGAAAAAAGTACAAAAGTCGAAAGGACAGATAAAGATATGTTACAACTCCAACGGGAAATCCCACCGAAATTAAAAGTCACATAACTAACAGAAATTGACATCGAAAGATTAAGCCTAAACCACTTTTTTTAAAATCAGATTTCCTATATAATAGATTTCATTAAAAACCTTACTACTATAATAGGTTTTTGTAGATACCTAGCTTTAAAGATCTCTGAATTAATTAACGTTAAATTAAGTTTCTGTTTGGTTTTTTAATTCCAATTTAAATTTTTTATATTAGTTTTTGTCTTGTTCTGAAAAATCAATAAAAATTATAATTAGTTTATGAAATGTCAAATAACTCCAATTTAAAAATTTCAACTCTAACCATCGAACCAAATGCACCATAAGTTTTCTAGTCATATGCCAAATAATAAACATTACCCATGAATCATTGTTAAGCTTACAGGTGGGAGATTTTCTGATCATATCCCATATGCTATTTTTTAAGTTTTAACCAAAAAATAATATAAAAAAAAAAAAAAGAGTACTAAAATTCTAATAATAAAAAAGAGGATTTGTCTAATAAGGATTCCAAATGTTGGCACAACTGGAAATGGCTCATTGGGAACTGCAATGAGAGCTCTTGATCGGTCCTGACGCACATGTGCATCTCCTAAAACATTATTTCAACCATCCTTTAGATATCATATCCTTAATATACATATATTTTTATATAACATAATATAATATAACATGTATATGTGTGTGTATATATTGATATGAAATTCTAGATAGACCCCACTAATGACTTGGAAATGGTGGCACTATTAATGCATATGGTCCGTCGTGTCTCCTGTTGTCTTTGAGAAATAAACCCACTAACAAAAACCAACATCCCCAGTGCTCTTATGATCTATCTTGGATATCATTTCTGATTCTCTGTTGATTTTAGAAATCCACTATGATTTATTTATTTTCAAAAAAAATTTTCTATTTGTTAACCATTGTTATAATGTTATTATTTGTCAGATAATTTGTTTACTTACGTTAGGATTTTTTTTTTCCCTTCGACGTATATACAATTCAGTTTTATCTTCCAGTTGTTGTTGTTGTTATTATTATTATTTTTTAATAAATTGCATATATATATATATATACACACACATATTGGAAGATGTGTTTTTATATTCGGATATTGATGTTAATTGGTAGCTTCCTTGATCTTTCGAGTGAACATCTCCAATCAACTTCGAGATTCTAATTGTTCTTATATTATTATATATATGTAGTTTGAATCTGAGAGGCTCTGATAAAAGGCAGTACTATATATATACACGTACATACATACATACATGTATATATACATATAAATATTATCACAAACTCGAACAAGCCCTTTTGCTGAAAAGTTTGTGTACTTACTGTTCAGACAAGTATATATAATTGAACTGCAATGAATATTTTGGTCTCTATAGTACCACATGTTTCTTTTTGCCTGAGTGTAATAAAAGTTCCTCTTCAGTACATTGGGAATAATTATGGGCAATGGGGTGTGTATATGTAAATATATATGTTTATATATGTACATATATTACATATGAGATCTTGCCCTAAAACGTATTTTTCTTTTAACACAAGCTGAAACTGTATATAGTGATGACGTCAACTTCCTCCATGCATAGTGTGAAAACTACATAATTTATTGTAGTTGCATTCATGCTCATGCTATACATTATAGTTTATCTTTATTATTATTATTATTTTAAAATCCTTTCAATTAATCAACTATGGAATTTTCCTGTGCCACCCAACAAAGCCCCCTTTTTGCTTTGAAAAGCATATATATATATATATATATGTATACATACACATATATATCTATATATGAATATAACAAATCAAATTACTTAAAAAGAAGGTTTCTTTTGTTGGCATATTCATGCATGTGGTCTAATTGAAATTTTATAAAAGCTTCCTTTAGTACTTCTCCATTGACACCCGGCATTTTTAATACATATATATATATATATAGTTTTTTATTCTTTGAGGTAGTTGGTTTTATTTATGCATTTTATGATTGGAACTTCATGGTGATCATGTTTAGGAACTCCAATAATCCCAAATTGGATGTGACATCATTTTCATTCAAAGTAAGATTGGTATATTAATTTGGTCCCTTTCATTATTACTAGTCATTTATCACTTAACTATTGGTCAATACTATATATATATTAATTAATCTAAAATTTGGTTATAGTCATTGGTTGTGTGGGAATAGTCGAGCTCTCGTCCTGGATAACCATTGATTAACAACAAAAATATTCGATTCTAACCCTAATAAGTGTATATACATGTGGGGAATTGAGTACTAAATCTAATTAACAATGGAAATTTGATTTAAATAATAACTTGCATGCATGCATGAATGTGGTCATCATATTTACTTAATTTTAAAGCTTCATTTGAATCAAGTTCCGGACCATTCATATATATATATATATATATATATATATTATTGAGGTGTTAGGTTTATTGGACCTACGCCTTTGTTTTTTCTAACAGAAGTAATAAAAAGTCCTAAACTATAAAACAAACTTACAACATAAATATTCTTCAGAAATGTATACGGACTATATATCGTCACGTGGATTTTGATGTATTGAATTACAAATAATATATGCCATGATATCATTGAACAATGAGTAAAGAATTTCTAATAAACTGTCTTTTGATAAAACCATACTTAATACAATTCGTTATTTCGAGAAAATTAGGTTGGATGTCATAATTTATTTGTTATTTACATTTCTGGATATTGGCCGAGTCGAGTCTATTTGTATAGAAGAAATATCAAACATCAAAGGATCCGAAGCAGAAACCTAATCCCTTGTTTGTTTCATGGTTTAATTGCTCGTTTTGGTGCAGTTTTATTCCTGAAAACAATGTTTAGGTGCCCATGATTTCTATTTTCAACCCATTTTCAGAATGAAAAAGACCCCATTTAATTTTGAAAATGACCCCTCCTGATTTTACAAGTTATTGACCAGCTTTGATATGCAAACAACCACATTTTCGGATCCGCATTCGTTTTGTATAGTGATCATTTATCTCTTCTATTAAAATATATGTTTTCCATATCTATATCTGAATTCGATTTAAAAAATTATTTAATTTTCAAAATAACAGTTCATTTACACATATAAACGTCATTTCGAAACCAAACAAAAGTGATTTTCAACTCAAAACAAAATTTTCATTTTCATCCCAAATAAAACAAAATGAAACCTTTGAAGTAAACCAACAGGATTTTTCTTTTGTTAGACTAAAAATTGAGAGAAAGAAGTAAATAGCAATTTTCAAAAAATAAATGAAGAAAATAGCAAATATTTAAAATATTTGGAGTTATACATATTTATATGGTAAATGATTTATTTACATCATATTTGCCATATAAATTATTCACTTAAGTCCTGTAAATATGTGATTTACCTAGGAACCTTTCTATTTACTTTGAAAAAAAAATGCTAATTACTATAATTTCTCTTGTCAGTTTCTCATTTCTTTCCACCCCGTGGGAAGGATGGGCCTTTTTCTTCAATATCCTCACCCCTACATTTGAGAAAATTACCTAAAAAACCATATTTTTTTATTTATTGACCAACATGACACAAATTTTAATTAACTTTATTTTAATTTTATGTCATTTTAGTCTAAATACTAATTTCTCTTTTCAGTTTCTCATTTCTTTCCACCCCGTGGGAAGGATGGGCCTTCTTCTTCAATATCCCCACCCTTACTGCCCTACATTTGGAAAAATTATTTAAATAACCATATTTTGTTATTTATTAATCAACATGACACAAATTTTAATTAACTTTAATTTAATTTTGTATCATATTAATCTAATACTAATTTTTGAGTCATGTTAATATAATGGCATTTAAATTTGTGTTAGTCAATGTTGAACTTGATCTGTAAAATCCATGCAGCCCAAACAAGGGCCCACAAATAGACAATGGGCTGGCCCAATTGTTTCTGTGTAGCCCAATTAAAAAATGGGCTGAAACCCAAACGGGTCTGCAAGAGATTAGAACTAGAGACATAGCGTCTGGCCAGTTAGGAGCGAGAAAAAAATACACTCTGTCACAAAGATAAGGTATTATATAAAGCCCCACCTTTCATTTCCCTCTCTAACCGCACTCTATCAGTCTCCAACTCTATCACCAACTGAGAAGGAAGAACAAGCTTCTGGGACTTGTAAAAATTCCGTTTTGGATTCATTTTTCAGCTCAAGTTTTGCTTTTTTTAAGCAACAAGAGGTAAAATACTAAAATTCCTGCCCTTTAACGTTAATGGGTCTTCGGATTTTCCACCGTTCGTGTGTTTGTACAACTTTTCCTTCGTGGGTTGTCGTCAAGTCATGTTGCTTTTTGTTTTTCTTAGCTTGTTTGTGTGTTTTTTGGGATTTCTTTCTTATGACTATTATAGGGTTCTTGTTTTTTTTCTTTTTTTTGGCTAGTTCTCTCTTGCTATGTCGTCTAAGTAGGAGTGAGAGTCTGAGTGGTGGTGGACTTTATTATTTTCCGGGAAAGTGTAAAACTGAGTTTGCTTTTACATTGGAATCTATAGAATAAGTATTTTTGGATAATTCCTTGAATTGTTGTTCAGTATTTGCTTTGCAGTGTCCAAATTTTTGGTTATTTATGTCTGAAAAGGGTTTTTTCCATTGAGTAATTTGTAATCAGTGTATATTAAGTGTGTATGTTTGGTTATAGACTTCGTTTAATTCCAAAACTCGGTCTAAATTCTCAGATTGGCCATAGTTTTTTGTGGCTAACATTTTAGAATCCTTCTGAATCTTCATGACTTTTTTTTTTCACCCATAAATTTTAGCTAGCCGAATTGAGTTTTTTAAATTTAAATTATAAAAAAAAAAAAAGAGGATATCCTACAAAATTGGTTAGGAGGAGCCGGGCATGACTGTAAAACATTTGTGAACTTTAGCTAGCAAGGAGGAACAAGGGAATATTGCCAAGTTCACTGATTGGCTTGGAAAGAAGAACTGTAGTCAATGAATTTATAATGCTAAACTTTCAGGGGAAAGTTGATGGTAGTTAAGTAGTTAGTTTTGGATGTTTGCATTTTGTGATGCGTTTTTTTTTTTTCCCTCATTTTTTCACCAACTTAATTCCTGTTTTGGCTGAACTAATTTGTGTATTGAATCTAGATGTCACTTCATCTTCATTTACCCATATATAAAATATACAAGTTCGTAATGTTAAATGCATTGTGCATCTTGATCTATTGGATGATTTTTTTTCTACTCAAGTTCGTGAGTTTGTTTTTTACTCTGTGCAGGTGAAGCAAGGGATGAGGGACTTGTCCTAGTGGCAAGCTTCTGTAATTTGATTCAATATGACACCTGTAATTCCATACTCTATAAGCAATGTTTCACTTATTCCCGGAACAGTGTTTACAACAAGGAAGAAATATTGCTCAACAAGATTTAGCTTATCAAGGAAATCCACAATAAATACGCGATCCCCACAAAGTTTTCTGTTACCCCGTTCAACATCTTTTGGATTGCTTACACCAAATGGCAGAGGATGTTCCTTACATAATCAGTCTAGAATCCATTTATTATCAGCTACGGGAACTGATGTAGCTGTGGAGGAACCAGATTCTCCAGTTGCGGGTGAGGATTCTGCTGGCGACTCAGAAGTATCATCTGATGCAGCGGAAGTGAAATCTGAGGCCGCTCCAACTCCAGCTCCGACAAAACGTTCAAGACCTGTTAAGAAAAGTGAGATGCCGCCAGTAAAGAATGAAGAGCTGGTTCCAGGTGCAACTTTTACTGGGAAGGTGAGATCAATCCAGCCATTTGGTGCATTCATTGACTTTGGAGCTTTCACGGATGGCCTGGTACATGTGTCCAGGTTGAGTGACAGCTTCGTCAAGGATGTTGGAAGCTTTGTTTCTGTTGGGCAAGAAGTCAAGGTGAGATTAGTTGAAGCAAACATAGAAACTCGGCGGATTTCTCTCTCTATGCGTGAAAGTGATGATGTTGGTAAGGCACAACAATGGAAAGATAGTTCTACGAGTAATGATAGGGCTGGACCTGGCAGAAGGAGTGCTCCAAAGTCCAGCCCGAAGAAAGGTGACGCAAAGAAAATCTCGAAATTTGTTAAGGGACAGGATCTAGAGGGTACAGTGAAGAACATGAACAGGGCCGGTGCTTTTATATCTCTGCCAGAAGGGGAGGAAGGATTCCTGCCTGTTGCGGAGGAGCTTTCTGATGGATTTGAGAACATGATGGGGGAAACTTCACTTGAGGTTGGTCAAGAAGTCAGCGTTCGAGTGTTGCGTATCAGCAGAGGACAAGTAACCTTAACAATGAAGAAAGAAGAAGACATTCCAAAGTCAGATGTACGAGTCACTCAAGGGGTTGTCCACAAAGCTACAAACCCATTTGTGCTTGCCTTCCGCAAGAACAAAGATATTGCTGCATTTTTGGACGACAGAGAGGAAGTGGCTGAAAAACCAGTAACACCAAGCGTTGCAGAAGAAGAACAAAAGGAGGTTAGTGAAACAGTGACGGAGAGCGCTGAGGAGCAGGACCAACCAGTAAGCAGTTACGAAACAACAGTTGGTATCCCTTCTGCAGAGGATGAAAAAGTTGAGACTGACAAAGCTTCTTCAGAGAAGGCAGAGGTAGAAGTCAGTGCAGTTGAAGAACCAATAACCGAGGAGGCTCCTTCAGTTGATGAGGCAGAAAGTGAGGAAAAGCCCGACTCATCTGCCGAATCAGCCGAACCAACAGCATCTTCAGAAAGTTCAACAGCTGAGGAGGTCACGGAAGAACAAGCTGTTTATGCTACTACTGCTAAAGACGACCAACAAATCGAGACACCTACCGCAGAGAGCAAAGTCTCATCCTCTTCACCCCCAACTGAGAACGAACCAATAGTGTCTTCAGAAAGTTCAACAGCTGAAGAGGTCACGGAAGAACTAGCTGATGATTCTACTACTGTTAAAGATGACCTGCAAATCGAGACACCTACTGCAGAGAGCGAAGTCTCATCCTCTTCACCACCAACCGAGAATGAACCATTAGTGTCTTCAGAAAGTTCAACACCTGAAGAGGTCACAGAAGAACAAGCTGATGATGCTACTACTGTTAAAGATGACCTACAAATTGGGACACCTACTGCGGAGAGTGAAGTCTCATACTCTTCACTGCCAACTGAGAACAAGGCGGAACCTGATTCTGATCAAAATGGCAGTGTTACGAGCTCAGGTGAACAACTAAAGTGACACAAAATACTAAATCATACTTTTTTTTATTTTATCCATGGCTTTTCTGGCTATGGAACTCTTGGGATGACCTTCTTTTATGGTGTCTAAAAGTGCATATTCCGTTCACAGATGATGGTTCGCAAGGATTAGCCGAGGACCAAGTTTCATCTCCAGAAAGTTCAGCCATAGAAGCTCTAAACAACTTAGCTGATGATAAAAAGGATGATGTGCAGACAGAGACACCTGTTGCTGAAACCGAAATCCCTTCCACCTCAAAAGGAGAGGATGATAGCGCAATTGCTACTTCGGACAAGAATGGCAGTGTTGCAGACTCAAATGAGCAAACTAGCACTCCTCCCCCCAATGAAACTGGGACAAAAGGTTTTTCGTCGCAATTTTTGTTTTCTTCCCCAGTTGATCTTTTTTCACAAATTTGAAGTCCAAGAAAACAAGTTGATAATAATAACTGAATTGGCACATGCTTCTGCATGCAAAACTAGATGTCATAAAATGAGAATTATTACTTGAAATTCTGAGGATGCTAGACGTACTTTTGGTTTACCGAAAACGTTGTCTAGGATCGATTTATGGCCAATAAGAACATAACAGGGTGAAGTTATTAGAACTTCTTTCACAATTGTAAAATCATCCATAGTTTTTCCGAATTTTTTGTTCTTTTGCTTATAATGACTTCTCACTTACAAGTTGTCTCCGCCTCTCATCTCTGTTTATGCGTTGACTGCAGCAACTATCTCACCAGCTCTTGTGAAGCAGCTGCGTGAAGAAACAGGAGCTGGAATGATGGATTGTAAAAAGGCCCTGTCAGAGACTGGAGGCGACATTGTTAAAGCTCAGGAGTATCTCAGAAAGAAAGGCTTGGCAAGTGCTGAAAAGAAGGCCAGTAGAGCTACTGCTGAAGGAAGAATAGGTTCATACATTCACGATAGCAGGATTGGCGTATTGGTGGAAGTAAACTGTGAGACGGATTTTGTCTCCAGGGGCGAAATCTTCAAGGAGTTGGTAGAAGATCTAGCCATGCAAGTGGCTGCATGCCCTCAGGTACAGTATCTCTCTGTAGAAGATGTTCCCAAAGAGATTGTGAACAAGGAACGGGAGATTGAGATGCAGAAGGAAGATCTCTTGTCAAAGCCAGAGCAGATTAGGTCGAAGATTGTTGATGGGCGGATCAACAAGAGGCTTGCAGAGTTGGCATTACTTGAGCAGCCCTACATTAAGAATGATAAGATCGTGATAAAGGACTGGGTGAAGCAGACAATTGCAACCATTGGAGAAAACATGAAAGTGAAGCGTTTTGTGCGGTACAATCTTGGAGAGGGCTTAGAAAAGAAAAGCCAAGATTTCGCTGCCGAGGTCGCTGCCCAGACAGCAGCAGCACCGGCGCCAAAAGCACAGCCTGCTGCAGTGGAGGTGGCTACGGAAACTGTTGAAAAGTAAGTTCCACTTTCTATTAATTGGACACGCTGACATACATTTACTAGCTCGTAAGAACATTTCTCTTTTCATATGAAGCAATGAATAACCCAAAACAGCTTATGTAATTTTTTGGATATTGAGTGTCTGAAAACGTACACAAAGCAGGGACTTTAGGCTATATTATTTGACATTTCTTGCAATTTTTTTTTTATATATTGGGTATTCTATTGCAGGCCTCCAACCGTAACCGTGTCCGCCGCTTTGGTTAAACAATTACGTGAAGAGACGGGAGCGGGGATGATGGACTGCAAGAAGGCTCTTTCAGAGACTGGAGGGGATATTGAAAAGGCACAGGAGTACCTCAGAAAGAAGGGTCTCTCGTCCGCTGACAAGAAATCCAGCCGGATTGCAGCTGAAGGCAGGATTGGTTCTTACATTCACGACTCCCGCATTGGAGTTCTGCTTGAAGTGAACTGCGAGACAGACTTTGTTGGTAGAAGCGAAAACTTCAAGGAGTTGGTTGATGACCTGGCAATGCAAGTCGTAGCCTGCCCGCAGGTGCAGTACGTCTCCATCGAAGACATTTCGGAGGACCTTGTGAAGAAGGAAAAAGAACTCGAGATGCAAAGAGAGGACCTTCAGTCGAAACCGGAGAATATCAGGGAGAAGATTGTTGAAGGCCGAGTCTCCAAGAGGCTTGGAGAGCTTGCCCTTCTAGAGCAGCCTTTCATAAAGAACGACAGCATCTTGGTAAAGGACCTGGTGAAACAAACTGTTGCTGCTCTTGGAGAGAACATCAAAGTTAGAAGGTTCATTCGTTTCCCTCTCGGGGAGACAGCCGACACTGCAGAGGGAGAATCCAAGGCATAAGAGCTAGTGAAGCATGCGGAAAACGCAAGGAAATGCGGGTCAAAATAACTACTAAAAAGGAAGGTACAGAGTGGATAAACCAATTTTTGGATCAAAACAAAGTAATCTTGATTCTTTTTTTTGTTGTGATTTTAAGGAAAATGATGAGTCTTCTATCTGCAGCCAGACTGTTGTACGCGTTATATAACCACACCCCCCCCCCCCCCCTTCGAAAACAAAAAAAAAAAAAAAAAAAAGAGCATGTTGAGATCTACAAGTTGAGAGAGGAAGTTTACTTATCTTTTGATTTATTCTTTATTGTATGAAAAAACAGAAATACAAATCTGTAGAGGCATTTTTGGAACCATCATATTTCATATATCAAAAGCGCGGCCGAGTGTCAGCAATAACATGCTAGACTGGCTCTATAATGGTAGTAAAGCTACAACTATTCTTCTTTTTGCATGCTTAAAGGGAAAAAATAAAAATAAAAATAAAAACTCCACTAGTATGTGATTTGTATCTTATTTTTATGGCTTTTGGTTTGAAAATTATCTCCCAAGTGACTCTTATGGGTAAAGTGAACCTTCCACTTTCAATCCGCAATTCATGTTTTGGAGTAAAATAAAATCCACACCCCCCTTGAATTTTAACCAGAGAACCTATATTGAATAGTGTCTCATGTCTCTCTGGTAGTTCGATGAAAATTCGAGTTTTAAAATGTCATAAATTCTTCGTTTTAGTTTCATCTTTCACTTAAAAGAAGATTCTTTTCTCAGTACATTCAGAGCAAAGTGAGGAACAAATCCTTAAGTTTGAAAATGTCATAACTTCTTCATTTTAGCATCTTCAATTAAGACAATTCGTTTTAGGTTTTGTTAAATTTGTTATAAAAACCAAGAGTTTTCGAATAACTATCTTTAACATCTATCCAAATCGCATATTCATATTTTATTCTCTTTAGATTAGGAGTTTATTTGCGTATCAAAATACTGGTTTATCTCTTCAAAATTTTCAATTTGAATCAAAATTTTTCAAATCGCCTGAATTAAAACCTGCAAACCCAAACAGGAAGCGTTGCGGATGATCTGAAACCGATGACATTGTTAAAATTTAAGAGACAACTTGCTAACTCATGAGATGTTCACAAATTAAGTGTCAAAACTTATTATGACAAATAAATTGCAACAAAACAAAATGTTTATTCTTAATTTGTGTCATTACTTGTTCTTAATCTATCTTGGGCCGAGTTAATACTGTTGGTAAAGTTTAACTTCATAGCGATACAACAGAAGACTTGAGGATAATTCTTCAATTCTCAAAGGAATTTTTTTCAATTGTTACAAGATAACTAAAATCCAAAAACCTCTGAAATCCAATAAACGAGTATTGAGAAACACATTTTTGTTTTCAGATCATATATCTACATCTGTTCAAAGTGGTTGCTCCAAGAGAAGTCTTGGTGCAGTCCTCGATTACTGTTTCGGCACGAATCGCCAGAGGTCAACGGCAATGTCCACCTCCTTTTTCTTATGAAACTTGTATAGCTGAGGCACGTCAAATCGCAGCTGACATAACAACAAAAGAAATTAAGTGAGAAATTAACAGATTTTTGGAGCTTTTTGCCAGTAGTGCATGTTTCTAAATATTAAATATAATCGAAATCATATCGAAACTACAAAGATATGCAAAGCTGAGTTCAAAACAGAACCCCATCAGTAGGGAATTTTTTTTGGTACTCTACCATAGAGTTCTCAAATGATTTTACATAAACCCTACTCGGCCATCACACCACTAATGTAAAAACGATCTGACATTTGTAAGTTAGAACCCAGAGCAATATATAGAAAATGAAGGTTTTGACCAACAAAATTATTGATATTTGCATACATATTTTAAGTTTTTTTCTTCTTTGAGGTTTATGTCATTTCACAAAAAAGAAATATGGTGAGCCTAATTCCTAACCAGACTGTTACTTAAGAAAGCTATTTTCACTGACCTCGCACAAAACCTCGGCACTGCTAGCGTTGAAGTCCTGCAAGGCTGCCCTTCTCACATGCTGAAATGACAAGTGAGAAAGATTTTCTTAATCTTTTTTAGTCACAACAAACAGCTTTAGGATTATTGACAAACCTCTACATATACAAGCACAAAAAACGCCATTCCATTCAAAAGTTATAATGTCACTTAAGTGTGTAATATTTAACGAAATAATATAAAACATTACTGCAGGGAAGACAAAAGAATTTCTCGAGCCACACTGTTCTAAAGAAACAGTGCTTAAGTTTGAAGTCCAATTCATGAACATTTGTCAAATGAAAACCTTGTTTTTTTGCACAAAGCAATAATCACCGCACGATCCAAGCAAGACATGGACAAAATGCTTGTCAAGTAGCAGAACAAACGGCTGGATAGTTGGTTTTAGAACAACACCTTGGCAATTTCACTTTTTATGCAAATGTGCCTTCCCTACGTAATAAAATTTTCTTAGTAGAAAAAGCTTTTCGCAATCACTTACCTCTCTTGTTGAGGTCTTATGTAAGGAATAAACAGCTTGAGAAGCAATCTGACATAACAAGCAAAGCGTAAATTAGAAGATATACAGATCAACTGATTGAATGCTTCTACTAAAAATACTATCGCAATGATAAATATGGGAAGCTCTACAGAAAT
Source organism: Ficus microcarpa (assembly GCA_025413485.1). NCBI lineage: Eukaryota > Viridiplantae > Streptophyta > Magnoliopsida > Rosales > Moraceae > Ficus > Ficus microcarpa. Next base: position 660,442 of record CM046383.1, read on the forward strand.
CAGTCCAGATAACTACCTTCAGAGACATGGAGAGAAAATCCATGTCCGCACCCTTTTTCCGGGTTCCAAAAGGCGGATTCATTACGACGGTGTCAACAGATTGACCTAAATAAACAGACAGATAAATAGTTAAGAAGAACTTGAAAGCAAAACCCTTGATGGTTTATTTTATTTTTCATTTTTTCATTTTTTTGCATCATCAAATGAAGCATCTGCCTTGCAACAAACAATGCTGGCTGTAGTTGAAAGAAGAAGAAACTTCTCGAGTAAAAAAAATAATAATAATTTCCGTTTAAAAAGACACGCAGAAAGGGAAGGGCAGCGCAGGGACTTGTTACCTCTCCATCTTAAGTTCCTGATGTCGCACTGAATGTATTCAATGTCCTCCTGCAGATTAAAGAGATTAACAACATAGCAATTCTGTTTAGGCCAAATTAAATAGTTGTAAAGCATAGTAATCAGACAAAAGAAAATGACTAATCAAATGTTTTGTGCAAACTAGCGGAATTGTAGAACGAGCTAGTACGGTTACGTAACTGTCTGACAGAATCCAGAAAGCAACATTACCTCAAGATCTTCTGCATTTTGATAGGCAAGTTCAAGAGCCTGGGGGTCGACATCAATGCCAACTACATGTCTGATTAAACAAAAACAGAATCAAGACCAACTCCGAAACACCAAAATGTGAAAGTAATAAGCACTAAATGGCATGACAAGTTCATTGTAGAACAGAAGCAATTAAAAAATGGGTGACACCAAAATGAAAAAGAAGTGTCAACTAGTTGTAGCTCCAAAGAAGCAGTGCTTGACTTGAGATATGAAAACAAAATGTACTAAATCTCCACTAAACAAAATAAAATTGAAATAAATTAAAAAAATTCGAAGGAAGGAAAAAAGTGTAGGGAAAAATCGTTACTCACTCTGCACCCAAGAGTGCAGCTGCAGCACTTAACGTACCACAACCACAGCCAAAATCAGCCACTACCTTGTTGCTCACATCCCCGTATGAATTCTCAGCCTGATCCATTTCCAAAACAAAAAGTTATTCACTAAACAAGTCAACTGTATACTCCAAATATTTATCCGGGCATCGTTGTTTTAGCCGTGTGATATGAATCAGACTGCTGTAAATTAGTAAATCAGATAGTTGGCCAAAATATATATATATATATATATATATATATTGTAATTAAAACACACGTACTTATCTCCATATTTTGAATGGTAAACCATCAAGACAGTAACCGTTGAGAACTCGTCCACACACACACACATATATATATATAAATACACACACACACACACACACACACACACACAAATATATGATCACAACATACTCAAGCCTGATTACTCTTAACCACGGAGGATTCATAGTAGTGATATTTCCATTGCAGTTTAAAAAAAAAAAAACACTTGTGAATCAAATTATGAAATATAAATGTTTAAGAAAATTGCAAGTGAATTGCTGATTAAAAACCAGTTATTTCTTGAATGTCCTCAGGGAACGAATGATAAACCGAATGTTGAATCGTAGACGAGGAAAAACACACAAAAAGATGACAGAGAAAGCACAAAAACAGAAACAAACACAGAAAAACAGAAGATGAGATAAGAAAGAAAGGAAAAGAGAGAGAGAGAGAGAAGTACAGTGAAGAGCACGCGAGAAGCAATGTGGGGTCCAGTTGGGTATTGCTCAAGTTCAATCTGCATCACAGAGATTTCGCCATAGTCGTTAAATTTACAAGTTAAGGGGAGAGAGAGAGAGAGAGAGAGAGAGAGAGAGAGAGAGAGACTTTTGGGTTGGAGAACTGTTGAAGGTCACCAACAAGACTTTCCAACTGCTTCAGCTTCATATTGTTTCTTTTTTTTTTTTTTTTTTTCCGGTTTTGGTTTGGAGGAATCCTTTGACGAAACAGAGAAAAGAGAGAAGATTCAGCTTTATAGTTGTCGGACCACCTTTTTTTATAAACCCTAATTTAGAAAAACGGTTTATTGATTTTTATGTCCTATTAAAATAAAAAAGCTCCTAGTACTTTGAATCTTTTTGAAAGAGAAAATTCAAAAAAACAAAACAAAATGTTTCAAAACTTTGCTGAATAAAAATATTAAGTCAATATTCGTATAAAACTTGATTGATTTTCTTTTTGGTCTCAAATTATAAGCTCTAGCCTATTTTAATTCTTAAATTATAAAATGCATCACAAGTAGTACTTGATATATTAATATGTTCCATAATACTTCTTTTGTCATAAAAAAAATTAATAGTAATTATCATATGAAGATAACGTGCGTTCAAAATCACGTATATTTTGAGAATTTATTAAAATAGCATTTAAACTTAATAAAAAATTCTAAAACTTGAAAATGATAAAATTAATCTCGAATAAAATACACTTTTGATCTTTATGTGACAACTACAGTTTATTTTTTAATAATGTTTTGGATCAAAAAGTTGTTACGGGATAAATTGATAATGCAAAAATAGATGTTTAAGTGATTTAAAAGTTTAGGAGAATAAATAAATTGAGAGCTAAACCTATAGCTTAGGGACAAAAATGAAACTATCCTTCCATATTACATCACAAATTTAGCTGGTCTGGGTTCAATTTTTTCATCCTGTGTTTTTATATATATGCATATATATCTTTTATTCCAGTTTGGTTTTTTAATGTTGTCGTTTATCATGTAAATTGATGCATTAATGTCTTTGTAATTGACATCCTCGCTTCTAGGCTCTAGCTTTTCTTCTTTTCAAGGTTTTTTTTTTTTTGGGTCGTGCATGCTGAAATTTTTTTTTTTTTTTTCCGCTGGCAATTGTTATAATTAAGGTTAATTAAGTACAAGATATGGTTCCTTTGTAGAGTGACGTCGTTTTGCAATGTATAAAGCCGTCTATCTATATTAATCGCATTCACCGTCATCGTGGTTGTCGTCGTTTTCACTTGATATTGTTGTTTATCTTATCTTATCTAATATTAATATTATTATTATTATTATTATTATTATTATTTCGCCAATGTTATCGTTTTATGAGATATTCTGCTCTTTTCTCAAGAATGTTACCCTAGCAAAGTTATAACAATTAAGATATGTCGTTTTAGTCTCATTGTCGTTTATTCAGATAATTGTCTTCATTTTCAATGTTCATCAGCTGGGAATGATGTTTTCAACTCCACTGTCGTTCTCGAATGTTTGCCGTTTATTTGACATTTTGGCGTTCAAATTCATGTTACAAGATATTGTCGTCTCCAAGAAGTTCTCGAATTTCTGCTTGGTTGCGAAACAGTGGACATGATTTGAATCATAAAATAGTAAAAAATGACTTCGAAAAAAGAACACCGTAACATATTGTCTTAAAATTCCGCTTGCAAAGTCCATTCACTTTGGCCCCAGATGCCATTTTGATGCATAGCAACTTTTCCGTTCGAACGATAATAAATAAGGTTACAATGCAATTATCATACAGCATTCCGATGGCCGAAGTCTCACCCGGTAGTCTCGCTTCCCCGGCTTTTCTTAAGTACTTGTCCTAGCTTCAGTCCATAGTATCTCGCAAGGCAATCGGATTATCTTGCAGTCACTTGAAAACCGAGGAAGCCAGACACCATCCACCCGAAACATGGTAAAATGTGAGAATGCAAACCCTAATGGTTAAAACCCTACTTGCAAAGTCCGACAGAATTTCAGGTCCAGATGCCATTTCGAATAAAACATTGCAAATATGGAAAATTTTCAGCTAGAGTATCAAACACTAACAAGAACAAAGTGGTGAAACGAACTAATAATTATACTACATATCGGTAGGTGATGTATCGCCCTGCAGTCTCACTTGGTCGGATTATCTTCACAACTTGTCCACGCTTCAGCCCGTAGTATCTTGCAATCGGATCAGTAACTTGAATCCTAGGAAGCTGAACTCCAACCATGAAAAACATTGAGGGAAAAAATTATAAGGATTGATACAGAGCGTTCTACAAAATACAGAAATAGGTGTGTATGCAAGCAACACAAACATTAATCTCAATTAGTTTGTTAGAACCAGTGGATTTCTATATTTAACCATTTCGCAAATTTGAACACGCAACCTCAATCCGATAAACTGTGAAAAGAAGATGAGTACACTAGGATTTTATCTCTTTGTGCGTACGAGTGTGTCTATTACATAGCTAGTTAAGTTGTAGTTGGCAAAATAGCAGGTTTATGGAACAAAGAGACACTTATTTAACATAAAAAAACAGCGAGAGGTAAACTCAAACAAATTTGAGGAAACCGACAGTAGAGTGCACAAGTATTTGTAAGTTCACAAATAACTAATGAGAGTGATCTGGTCAAATTAGACAAATCGATCAATCACAAAACTTCCGATATTCTTCCTCTCTCCATGGTTTTCACTTCACAAATATATGACCTTTTAAATATAAATATATATATATATAATAGTATACAAATTATCATTAACATATTAGTTTCCGAACATTTAAATCCTTTTGAAAGCATAGTGAAGTTTCTTACTGACCTGTGTTTCTTTCACTGTATATCGCTCAAGCAAAGTCTTCTTTTCCTCGTTTGTGAGTACTTGATGCTCAGGAACAAGAACATGCTCTTTGATGTTAATCAACAATTCCGCTTCCTGTGTCGATAAAAGTTAAAAAGAAAACCATTAGAGCTTCAAGGTTCACAAAGAAATACAAAGTAACTAGAGTTGTGTTGTTGTGATCCCATACACCAAGGTAATATCAACTAGATAAGGTATAATGTTTAAGTTGTTTATTATTATTATTATAGCCCAAAAATCCCTCAAACCCACTTTGTGTGGTTGAGTTAGACACTGAAGCCCCCTCTTAAGCCTACAATCTTTTGGAAGCTTGAAACTCTTTGTTATTCACCAAGAAGGTGGCCCTGAGGAATTGCAACTCCAAACCATGTGGAAGCAAACCACGGGCCTGGCAGCTCAACCATCATCATGTTCAAGATAAAGATAGCAAATACAAAGCTAATTGGATATCACCATGACACCACGTCATATATCATAGCTATTCCATTGGAATCGACATTCAGAACATTAGAACCAACAAGTTTCTTTAACATTCACGGTGTATTTCCCACACTAGATGAATCCACTACCCAATCTATGCTCATTCAAACCAAAGGGCAAAACTTTTGTATCAAGTAAATCAGATTGTTTGGCTGAAAAGATCTTTGAAATATAAGCAACCCAAGCAGGCCATTGCGACTGATGATAGAGATCACAAGAAAAAGAACGCTAATCATCCCGACACCGATAAGATATCAAGGACCGCATACCTTGTCTAAAAACAACACAAAAGTAAATATGATCACCTGAAAAACCTCCAAGTGGAACTTTGAAGATATCTCACTTATACAGGTCCGAGCGAAAGGAGTCAAATTCTGTTGAACAACCAAGATTGCTCTGAAAACATTCTCCGTCTTCATGCGGTTGGTGTAAGTCTTCATCGTCTTAACACCCACCTTTGATTCCTCAGGGAAAAAAACATAAATCTGGTACACACAAAACGATGTATAACATTAAACAATACACGGATTAGTCGTCAGTCCTGCGGCCGTGCCAGTGAGGCAAAAAAGAGTCGTATAACTATTAGTTGATCTACATATAACAAGTATCAACCGAAAACGTTACACATTCAGTGTTACACGACATTAGTCAAATGTCACACTGTCGGGCCTGTACGGCTGCTGGACTAAAGACCTTCCCCGCACTATGATGCGTCGGAATGAAAAACACATATGCGAAACATCATAGAAAAACATAAACAAGAACAAACTCAACAATTTTTGGTTTCTTAATATTCGTCTTATGACAATGAATTTGATGAAAACTATAAGCAAATACCTGATCAGAGCTATCATTCCTCCTAGATTTATTGATGATAAGGTCTTCTCTTTTCATGTTCTCGCCGTATTTGTTCCTGAACTGTTCTTTGGTCAAGTTAATCTCAAAATCTCCGACCAGATAATTCCGGTCCCTCAGCATTTGCATCACTGTTTTTCTGATCCTGAAAAGCCTTGTGATTTCCTCCTCCGACAAAACCATCTGTCCCTTCTAGATTCTTTACAACTATATATATAAACAAATAAAATTGAACATATTTCACGCCAGGAATATACAGTTGCAAAAATAAAAAAAATAAAAAATAAAAATAAAAATAAAAAAAAAAAAACCTAACTTTTAATATCCATCCTAAAAATTTACCGATCAAATTCAAAAAAATTCAAAAAAAATTTTTTTCCATACTTGAAGCGTTTCCCAGTTCTTAGGTTTTATTTGGAACACCAAAAAAAAAAAATTATATTGGGCGAACAGAAAAATTAGAACGCGAAAAGTAAAAAAAGAATTGTTTCGACATGAAAAGAAAAGGGATTAGAGAGAAGAGAGAGGAAAACGGGAACACACCGGAGGATATGAAGAAAAAAGTTGATGTCCTTTTTGGTGTAGAGGGGGGAAGGGGGAGGCAAAGACAAGGCGGCAGAACAAGAATGTCGAACTGGAACTAGTTTGGTGTTCCTTGTGTTTGTATATATGTAGAGTTCTGGCCACGAGCACCGCACGTGCCCTTGATAGGTGATACGAAGTTATTAACACTGTGTTTGGATAGAGCGTTTAATTTCTGAAATTTAAAAATTTTTATTAAAAAGTATTTGTTCTATTTTTTTATCATTATTTCATTTAAAAGAATTATCTCATTTTAAATTTATTTTATACAATATTCTTTTAGAAAAAAAAAGATTCTTTTTTAAATATTCTCATAATATATTATTCTCAATATTATTTTTTCTAATTATAAATAACTTTTTGTTTTCAAAAAGAAAATTTTTAACACATTCATACACTATTTTAACTCAAAATGAAAAAAATTTTCTTATTAAAATTAAGAAAATTTTATGTTTCAGAAATAGACACGTAATTCAAACGGAGCCTACTTTTTTTTTTTTAAACTATTGTCCCATAAACTTATCACATAACTATAATTTGTGTCCCTAAGTTTTAAAATTTGACAAATTTACAGTCTAATTTACAAGTCCAGAACTATTTGAGTTTCGTTTAGTAAATTAACAAAAATAATTATAATTTATGGATTTATACTGCAATTCAAGGAATTTTTTTTTTAATTGAAGACAGGATTTAAACACTACACTATAAATGTAAAATTATCCGTAGATCATGTCAAAAAATAATAATACTTTCTTAGATACTAAGTCTGCAAAAGAATATCATATTGATTAGACACATAATATACCAAGAACATAATATGAACATCATTTTTAACCTTTTCTCCGCAGGTTAATCTCTTCAAAAAAACTATTGAAATGGCTATTTCTCCCTCACTTGAGTGTGACATATGATCTATTTCGTCTAAATTTTGACACAAATATACCATAATGAAAACCCATGAGATCATGTAACTTCGAGACATTTTAAACGTGAAATATCGAAGTGGGAGCTGATGTAAAATTTGAGAAGTATTTTTGGGCTTTATCATAATTATTTAGAAAGGAAAAGGACTTACTTGTATTATTAGTCCTCAAAAATTAAGGCGTAATGCACTTGGAACCGCAAGTTTTTTTTTTTTTTTTTTTTTTCCCATTTAACTCCCTAATCTTAAATTTATTTTCCCAGTTAAATCATTTTTCACATTCTCCTTCTTATTTCATCTTTAATTCATAATGAGCTAAACGTAAAGAACAGATTCACTTTATTCCTCCTTCTAAAGTTCTTTGTGATCAATCTGTCTTGACGTGTTTCTTACCTTATGTATACCAAAAAAAAAAAAAAAAAGAAAGCACTTGTATTTGTCCTTGCAAGTTGCCTTGTAATTTTTCAGGTCGTAAAGAAATTCTTTTGTCAACTTCAAACTTAGGCTGCCTTTCTTGTTAAAAACGACATGTGATTATCCATATCGTAACATTCCTTCCTAGATTAAATGTCTGATGTCGTATTCTGACGAACGACACGTCGTTATAACCGGACTTTCCCTATCATGTTTGTCGTTGACGAGAATTTGAACATGCCGTTCATATTCTTACATTTTCTGTTCTTTTATGGGGGTCAGCAGAGGTTGAAGAAAATTGATTCAGCAAAATTGCTTTCCACAGCCCTTTTATTTTAGTCGGAACATAAGCCTATAAATTTCAACTAGTGCATGTTTAGACAAAATTAAAAGGCGAATCGAACGAGTTTCAACGCCAAAATTTCAATCAGTTTCAGAAAAACCAAGCACTTGCAGAGATTTCCCTTGTTCTTTGCAGTAAATCCTAAGATGATTAGAATCGTAAAACAGTAAGAAATCAGTTCAACACGAACGGTCAATCATGTCCTAAAACCCAACTTGCAACTTGCAAAGTATCAAGTAAGTAGATCCACTTTTGGAGCAAAATAGCCATTTTGCATGAAACATGGCGAAGACAGACAATTCTCAATTAGACAACGTATCGGAAGGTAACGTATCGGCCTGCAGCGTCACTTGACCGGATTATCTTCACAACTTGTGCACGCTTCAGTCCATAGTATCTTGCAATCGGATCGGTCACTTGAATGCGAGGAAGCTGAATGCGATCCACCAAAACATTGAACGAAACAACAAGACATAAGAATCTAACAATGCTTTCTAAGAAATACTCAAGACTAATGTATATCCGGTGAGTGTGTGTGTGGCAGTTTGCCAATTGAACATCGAGTCAATTACTTGATACGCGCATGTAGGAGGGTAATTCAGTGAAATCACGTAGTATTCGGATAGCAAAAACCACAGGACTCTCCATGTCTTCCTTGTCACTGCTTTCTGTCCTAATTACATTGTGGGGACTCCACCCAAATGAATTGGTCTACACTGACTAATCACTTGGCTAATAAGTATAGTTGTTCAGTACTTTCTAGACCGGAATGTCTCCTTAAAATTAACGTGACGTTTTCAAGTACCAACCTGCGATTCTCTCAGTGTATACCGCTCCAGTAAACTCTTCTTTTCCTCATCCGTGAGCACCTGATGCACTGGAACGAGAAAATGTTCCGTGACATTAACCAACAATTCTGCATCCTGTATTAATAAAAGGTAAAAACAGTAAGATCCTCTAGGTTCACTATGTGACACAGGCAAAGTTACTGACGTTTCATTGTTATCAGCATACTCCAAGATCAGACCAAGATACATCATGTTTACGATGAAGATACGCCACAACTAGACGTGATTTGTTCGGATGATCGGCTGAATTTCTAAGCCACCGGTGCCTTAGTCTAGTATAAAATTCAATGATTCAACAACATAGTACACAGTAAATTAAATTTATGTGGATTTCAATAGAAAGTTAGCATTTTCTGGGAAAAGAAATTTTTCCATGCATATGTTTGGAAAGAAGTTCTTTGGTCAACAAGTTGCAATTGTGTGTTTAAGACCACATGATACCTAAACAACCCAGCGATTTACCACAATAGATGAACATCCCTACAAAAACTACGCATAATTCCAAAACCAAAGGTGAAACTTGTGTTAAATAGATAGTACTAGAGTTCATTTTATCAGAGACCCTTTTGGCCGAAACCTTGGGAGAAACCCGTCGAAATAGAGAATACAGATCACAAGAATGTAAAGGGGGAAATCAACATGACATTAATTTGACCTTAGGACCAGAAATTTTGTTTGACAGCATCATGAAAGCAACAATGCTCACCCGAAAGATCTCCATGTTGAACTTCGTATCATTCTCACTTAAGCTGTTTTTAGCAACAGTAGTCATCTGATCTTGAACCACCAAGATTGCTCTGAGAACATTCTCAGATTTCATTTGGTTAATGTAAGTCCTCAACCTGGCAATGCCCACCTTTTCTGTGTTCGGAGCAAAAAAAACACAAATCTGGTACAGAAGAAAAGATTTTGTAGGTTGTAAGCCCAAAAATATAGTGGATGTAAGTTGCAAGTAACATGGAAATTTCCAGTTAATAGGAATATAAAGAGGCTTAGCCAAGAAAGAAGTTGCAACTATGTTGATTTTACTCTTAAAATATATATATATATAATATAAAGAGGCTTAGCCAAGAAAGAAGTTGCAACTATGTTGATTTTACTCTTAAAGCATATATATATATATACATATATATATGAACACTAAGTAGTAGGTAAAATTCATCAAACTATTTAACAAACGAACATAAAGCAGTCCAAGCAACAACATTTTCCAAGTTCTAGGCGCTTGTTTGGCATCGCTTTTACCTTTATTTTCAGGTAACAGAAGAAGAGAGGTTAAAATTATAGCTCTTCAATTTGCATTTGGAACCACATTTAGAAGAACTTAACGGGACAAAAATGATAGTTAAAATTTTCTAATAAGCAATAACAATGTTAAATGAAGTTTATAAGATCTATCAAAACTCTAATACAAGTTATAAAGTCTTATTAAAAGCGTTTTCTTTTTTTTATGCTACATTTTGCAATTTTGACTCGAAACTCTTCTGAAGGGCCAAAGTTCTTATAAAAAATTATCCAAACGTTCATTTAAGACATAAGCTTCCAAAAAGCGACGCCAAACCATGTTCCCAATTCAAGCATAGAAACATCATAGGTAAGACGAATAAATAACGAAACCGATTAGTAGAAACCATAAGCAAAGTTACCCGATCAGAGCTGTCATTCTTCTTCGCTTTACAAATGGTAAGGTCCTCCCTTTTCATGCTGTGCCCATATTTCTCAACAAATTCTTCTTTAGTCATGTCAATATCAGAATCCACCACTTGATAATTTCGATCCTTCAGCATTTGCATCACTGTTTTTCTGATCCTGAAAAGCCTTATGATCTCATCCTCCAACGTAAGCATCTTGGTCCTAAAAATTCCAAAACTCGGATTGTTAAATTACTTCTTTTTTAAGTTTTTTAGTTGACTCAGAGGAACTTTTTCATTCAACCGAGTAATACGTAACAAATCTCATCCAAACAACCAAATATAAACCTACTTATAACAGTAAAATTAGCTTGCAAGACAACAAACACTCCAAAACAGCCAAGCAACAGTAACAAAACTTCAACATAATAGTTTGATTATACTCGCTAAAAAAGAAAATGAACTTTTTACAATAAAATATTCCTCTCGATATTAGATCCCACAAAATTAAAGTGTACTTATTAATACACATATATATATATCGGAGATGAATCATATATATGTGAAACTCATTAAAAAGAAATACAAACATTTTAAACAACGCCCCACAAATATAGTATTTTTTATATCTAAATCTGAGGAAAAAAATAATAAATGTAATAAATATTGCAGAGCGTTAACTTCGAGAAAGATGTAACAACAAAAGTAACATGAAATGCAATAAATATTTCAACCTCTCAAATTTCCATGGAATTAAATTTTCTTCACATGAAAACATGAAAATGAAACAAAGAATCGCAAGAAATGAAAGAGTGAAGCGAAGTGCTAATTTTGTTTGGCAAAATGGAAAAGAAAAAGGCCGTAACATTCAAGAAACGAAACGACGAACCCCACAAAAAAAAAAAAAAAAAAAAGACGTAGAAAGAGAGAGAGAGGAAATGGAGGACATTACCAAAGGAATGAAGTCTTCAAGAGAGGAGAGAAAATAGATGGGATTTTTTTTTTTTTTTTTGGGAGTAAAATGATTTATTGGCTTACCCAGTGAAAAATATACTTGTTGTCTTACTTGGAGGAAAAGTTTCATTTTACTGGGAATATAAAAGACAAAATAAATAGAAAAGCTCTTGATCAGATCGTGTGCTGTATGGTACATGGTAAGAACATACTGAAACTGTGAGAGCCACTCCTATTTCATCAGTGATCAATCACAACAAGATTTTATTATGGAAAAATAGATAACTGAGCAGCTTTTAAAGCCTTGTTCATTTATGATCAAAATTTTTAATTTAAAAAAATAACAGTTAATTAATAATTGATCATAATCAATAATGACTAGTAATTAATCATAGTTAATCATTAAACAACACATATTAATATCAATGGCTAATGAGTTGATAATTTATTGACCATTAAAAAAAAATGGGTCATTCCACTAATTTTACAAAAATTTGGATATTTATTACAAAAAAAAAAAAAATTTTAAAGATCATTTGCCCACATATCTCATTATTATTTTATGGACAATTTTATATGTTCTTAAGATTATACTATGTTCTTCATATTAAACCCACCATTCAAATGTTTTTCTACCTTCTTGCATCTCATTAAAATTTGTATTCTTAGTCAGAAATGTAGGTGTAAAGCGGAGATCGAAATGGAATATATATATATTTAAGTTTTAATTTCATACTGAATTTGTACCTTCATTAGCTTACTAACTAATTTTCAATTTTGAATGGATTAGTTTATCCTTTTTATTTTATCCAAAACAATAATTAACGAATTCACTCTATGTTGGAATAAGGTCAGTAAGCTTCTTTGATAGCTAGATGTAAATCCAGTAGTTCCAATACTGAGATGTTTTCTTTGTTCTTTTATTTTTTAAAAAGGACTCCCTGTCAGTGTTTGGTTAAAGGTTTATATATGAGAAGATTAAGTTGGATGACTTTTTTTAGTCACTTAATTTAATAGATGGTTTAACTTTTTTTTTTATTTAGTAAAATGATTATTTGTCATTTTTCAGATTTAGTCGATCTATGATTGACTAATGGTCAATCAGTGATTAATTATGAAATTTAGTAATTTACATTATGATTAATCGATGATTGACCGTAAGTCAATAACCAACTGACTATCATGCGGTCAATCATTGATTGACCGTATAAAACAATTAATTAATCATTTTTAAAAAAAAAATATTTTAACTAATTTTTAAAAACTTTGGTCATTTACTAAAAAACTTCGGCCATTTACTAAAAAACTTCTTTAAAAAAAATTATATTTAGCTATAAATCCCTTTATATATAAGCTGTAAAGGTTTATATATTTGTGAAATTAAGTCACAATCAACTGTTAATCAAGAAAATGTACACATTTACATGAACTTAAATTGAACATCTAAAATCTAATCGCATACATTTTTAATAAACTCAATATATATGGTAAATCGATCTGAGATTTTAATCCTCACTTGTCATTAGTTTTAATCATTTATTGGTTGTTAAGTCAACACATCCAATTCATCCAAAAAAAAAAAAAAAAAACCACCTTATCCAATAGATCTTTATGGCTTCGACGTAAACAAGTGTAGTTAATGTGGTCGTCTCCGGCTAGTTCCGGCCTATGCTACTCAGACATAGACTTGAAAACTATAGAAACTACTCTAGCAAAGTCGGAAAAATCTTAGGGTGGTAAGGTACAAGATGGTAACAAAAAAAATAGATGCTTTTGGAGGTATGAAGGAGCTTGAAAATCGTATTTCGAGCCATTTCGACATTCGGGGAAGGTAGAAAGAACGACGTGAAGGCTAAAAATGGAATGCGTAGTTGCGGTTTTGTTAGTTTGATGAGGCATGAAATTGGCGTCGGAGTGCGGGAGTGAAAATTTGCGCAAAGCCGGCTTGTTTAAGATTTAAAAGACTTTTGACCATTGTAGGATTATCTTTCAAAAAAAACACAACTCAAAATTATTGTTCCAATTATAATAACTTCAATTTTTTTGACATTCAATCAGATAAGTTTAGAAAATAAAAAAAAAATCCACAGAGACAAAGTGGGGAAAACATATAAGCATGTTTATTTAAGAGATTGTTTCCACAATTCTCTCACAATGCTATTGTTTTACGTTAATTAAAATTATGTGTCTTCTTGATTTGTCATATTTTCTCTTTTTTGTATTCCGAAAACCCCTTGTATGTTTAGATGTCATGAAACTACATGTCGTTTTCATGTTAAAAAGTTTCCATGATTCCATCCTTCGGTTTTGGATGCTACATGTCGTTTCATGTTAAAAAATTTTTCTTGCGTTTGATTTTGGAAACTATGTATGTCTTTTTAATCTTTAATTTGTTGTCGTTGGAGATGGAAAAGGAAATGCGGATCGTTGTATGGAATTTGTTTATCCTTTTAGTGTAAAAAAACAAGTCGTTTCATGTTTTTGAAATTTCCATTATATTCATTCTTGAAACAACATGACATTTTTAATGAACTTTGCGAGAGTGACAAACACGTATGGTGATTAAGAAAAGAGATTAGTATTTTTAACTTTGCACTAGTCTTTGAAATTTGAAGATGATTTAGGATCCATTTACTAGTGAGAACGAGAACTAGCTAGACCAAAAAAACAAATGCCAAACAAAGCAACTTTTTGCATCGTCAATTCGACATAGTTTGTAACTCTCATCCCTTTCTAAACAAGTTTTTTTTATTATTTTTTAATAAACATCCCTTCTAAATCTTGGATAAAAAGTATTTCATTATCCTTTTTTTTTTTTTTCAATATATATACATTAATAAATAACTTAATAAGAAGGTCGTGATTAGTTGAGTAGGTAAAATCTCTTAGCATTCCTCGTTAAATCCAAAGACTTTTTTTTTTATATGGGAAAAAAAAGTCTTGAGATCTAACCCCGCTTTGGGAGAGATTTCGAGTAGAACAGAGGGTTACCTTCTCCTACTACTTCATTATCGGTCATCCAGAAGTATTAAGCCATGGAAGGATGTCTTTGTTGATTCACACAAGATTTCATGTGTTCCATGCTACTCAGGTCAGAGAATAAACTAGCGATAATTTTGGTTATTGGACTCTCGCTATCCAGGATGCAATACTCCACAACTTCGTCTAGCAACATGACGCTTGTATTGCTCTTCCACAACCTCGTTTTCATGATTTATATTACTTCCACTTTGCTGGCCGCTACAACAAGAATCCCTTTTACTTTCTCTTGACCACATTTGATAATAATAATAATAACACAAAATAAATATGAGAATTCTACTTTAGGGTAATACCAGTCGACGGGATTCTGATTCAAACTATGGAATCTGTATTTTATGTTGTCACTTTTTATAAGATTGCAATGTTTAGAAATACACACTTACGGCGGAAATGCGCTTAAAATACAAGAATTCCACCGTAGAATATGAAAATAAGCCTAACCAATAATATCTATCTCTACAATGAAAATGTCAAATTATACCTCCACTCAAAAACAGAAACATATTGATATTGGCCCCCACATGATAACATGTATTTAGCCCAAATAGCACAAAGCCATCAATCAGAATCAGCTAGACATGTCTCCTAACACCAACCCCATCTCGTCTCATCTTCTGTACAAAGGACTTGGCAGTGAAATCTATTTATTATTGTACTTTTCAGACTGCCTCTAACAGCTATCACATGACATTTATATCTATTATATGACATTTATCACATCAATGTCATGTAATTATTTATATATTCAACATCACATGATTTTTTTTTAATTATATTTTATTATATTTATCTATTTTGCACGGGTAATATAACTAATAACAGCAAGGCAACCAGGATCTGCCAGAAATATACCTCACTCAAACCCCCATGTAACCTGTCCATTTCCATTTTCCTCCCATGAAATGTTTACTTCTGAAAGAAAGTCTATCCACTCACTCAACATCCTTATCCTCAAAGTTCAATCAAAACTATGAAAAAAATACGCTTTGATTTGCCCATTTGGATGAAGAAAACAACAGCAACTTCTTCACAATTTTGTGCCATTTGGTGTTTGTTGGGGGGTCATTTTCCAAAAAACACTATTTCCCAGGCAGCCAAACGCACTCAAAAAAACAGTACATTTCATTTTGTACAGAGAGAGAGAGAAGAAAGGGAAAGAGGAACTAAGAAGCCAAGGCAAACAAAGCATTTACATATATATAAAATCGTGTATCTTTTAAGCAGACAGAAATTAGAGTACATAGAGGGGGGGGAGGAGAGAGAGGGAGAGAGATCAAATTCCAAACATCATGGGAAAAGTTTGTTCAAAATCACATAGAGCTCACCTACTAGAATTGGTATCCTTTTTTTGTTACACTTATAACACAAAATATTCGTTATCTAGAAACATACATGAATAGGGGAAACACAAGGGCCTGATTTGAAGACCCCCCCATTGAAGCTTTTTATGCATTTTGGTCCATCCATGGCGTTTTTCACTTGCTAGGTACGATTTTTGCACTTTTCCATGGCCCTTGGTGCTGTAAGAATCGAATTGAAAATTTAAACAATAAAAAATAAAAAATAATTAGTCAAAGAGAAAAATTCAGCTGGTAGAAAAAGGAGCGAAAGTTTCTTTTAAAACAATAGGCAGTTTCTAAAAATACTTGCTTAAGTAATCGTCCCAAAATTTCTTTGAGAAAAATGACCATTAATTAGTGTGAATAATTAGATATTGATCACGATTAATCGGTTATTGACTAAACAATATTAAAAAAAAAAAAAAACTGCTATTTTCATAATTTTACAGGATATTTCATTTGTTCATTTAAAGAAGAACCTACCAAGACCAATAGCATCTGAACTCTTCATTATCCTCAGCCTCTTGCAAGACTCGGTAAACATCCTGCAAGAAAAACAAACAGTGAAAGTAAATCTGCTACAGTCTTTGACAGACACTGCTGCCTTTGAAATGAAACTTTGATTGATATATTTAAATTATCAATATATTTACTGTTGTAACAGCATATTTGCAGGAAAAGAACATTCACATCAAGTCAATCAACACATGCAATGTAGCAATATTTACTAAACCATCTTGTCATCCATCAGGTTCACAAATCACATGGATTGCCCTCCCACGGAAGGAAAAAGTAGACCCAAATATTTGAATCAGGACATCAACTTTAGATATTAGATTATACTCTTTACATTCCGAGTCAATTATTAAATCGACTCAATCACCTACTTTTATCTGTTTAAAAATACTCTAAAAATTTTTATTAATAAAATGACTTTGAAAGATTGAAAATAACGGGTTTCTTAATCAGTCACGAAAGAAGTGTATTATCCTAATTTCAATTTTTAAGGTCGTTACTTTGGCAAATCACTTGTTCCGGGGACTATTAACTCTACTCCTGTATTAATGATCATATATGACTAAAAAGAAATCATGTATGAAGAGTAACACTTACTCCCAAGGAACGTCACCAACCAGCATCCAGTCACCATCTTTGTCTTCATAGGTGAGCACATATTCAGATCCATGAAGGAGATCCATTAACCGACTCTTGCTCAATCCATCGCGGCTCGAAACCGCATTTGAGCTACATTGACCTAAACAGAATTCAAAAGAACACAATTAAGTTAACTAGCCTTCTAAAAAACTATTTTTGCTTGCCTGTAATTTAAACATACATACTGTTAAAATTATTTTAAACAGACTATTACCAATTGTAAAGCAGCTGAACTTTTTTTCCAGAGCTGAAGACAGTTCCATATAGCTGCCATAAGTTTTGAGATCAACTTTCCTCAGGTAGGGTGCACCATCCATGCTAACCTTAACATAAAGACAGCCCGATCCCGCGGTGCCTTCGGCATCATCTTCGGCTTTTGGAGGATGAGGGGCCATCGAATTCTTCCGAAAAGATCGAATTGGTGGCCATCCCACAACTTGTGCCCTGCAGACAGAGAACCAGCACAGAAAATGGTCATATTTTGTGTTGATCTCTTAAATAAGAACCCCTATTAGAAAGGAAATTACAAAGTGATTTAAGGCCTAAGTTTCAAACTAATATAAATCTTTCCGTACCTCACAACCCTAAACACAGGTAAAAATAAAAATAAACAAATAAATAAGTGAAAAATATAAGTACTATTTACCTTTTAATGTGTTCAAGACAACCATGAGCAAACATGCAGGGGATGATGCAAAAAAGGACCTTCCCAGAACAACTTATAAATCATGTAAACGCTTGAAAACGTTGAGTCTATATCAAGGTGACATGAAAATAATTTTTGGGAGACAAATTCAAATGAAATATAAGAACCATGCAGCATGCAAGCCAAGGTCCTCTATTTTTATTTTTTATTTTTTATTTGTTTATTTTATCCTTTTTTTTTTCCCTCTAAAGAGGAAAGGTCTGAACAAACACTATTCCAGCACCAACCCAGCTACAGATAACTTTTAAACAATCCCAGAAGACAGGAAATAACATTGTCCATTAGTTTATAAAGAAAAACTAAAGAAGAGAAGGAAAAAAAGAAAAAGATGATTACTTTGAAGCTGGAGGAGAAGGCTGAGGCTTGTTGTTAATCTTGTCATGCAAAGGCTTTGGAGACTGAACTTGTGGGACTGAAACCCCATCTTTGACACTCTGATTCTTACACTGTTCAGACCCAGCAAGAGGCTTACCAGTTCCACCACCGGCGCCGGCGCCGGAGCCGCCATTAACAGGTTTGGGAGAGAACAAGTTGTGACCCAAATCAGGGTCAGATCCAGGAGAAAAAACCCAGTTCCCGGAAGCTCCATCAATGGCGTCGGAGAAGACCCTTTTGGCCCCGGCGGAGAGCAGGCTGATCTTGAGCTTAGTAGCTCCGACGCCGACGACGTCGTCTCGTTTTGGGTATTCGGAACCTGGCAAGCCCAGTCTCAGCTCAGTAGCTTTAAGGTTGAGGCCATTTTTGGAGGTTTTGGCACCAGAGCTTTCCCTTTCCATGGAAGGAACAGTCTCTGATAAGCCTATGTAATCATGCTCTAAGAGCATAGACATCAAAAGGGAACGCTACTTTCTTACCAAGAAAAAAAAAAACTTTTTTGTTTGTTTGTTTTTTTTTTTTTTTTTTTTTTGCGTTTATGCCCTCCCAACCAAAAAAGGAAAACAGAGAGAAGAAGATGAGAAAATGGGCATGAAGAAGAAGAAGAAGAAGAAGAAAGAGGAGGAAAAGCAGGAGGTTCTTTGGGCTTTTGATTGCTTACTCCCTTTTCTATTGTGATGAGTGTGTCTGTGTACCAAGATGAAATAAAAATTAATTTTTTAAATTAATAAATGATTATTTTTTTGTTAAGATTAATGTCAATAGTATCATATTGTTCATTATTAGTTATTATTTAATAAGTTATTTAAAGATAAAATTTTTAAATTGAAATTAATTAATTTTTTAAAAATTAATTATAAATTTTATTAATTTAAAAAATTAAAATTAAGATTAAAAAATATAGAGTCTGTTTGATAAATGAGACTATGTTTGGAATACCATTTCAAACTAAAATTTTCATCTCAGTTTTTTTCTTTTTCTGAAAAATTTTTTTATCTTTTCTAAAATTTTTTTTTTTATATTTTTTGAAAAATCAACAAAAATTACTATCGAAACTTAAAATTTCCAACTCAAACTCATTCACCAAACGGAATTGACTTTTCAAAAAAAAGATAAAAATTAATATGAAAAAGTAAAGTTTAATTTGAGTAAGTTGATTCACCAAACAAGATCATAATTTAATTAGAATTATATTTAAATGTCAAATAAAGACTTAATCTTATTTAATATATTATATTAAAATTTCAACTTAAAATAACTATATATATATATATATATAATTTCCTTAAAAACAAACAGAAGTAGAGCACAGTCACATTTTACTCATCCTTTTTAAGAGAAGTACTATATGGATACAATTTTAATCATAATTTTAAAATTGTAACTCATTTGTCATTTTTTATTAGTAGATGTAATCACCTAATATAATAATATTTTAAATATTTATTAATAAAAAATTAATAATTCATATATCATTACGTTGATATTCAAAAATTAGAATTCGAATTAATATTTCTAGCATTTTCTTGTTTTAATAAAATTTCTTATAGACGAATTTAAGTGAAACTAATTTAAATTTTATGTCACAAAATAAACGTTTTAAAAAATTATTAAGATTCACATGTAAAAGTGTCTTTTTTCCCAAAATACTTGACTGCTTTTTTTTTTTTAAGATGGGGACACTTTTTCAAACAATGGAATACCATCAAGTCTACAAATGGACATTCAAAGGACTTTCAAGTTTTCAAAATTCTTTCTCAAAAATTTACTATTTCACAATTTTTTTAACATAAAAATCAACAAAATATACATCACAAAACAACTTTTTTTTTTAATTATTCTTTCATTAAACACAAAACTCAAAAATAACTTTTTTAATAAGTTTTTATCTCAAAATCATATTTCTAAAACTCATCTCAACTTCAGAAATTCAACCAATAAAACTTCATCTTCAAAAATTCTCAAATAAGTCTTAAATTATTTAATGAATCAAATGTACCATCTATATATATAAAGAAAAGAAAAAAAAGGACCCGATTGGAGCTATATTGTACTTTTCCATATACTAAGGGAAATTTTGTTTTGTTTTTCTTTTTTCCTAGAATTATTATTATTATCTCCTTTCTATTTATTTGGTTTCTGTATTTGAATTTTATTATTTTCTGTAAACCTTTTTGTGGGCAACCTCTCCGACAGGTCACAGAAAGTACCCCGGCAAACTTTACCATATTGCCCCTTTTTCCATTATCTTTATTATATATATATATATATGTATGTATAAATGACTGAGGAGGAAAAGAGAGAGAGAGAGAGAGAGAGAGAGACGTGCGCGGAGAATGCTAACGTGCGCAGGGACAGTGTTTGGGGGAGAGGAAAATTGAAAGTGGCACGGAATCGCGGAAAGGGATGGGACGAGGCCGTGTCTGTGGAAGCAAGAGAGGCAAAAATATTTTTTTCTCGGATTTTTGGCAGATTTGCTGTTTGGATTGCAGGAAAAAGAAAAATAAAAACCGAATTTTATCCAAAATATTTATACATAAGTATATATAAATTGTGGAGGTGAAGCTGAGTAAAAAAAAAAAAAAAAAAAGACAACGAAAAGTCGTGGAAAAGAAAGGGAATTTTGAGAAAGCTGCCTCAAAACGCCAACAAAATCGCTAAAAAGAAAAAAGAAAAGAAAACGGCAGTTTAAGGAGAACCTGAAAAGAAATCTTTCTTTTGTGGCCGGTGATAGAGAACTGACTCTGCGCCCTCCTCTGTTTGTGCCAATACAAATTCAAGCCTCGTGTTGTTTGCTGTTTGGATCTCCAGAATTTTTGTATTTTCCCGGGAAATTTTCCTTTTCTTTTTTCGATCTTTTTTTTTTTTTTACCCCTTTTCTGCAGTTTTTGTCGTTAGTAATATCAATTAGCTCGGTTAATACTTGTATATATTTTTTTTTTGGCGGGAGATATCGTTGGAATTAGTGACTGGACTAGTACTAACGCTTTTTTTAATGTTTTTACATTTTGTTTTTTCTTTAATTATAATTAATGCAAATAATTTTAAAATAATTTAAAATAGTCAAGCCCCACCATCAATTTTTAAACATATCCTTTATTTTCGTAATCTGTTTTTTCGTATAGAAACCTATTACATCATAAATAGTTTTTACAAACAATTAATTTTGGTTAAGAAAAATAAAAATAAAAATAAAAAACCTTAAAAAAATTTCAGAAAAGAAGGCTGTCAACATTGGGCCATTGCCCATTGGTATGTTTTTTAACGTCATCAAATGAACTTTTCATACGCTAATAAGAATATTTGTTTAAGATTATCTCTCGATAAGGAACGTGTCATTCAAGTCTCACTAAATATACTAATAATAATAAAATATTTATATTGTTCTTTATTTCATTAGTTAACGACTGAAAAATAAAATGAAAAAGTGATAAAATTCTATAGAAATTTTGTTACATTAAGCAATAACAAAAGCAAAAAGATTATCTTCTTAATCCAAACAGTCTCCCCTCATAAACAGGAGGTAAAATTTTATGGACTGAAACCATCCAAGATCATAAATATGAAAATGAAATTTAAAAATGAAATAAAAGAATGGAGATAGTGACATCTGAATTGACAAGAAAGACAAAAGCACAATAATTAACTTTGCGACCTCAAGGTGAAGAAGAGAGTTATTGCGTTACACTATGCCTACAGTGCCATTTAAGACATAAAGTTAAATAAAAATAAATTATTTTATCAAAAAGATAAAATTAATTTCGTATTTTCTACGTAAATTTTCTTTCCAGAGAAATACAAATTTCAAATAAATATTAAAAATACACTCAGAGAAGTGGATAGGGTAGTAAAGGAAGATAAAACATTCCTTGTCCTTCATCTTTTCAGGTTCGAATCTCATGAAATTCTCGTATACCCATTGTTTCAGTTTTGGTTATGGATGTATTGAATTGGTGATATTCTGAGTAAAACTTGTGTTGATGATTGTAAAAACTGAGTTAAAATACCCATCTCTTGTTGTCATACGTAGAAAATAGATCCTATCTATAACCATCTCTTCGTTGTCATATCTAAAGAAGTAATCCTGTCTCTAAAACTGAAGTTGAGACAATGAAAGTGCTACTATCAGAGGCTTTTTATTTATTAAAAAAATTAAAAAATATATTATAACTACCAATAAAATACGGCAACAAAATACATTAGATATTTTTGTAGCAATAGAAAAAAATTAAAAAAGAAGAAGAAGAAGAAATTCATGTCACTATGGTTGCATAATAAATGGAAAACAAAGTTTTTATTCTTTTTCCTTCTTTAAGATGGGATGAAGTAACTAGAAAGCAAGGCATTATCTTGTAACAACACAAATGGATTACTATTAGCATTGATATTAAGGAAAAGGATAATGTTTAGAAATTGTTATGCCAAAGTGCATTGTTCTAATTCTTATTATTGGGTTTTAGAGCATTTTCTAAGTAGGAAAACCAGGGAATAAAATATATGTTTAAAATATTACTTGTAAATGTCTAATCACATCATAGTTATATCAAATAACGACTAGTATTTTCTCCAGAAAAAAAAATAAAGGAATAATTTAAACATATTTACTTTAGGACATTATTTTCAAATGTTAGATTACTGTTAGATTACATTAAAATTACAATGTCTCGTATCCGACATTTCATGTAAAATGATATTTGTATATAAGATTAATGACATATAATATTAAAATAGTTAATATACACGTAAAGTTATATATAATTCAATTAGTAATTATATACAAAATTAAAATTTACCTGATAAAAATATTCGTTAAACATGAGATTTTTTCCGAACTCGATAAAAAATACAATGATTACAACATGTAAGATTTGTTTGGTTGGTTAGTTTGAGTTGAAATATTTTAGTTGTAATAGTAAATTTTTTTGAATTTTCAGAAAAGACAAAAAACTTTTTGAGAAAAAGACAAAAAAAAGTATAATTTGAGTTGAAATCAGATGATGAGACAAATATATACGTAGTGTACCAAAAGGGAATTAAGAACTTTTTGATATCCCTCGCAAGAATTCTAAAAAACAATAATGTATTTATAATTGATAGATCTTTGATGATATGATGGTGGGCTCCACACCGTAGGATCATGTATGTCTGGTATGCAGCTGTGTGCTATTATTCATAGAGGCATGATGATCCATTTGGGACTAACAACAAGAGGAGGGAGAGAGAGAGATAGAGAGAGAGAGAGAGAGAGAGAGATATTGATTCTTTCTTTTTTTTTTTTTTTGTTTTGGTTTTTTATTTTTGGGGGTGATTATGTTTAATCAAAATCGTGCATGGGTCAGGGTTGGTTGCTGTTTTGAAGATTCATGCTGTCTCCTCTCCGATCCCTCACCAGAAAGTCTTTCGTCCGATTGTGACATCCATTTTTGAATGTTGGAGATTTGGACATTGCTCTCGTTATGATCAAGGGAGGACAAATAATTATATATTTTTAATTTAGAGGACTAAAATGAAATTATGACATTTTTAAGAGGATTATTTGTAAATTTTGATCAAATACACATATAAATACACAATTAAAAAAAGCTTGGGCGGGGCTTCACGCATCCTTGGTCCCTACTATTTTAAAGCCTGTTTGAGAGAGGTTTTAGAGACAGAATTATGAATTAGAGTTAAGATAAATTTTAAAAATATGTGTTTGATTAAAAAAAATTGTATGCAATTTCAAAAAAAAAAAAACATCTCATTTAAATTTGAAAAAACATAATTATATAATTTTAAATTTGAGTTTATATAAATATTTAGATTTTAATTAATGAAAAGTAATTTTGAATCGAAGAAAAAAAAAAAAAAAAAGGCATTTGGAGAAGTCGCCTTTATTTCCCCGAGCAAAGGACGCAGCTTAAAAAAGCTCAAATAAACAAAGTTAAAGCTACCATTGCCAAGAAAACGATGAATGTAGCTTCGAAGAGTTCTCCAAAACTTCAATTTGAACAATTAATTTTATAAATATCTCATTTTAATCATATTTTAACAAAGTTTAACATTCAAAAACATACACAGAATATTTTTAAAAAAATTTTCTGGGAAAATTGAAATTTTAGTGACTCGGAGATAAAAATGAAGAAAAAGTTTTCAAACACTCTCGGGTTGAATAGTTTGCTACAGAAGTCAAGATCACTTCATGACATGATAAGAATCCGAAAAAATAAAAATTAAAAAATAAAAATTGTTCATTATATGTAGTCACAACAAATGAAATGAACAATTTTGAAAGTCGAACAAAATCTGCATAAGATGTGAAACTGAGGAGAGAAAAAAAAAAAAAAAAAAAAGGTTCCCATGATTGGGACAAGCGGTGATGTCCACCACCGTTCGAAGAAAGAAAACTATACGTAGGCTTAGATTCGAGTCCTGAACATGGAGGAAGAAAAGGAATAATAATGCAAAAAATAAAAAGAAAAAAAATAAAGAAAGAGAATATTATTATAGCTTAAAAAAGGTTTTAGCTTATCTGATTATCTTGTTTGCCTGCCTGCCTGCCTGCCTGCCACGTGGGATAATTGAGACAAAAGTGCAAGGCAAAGAAGGGCCCACAAATTTCCCCCACCAAACATGGGATTAAGATAGTTGATCATGGCCAAACACCAAAAAAGCAAAGCCGAACACTTGGTATGTTGAGATGGAAAGGGAGTTTAAAAAAAAAAAATACGAATTTAAAATAAAGTAATTTTCAAATTTATTGTTTGTTTAAGAGGAAAAGAATAAGAGCTATCATTCTTGGGGATGTTTGGTAATGCGTTTAAGATTTTTTACTTTACAGAAAGAAAAAGTTTTTTCAGAAAAAGAAAAAAAAAGTACAGTTTAATGAGTAAACTTTATGCAAAAGTATAGTTAAAAAAAAATAAGGTTTTGAATGATTAGTTAAATTTTAAGTGTAAAAGTAATTTTGTTAATTTTAGAAAAAAAAAAAACTTTTAAAAAAGATAAAAAAAGTATAATTTAACTAAGTTAAACTTAGTACAAACAAGCTAAAAACAAAAAATAGATAATTTGATTTTTAATGCAAGTTGTAACAAAATTTTTTTTTTAATCTCTCTTCTTTTAAATGAACAAAAATGATGTGACTTACAAGTTCTTTTATTTGTTGTTTTTTATATATATATATTTTTTCTCTAATATCAAATGATTAAAAAAAATTCTCCATTATTTTCTTTTTCCATTCACTTTTAACCAATATCAAACAGGTCACATGCAACGTGTCTACCTTCATAGATTAGAATATAAAGAGAATTCACTAATATGAAGCGGTGTCAGTGTGCTTTACTAAAATTCAAATTACAATTACGAATAAGTTAACACAAGCTATCAAATCTCTTAAATTCAAAATTAAAAATAAATATAATTAAATATTGCTGAAGCCCAAGATATACGTGTACAAAACAACTTTTCCGAATACATAGTGTAAGAGATGAGAAGGGAAGTTTTTGTTTTGTGTTCTTTTTTATATATAACTCATGAGAAGGGAACGTTTTATTCTCAGGGTCTGTTTGGTAAAATGGTTTGAGTTGGTTAACTTTTTAAAACTATTACATTTTTGTTAATTTTCAAAAAAGATAAAAATTAAATAAAAAAATACTGTTTAATTTAAGTTAAACCATTTCACCAAACAAACCCTTATTTTTTTAATTTCAAAGAAAGTGAGAAGGGAAGTTTTTTTTTTTAATGGATATAACTTAACGATAATTTTACAATTGACTCTAACAAAAGATATAAAATTCGAATCCCCGATTTTTAATTTTTTTAATAATTTTTTTATTATATATACATATATATATATATATAGATTTGGATTTTGGAGTTCTAATTGCAAAAGAAAGTGGAGGCGGCTGGCCACCACTGCTCACTACACCAACCGATACTGCACTTGCGTATGGGAGGCCTGGCCCACCAACTATAGCAAGTTTTACATCGAGGGCCCACTAAGAGATAATGGGCCCCTTTGGAGATTCTCTTCTCTCTTTTAGTTGATGTTCATCTTTTTCATTTTTCATTTTTCATTTTATTTTTTCAGAGTTCACATTCATCATGTTGGCAAGTCTAGTTAGGTGAATTCTATGTCTACTACAGTCCGAACTTGATTTTGAGATCACCCTTACACAGACAACGAATCTTACCAGTATCTATAATATATTTTTTTTCTTTTTTTAATGAATTTATTATACATGTTACACAACCTAAAATATCTATTTTAATATATATTATAATATTTTAAATACTTATCAATAAAAATAATAATATACGTGTCACATTACGTAATATCAAAGTTGAGAAGACCATGCAA
This sequence comes from Ficus microcarpa, assembly GCA_025413485.1. Taxonomy (NCBI): domain Eukaryota; kingdom Viridiplantae; phylum Streptophyta; class Magnoliopsida; order Rosales; family Moraceae; genus Ficus; species Ficus microcarpa. Next base: position 686,988 of record CM046383.1, read on the forward strand.
GATCTATATTATGAAATGGGACCTAAACTATCCGAGTGAAATTCAAAGGCAAAGAAATATACATATATAAATATATATATATATATAGGTATTTATATATAAAGAGACAGAAAGCAAATACTGTGGTAATAATGAGCAAGTCTATTTGTGATCATTATAGGTTACCGGTTGTTTTGCTAGTGCTTTCCACTTTGCAATAAAACTTCATATTGTTCCCTTAGAACTTTCTTTTCCCTTTTTTTGCTAAAAGAAAAAAGATTATTTTCATTTTGTTCCCTCTACTTTTTATCTTGTGCTTTATGACTTTTTTCAAATCCGCCACTTTAACACATGGTGAATCATTTTATGCTCGCATCACTTGGATAATCCACCATTAATATATAAGACTATGAATATATTGAACAAATATATGTAATATATGGAACTAAAACACAACAAACTTCTTATTTTTTATTTTTTATTATTAATTTTCTGTTAAAAGTGTCACCTTAAAAAAAAACAACTTGGCACTTCTAACACTATTAGGATTAAACTAACATTGTTTCCTTATTTCACACTAGGTTTCCAATATTAACAAAGAATATTCAGGGTTTATTTGTTTCATTAGTTCAATCCAACTCTAGCCGTACTGTTTTTTGTCTTTTTCCCCAAAAGTTTTTGTTTTTTTCTCAAAAATTTTTTTGTCTTTTCTGAAAATTAAAAAAATTTTACTATTACAACTAAAATATTTCAACTTAAACTAACCAACTAAACACACACTCAGATCATTTATATCGGGTTTTGTTGGATTTTAAAACCCTAACCTCATGTTCACATACAAACTGTGAAGTGTGCATGGGGTGCATATTAAGCCCAAGAAAACAACGTAGTTTGTTTGATGGCGTGCCGTTAACTTTCCGAATGTCATTAGAATTAAAAATCGGAAACGGGTGGCAAAGAGATGATCAATGACATTCTGCTTAAAGTCAGCATACTGCGGGTGAATCGAATGTAGGGTACAAGAGAAAGATGCAGATTGGATAATAGGCCGTTTTTTTTTTTTTTTTTTATCACAAATGTTTAGAATTAGACTTCACTTTTTTTTTTTATTGTTAATTTTATGTGTGGATCATATCTTACTGACTTGACCGTCGGAGAGTTCTTGATCTTCACAGAAATGCCCGTTTCCCAAAGCGAGTTCGTGAAATAAAATCAAGCAAAATAGTGGTTGTTGGACACATTTTTCTACTCAAACACAGACAAATATTAATGGGACCCATTAAATTAAATGATTTAAGTTATAAGACAAAACAGCATCTACCAGAACCATGGTTGCGTACATAACAACCTGAGCAAGAATAGTAAGTTACATGGAATCTTATAAGTTTACGTGAAAGCTTATGACACTAAAATATGTACTACTTGGATGAGAAGAAACGACCAATTTTGGATACTTTTGTAGGGGCATATAATTAATCAGCGAAATCAATCTATTATTTTAGTGAGAATGTAGATTAAAAAATTAAATTTTAAAAAGACATATATGGAAACTCAATTTTAAGTGGAGGATAATAAAGAGAAAAATATAAAATATTGAAAGGTAAAATTGATAAAAAGAAAAGCTTACTAGAGACATAATCCTTATTCGGTCATGAATGACTCTGTCTTAAACACATTAATTGTTTTGGGAAGATTTCAGTCACAAAATCCTTAATTTTTTCTATTAAAAAAAATCCTTAGAAAATTAATTTGGCAACTTCACAGAATGGGAACCACATCTTATAAAACTAATCATCCTCTTCTGGGTACATTCAATCTGGCATATCTCCCACGCCCACTAGACCCACACGCTTTAAATTTGAAAGATGTGTTGTCCCAATAATGCTGGGCATTTCTTATTATATACACAGCTGCTAGAGCTTTTAATTATTGTGTAGTGTATACGTGTGTCTATATATATATATATATAGTATATACAGACAAAATATCATATCCTACAGTTATACTGATTTTGGTAATATAATATACGCCTAATAACGTATGACACTGAGTCAAAAATTACATATTAATTAACTAGTGATTATATACATTTAAATAGAAAATTATCCAACAAATACAATAGATATGATCGTCGGAGTAGAGATCATTTATATATATATATATACACACACACACACGCACATATGTTATAGATATTTATGAGAGTTAGTACGAAGTAGTTCTATCCTAACAACCAATTGGGCAGTTTCTGAGGGCAATAGTTAAAGTGGAACCTAAATGTCGCTTTCCTTCTTAAGCTGTCCAACAGGTTTAGACTTGAGAAGACAAGTTTTTTCCTTATAGAATAAAAAATGAAAATCTAAGTGGCATTAATGTTGTTATTGTTGTTGGGTTTTTTTTTTTTTTTTTTTTTTTTTCCTAGTTATTGATCAGAGTAGATTCGAGCCACACGTGAGTTCACTTTTTCTTTCTATTTAAAATCTATTTTATTAAGTAGGAATCTAACATTTGGATGATAAGTTTCAAAAATAAATTGAAATAGGACAGTTAAAATTTTTGTGAGAGAAAATGATATAGAAAACATTTTAAATAATACTGAAATATAGTACCAAACTAGCTCTTTATAAATTTCATTTTAATATTTTTATTATTTGTTAGGAAAATTTTTAAAATAATTTTGACCTATAAAAGCTCTTTTAAAAATTATGATTCCAAATAATTACTAAAAAGTCACAATTTTTGTTCTATCTTTTTTTGTTGACTAAAAAAAAGACTTTGTCAAACTACCTTCTGTAGCCAATTATATCCCACTCTTATAATCTTCTTTAGATTTATCATATTATAATTCTATTATTTTTTATTATTTACAGCATATCAAAAGCGCAAATGACACTTTTACAGTGTCTTCATCCACTCTGTCATCATATAGAGCTTCCAGCACTCATCACGTGATTTTTTTTTTTTTTTTTTACTCAGCGTGTGCTCTCCAACTAATAATGTATAAAGATATCGTTTTGGGACAACAAATAGTAGGGTTTAGCTTGCAGACAGCATGTTCAAAAACCAGACTTTAGACAGTACATTCCTTTCCTCCATTGAATGGCTTAATTTGAACAGACTTCACAAAAAGTCCCTGAAGAAAATTCAGCTAAGAGGGCCACAAATATATCACATGCATGTGTTCTTTTCCTGAAAAAGGAACACTCTTTTCCAGTATGCCAGCTGAATTCGGCAAAATTGTATTTAGTGGAAGTTATAGTTGGAATCCTTTAACGCGAGGGATTTTTTTTTTTTTTTTTTTGACATTAAAGATGTGACATTAAGTATAGGAGCCTATGAAAGATTCTTTATAACCAATCGTTCGTCCACTATCTTAAAAGGTACATAACAAGTCTCAGGTATCCGATAGTATGGTGTTTAACAAACATTCTTATTAGTTTCTTAAAAGCTCATTTGATTACGTTTAGAGAAGATATGCTAAGGTCCATTGTGTATCACTTTCAAAAATTGGGCGACTCTAGAAAGTGCCTGGGCATGGAAAATAAGAATTATAATTACGATAAAAAATCTTGGTGGAGTTTGACTTTGTACACAAATGAACTTATCTGGCTATACTCCTGATAACCCATTTTGTCAACAAGACTTTTTTTTTTTTTTTTTTTTTCTCAAGAGTCATGAGGAAAACTAAATTAGAAAAAAAAAATGATAGCTAAGAAAGTGAAGCAGATAAAGTAAGGGAATTATAACCACAACATAATGGGAAGAAGAATTTATCCAATAAAAAAGAAAAGAGAAATTGAAAAGTGAAATAATTGACTTGAGTTGAAGCATGAAATTTATGTGGACTTTAGAACCAGGCAATTTGATTGCTCCATTTGACTCCAGTAGATGCTTCATTCTCACCTTTCATGATTTCATGCAAGACAATTTGATAGAAAGGGTGGAAAACAAAAAAGAGAAAAACCGGTACTGCAAATGGTGGCAGAGGACCAAAAGCTCATTAATTCTCTCTATGCTACACGAATATATATATATATATATATAGATAAGGATTGGTATGATAGTTTTTAACCGTCAAATCTCATTCAAGCGATGTTAAATTATCATTATTCTGATTTGATTTTGATTGTCCTTCATGTGGAGTAATTTTTCATATCATATTACATAAATCTCCATGTTGAAGAGGTGGACAGAGAGTACATTATTTGTTAAATTATGGAATCTAATTAATGCCACGACACTGATACAATACAGGTTGACAACGAAGCCCTGAAATCTAAATTTCATTGGGTAATTTGAGAATTTTACGATTATAGTTTAGATTATCCTAATTTTCTTTATAAATAAAGGCACCATCATTACATTTGATTATTAGAAAGAGAAGTTAGAGAAAACACAGAGAAAACAGGTATGCAATTTTCTCTTCTAAGCTTTTTCTTCATCATAATGTATTAATACACTGACTGAATAATGACAGTCTCGCATTGAGATGATAATTTATAAATCATGCATATTCATGTCTGTTTGTATTCTTTTTGCGATTTTATTTCTTTTGGTAGTGAAAAATAAAAGTGTCTAATTCGTGACATGATTGATAGGACTTACTTGCATACACCATAGTTGCAGGTGGCCCATTTCATGACTTTCAAAAAGCAACAAAAATCTGAGAAGATAGAAATGCCTAAATGGTACACCAATTTTTTGCACTGCAATTTGTAAAGGGAAAAGCAGGCCAATTCACAAGATTGACAGTTTGGGAGTACGATTTTTATTATTTTACACAACAATTGCATAATTTAAAAAAAATGTCAAAAAAATAGTAGTTTAGTGAAATCCTCCCCTGCCGTTGCACAAGATATGTTCGCAAGGGCATGGCTTCCGTATTTTGGTGGGTCTCCAAAATCCGTTCAATAATTAATGTTACGTTGAACGGATATCTATTTAATATGATATGATTCAATCAATTGCGTAAAACCCGTGGTTACAACGGAACTGGAAATGTATATAGAAAAGACATTTTTTTTACTAGCTGATCATCCCAGTTTAACGAGTCATTTCTCCCGATGAACTATTAGAAGCGATCTTGCCACAACAAAACTGCCAAACACTAATGATATGAAAAGTTTCAAAATTAAATTGCATTAAAAAAAATTTTATTCTGAAAAATGAATTGTGTCAATGTCAAGTATTAACTTTTTTAATTATTTTACGAGAAACTGGAAAGAATTATAAATAATAACGGGCTGAAAATTATTCGGCTGCTACCTTCAGCAGCTCATCCCATGTTACCAGTTTGTCCCTGGGTTTGTTTCTTGAACTCCCAAGCCGCTTTTCTTCGGAATCTATCTTCTCCCAAGCACTAAATGGTAAAACTCTAACGTTACGATCATCCAGTACCTGGAGGAGACCCTCTCTGCCTGGCTTGGACAAGCTAGACTGGGGCGCCAATATTCCTCGCTCGACATCTTCTGATATGCTTGCAACCTGTCATGCCAATCCGTTTAATGAGCTAAGATGCTGTTTTCAATTTAATGGCTAGTGTGATAAAGGTGCTTTGCGTGCATAAGACCACTTACAGTTTCTTCGGCGCAATAGAGGTTTGTGGCGATGATTCCTGTCGGTCCTCTCTTCAACCATCCGCATACATACAAACCCTTCTCTATAGATGGAGGATCCTTACGTGCATCACTAATAACTCGACCTTGAATGTTCGGAACAATACCTAAAATTACACGAGCATTCGAATAAATTAATTAGGCCTCAACTCTGAGTTTTGAATGTCATAGCCATCGACAGTTAAATGAGTAATAGATTCATAAGAGTGTATTTCTTGGGATTTGTTCTCGTCAGCTCCAAAGTTCAAAGTCTAAAACATGAACTAGCATAAATAAATCTCTCCCTCGGAAAGAAAAGGAAAAATCAAGTGCAAGTTTATGAAGTCTTAGGAAAATTAGAACTTAATGTTGTACCTTTTCGATGATCAAAGGGTAATCCATCAACTGGTATCGATTTATACCCAATGCTCTTTAGCACCATCCTAAGAAAAGAACACATTCCACTAGTAAGAATTTCATTGTGTATAATTGTGTTAACAATGAATGAAGAAGACATTACTTTAAACTTTAAAGTGGCTAAAAAAAGGGATTTTTTTCCTACTTCTCCAGAATCAACTGATTTACTTTTGAACAAAGAGACATGAACTTCCCTTCATACTAGGTTGCGGCATGAGTCGTGACATTTTGAAGATTAAAATCTTTAATGTAAAAGATATACAACCAAATTATCAAAAGAAGAAATGCCTTCTGGTTAAAGCTAAGAGGAACCAAAGCCAAAGATACATAAGGAGGTACCCGCATCCGAGGTCTTCATAGTGTTTAGTACCCACAGCAATCTGTTTTCCAGGTTCATCACCTACAAATTGAAATGAATAAAGCAAACTAAAAAGTGCCAAGCTAAAAGTACATCAAATATATGTATATTATGAAATCTCTGGATCAACTTATGTTTCGGGGTAGTTGAAGTATGGCCTTGTTCTTTCTTTCTTTTATTTTTTTATTTTATTTATTTTTTTAATGTTTTACAATTATTAAAATATTTAATTTAAATTTTATAACAAATATATGAACTATGAATACATGATGCACCATATTAGACAGCACCACAGCACGCGCTTCGCAAGATCAATGAAACTATTATATCACAAGTGTAATTTGTTAATACAGGGTAGTACCTTGAAGAACTGTCTTTTCAAGTCGTACACCAGAAACATAGCCAATTTTCTCCTGTGATTCCAGAAACCTATCCGGTTTCCTGAAGAAAACAAAGTGTAGCTCACGTTGACCTGAACTAGGGTGCGAAGGTCCGGAGTTGGCTGCCTTAGCAAGCAACTCAACAACCCTTCTCTGAATTCGACTATTCTTCAGCTCTTCCTTACAAAAGGCATAACGCATGGATAATGTAAGTGGTAAGAAAATGTACAAAACACAAATACAATAAAAACTAAATTAACATGGCTATTTTCACATGTTACGGTAAAACAGAAGGAGCAGAGCAGATATGGTCAAAATTTTGTGTACCTCGTCAATTGGGGTTTTAAGCATATCTTCTTTCTGTATGTGAACATACAAATCTTTAATACCTGAAAAATTATCCCAATGGTTCAAGCGTGCTCCAAAGTTAAATATCTTTCTCAGGGTCAGATGAGAAAATTGAAAAAAAAGCAAAAAAGAAAAGAAAAGAAAATAATCTTCAATTACTTAAACATTAAAGCAGTTGACCAGATATTAAAATTACCAAGAACTTCACGCAGCTCTTTGGTAGTACAGGCCGTTTGGACGGGTCCTCGTCTACCGACCAAATACACCTTCCTAAAATAGCAAAAGTTCCAATAAGATTTGAGAACAACTATCTGAATGAGATAGAGAGTAATGTATTTAGTTATTATATAATTGAAAGACAAGAAACCTTATGTTGCTCTCCTCAAGAGCAGCCAAAGCATGGCTCGAAATGTCAGTTGTCGCCAATTCTGTTGTTGGTCTTAAAAGAATGCGTGCAACATCAAGAGCTACATTGCCCTGAAAGTAGAAGGAGAGATCTGAAAACTTTTACTTCACAACTTCTCATCTGAAAATCTATCTCTTTTGTAGACTCCTAAAAGAATTGTAAATTTCAACAGTTGAACAAGAAAAAGCAAAGCATTGTTGCCAGTTTCTAGGCTTATAACATGCCGAAAAAAGACTCCTACAATGCATTAATACTGCAGATACCTGACCAAGAATAACAGCTGTATCAGTGCTCTTCAAGTCAGGGTTGAGGTATCTGCAATCTGGATGACCATTATACCACCAAACAAATTCTCTAGCTGAGTGTAACCCGAACAACTCCTACAAAGATGAGAAAAGAAAAGAAGCATTAACAGCAGTTCAAAGTTGATTTGCAAAAATTATTAGATGGTAAAAAGCATTAAACGGAAATATTTAAGAAGAAACCCAAGTTCATCGAACACCAAGTTTGCTAAGCATACGTCTCCTGGAATGCCGAGAGCTCGATCACTTTCTGCACCATAGGCAAGCACAACCTGCTTGGACACAAATTACGCTGGTTACATAAGTCTGCACCAAGATGCCATTGCCAAAATTTAAAAAAAGAAACAATTTGAGCTAGAAACTGACCACGTCATACAACTCACGGAGCTCAGCAAGAGAAATAGACAATCCAAGAGTTACATTTCCAAAAAACGAGCAGCGTTGGTGTTGCGCAACCCGTGAAAACTGGTTGACCACAACCTGTTGCAAGTTTTCTGATAAACTAAGCTTAATTAAGAGAATATTTTGCTTCATAACGAGACACATAACAGAAATCCAATTGAATAAGCAGCAAACCAATCCAATCCCAGTAAAGTCAAGCAATAATAAATTTTACTTCTCTAAGCCCCAAATGAAAACAATGAACTCCAAAGGGCCATTAGTGTGGGAGCTGTTGTTAGAGACTCGGGTGGCTTGGTTGTTGCTTGTCTTTCTAAACAACTGATTCGAAATTTCTCGCCCCATGTGGCCGAATGCTTGGTGTTGAGGAGGGCTTGAGTTTGCGAAAGCTTCTGGTCTGCAGATTGATGTAGCCGAAACTGACTCTTGCAATTTGGTCAGAGATATTCATGCTATGGATTCCCTTAACGAGGCAGCTGTGGTTATTTTGGATGTTAAAGTCTGTTTAAATTCAGTTGCTGGTGGTTGTAATTGTTATCATATTCCCCGTAGAAGTAATATGGTAGCCCACCTGTTAGCCACTACTAGTTTGCATTCTGCAAATGACTTTTATGGTTTGGATGTAATTACCAAGTTGATTTGGCCTCTAATGAAATCATCCATACTTTTCCTCAAAAAATTATATATATATATATATATATATATAAGAATAATAGATATGAAAAAATATAATATGATAGACCAGTCCATGAATAAATAATTAATTATATATTATTGATGGACATTGTAAAAAATTAAATAAAAGTACGGCCATTTACCTAATTTTTCCATTTTACAAAACAACATTTCAAGAAAATTACGTCGAATTTTTTTTTTAATTTAACAAAATGACAGTTTGTCATATTTTTTAGATTAGATAATCAGTGATTGACTATAAAAATTGATGATCTTCTAATTAATTTTTAAAAATTCGATCATTTGTTAAAGAATTTCTAAAAAAAAAAAAAAAAAAGGAGCTATTTAGGTCCGAATCCCCACATTTTATCCATTTTGCGAATACTCCAGACATAAAAATTTAAACTTTAATAATTTTCTCAAAAAAAAAAAAAACTTTAAATTAAAACAAAGAAAAAGGAATTAACAGAAAGTGTTTATGACCTTAGTTTCAGGGTGATCTGGAGCTACGCCAGAGCGGACTAATCCGAAAGGCGTCGGCAAGCGATCAACAATGTCAACCTCTGCTTCTTGGTGCGCTTTCAGCATCTAATAGTTACATTTAATCAAATATAACAGAAATAAGCTTCCTCGGCATCCAAACAAGTATCGCCGTTGATACAAGAGAGAGAAAGGAAGGTTACCTTCTCGGCGGTGTAGAAACCGGCGGGTCCACTTCCGACGACACAGACGCTAAGAGCGCGAGAAGAGAAGGTTGAGAAGGCTCGAGAAAGCCATGAACTTGCTTGAGAAATCGCCATTTTTCATTGAAGATTGTTGATTCATGGGAAGCTCTAGGGTTTCAAATTGAATTCCCAGACTCCAAATTCGGTGGTTTTGGAGGGTAATCGGAAACGTTTCGAAATTGGATCTTTCAGTTTCGGTCCAGTGGGAAATGGGTTCAGAGCCCAAAAAAACAATAATGGGCCAAAATTGTGTCATGGTCCCTTGAACGACAATCATTTTAAACGAACGACAACCTCGTCTCCACTTTTTTTTTATATTTTTTTTGTCGCTAAAATATCTGATAAGTACATCAACTCTGATTCAGCTTTTAATATCAACTTAATATAACAGTTATCATTTTTTATTAGTAAGTGTTAAAAATATTGTCATATTAATTCATTACTTATACCAATAAAAATATGATACATAACTTAATATTTAAAAAGTTGTAATTAGAGTTGGTATCCGTAGCACTAATTATAAGTTAAAATTATCTGCAAACACTGAATTACTAGAATACATCAGTAAGTCTATCAATATTTAGTTACCTTTACTTCAATTTCTATCATGTTTAAATATTATAATTTCTTTTTACACATTAGAATACCCTTGAATACTTCACAAATTTTAGAACTAACTCAATAGATGTTAGAATTACCTTGTAAAAAAAAAAAAAAAAAGAAAGAAAGAAAGAATTAGCATGTTAATTTAGAAAGGGAAAAAAAATAGTAAGTTTATCAATCTTTTAGTTTTTTTTTAATTACTTTATTTTCAATGAAAATACTTTAATTATTTCTTATTGACATAAAAATCTATATTCTATAAAAATAATAAATAACGATATAGTTATTAACACAACCGGTAAATGTAACTTATTTAATATTAGAATGAGAATAATAGAAAATGTTTTGTTTACTTAGTAAAATTTTTTCATGGAAAATCTAGTAAATAGTATAATTAAGAATCGTAATCATATTTTAACTACAATTATCAAATCTTTACTTATAAATATCTTCTTCTAAAAGAGCACAAATGGAAAAACGAATTCTTTTATTTTTAATGTTTGATTATTGGAAAATAAATGTTTTGGCCCCCAAGATGCTAGAGATAGCAAATCTACCCCAAATTGGAAAAACGATATCTGTTCTTCCTAGAAACAATAACCACATGCCAATCACTACCCCCGAACACCATGGTTGTTGATTGTTAGTTGTGGCGCAGCTAGAAAAATTTTTCAGTTGGGGAACTAGAAAAAAAGATTATTGACTAAGGCTATACTTGTATATTTTAAATCCTAAACAAGGGCAGAAATATAACTTTTCTTGAAAATTAGGGACATAATGACACATTTCAATTTTTGAGGGGTGCACAAACATAAATTTTCTTGTAAAATAAGGATATTGAAATTATTTAAATATATGAAAATATTACCAACTATATTTAAGTGGCTATTTATTGAAAGAATAATGTTGAAGGTACCAACTCAACTTTAATCCTAATTTTTTAGTAAAAATCTCCGCAATATATAAGTTCTTATTTTTAATTGGTATGTTTTTAAATAAATGACACATCAATTAAACTTAAAGTCTTATATTAACCAACCAAAAAAAAAAAAAACTAACAACAACTTACATCGACGTACTCAAAAACTAAAGTTAAAGTTGATGTCTCTAACATTTTCATCTTTCTAAAATAGAGGGTGGCTCTTTGACCACCACTACAATTTTTTTTTTTTTTTTTTGGGGAAATTTTTACAATAACTATCAGATTTTGGCCACCTAATCTTTACCTAAGAAGTTTTGCTACGTGAAGGACCGATGTATCAATTATTTACTTAGTAAACTATAAATTTTTACTTAGAAAATATTATGTTATTTTCCGACATGGTATCATTTCCCAAATTTCTTGAGAATCAAAGAGCAACATTTTAGGCACCTACTTTACAAATCACTGGTCAATAGTATTTTCATCCTAATGTGGCCTTTGATAAAAAAAAAAAAAAAAAAGATAGAAAGAAACAAATGTTTATAACTATATTTATTAGTTTTTCCAACAAAGACATAAGTGGTTTATCTTGTGGGGATGAAAAATTATTGGATCAAGGTGCTGAATCAAATATATTACGTATGAAAACATTATTATTATTATTATTATTATTATTTATGTTTTATATAGAAGGTGGTAATGATGAATAAACTAGGCTTAGCCTATCAAAAATTAATGCAATTTGATAAAAGGAGTGTATTCATAAATATATATAAATATGTATGGTCAGAAACACAAATATTATCCATGTGTGAAAGTATATTTTTGTTACTGGCCCTTACCCAACCCATTAAGACCAAAGTCAAAGGTTTTTTCTTTTTTCTTTTTTGCCCTTTTAATAAGGGTGACCAAAGTCAAGTTGGAACTGAAATAGTGGTATGCAAATGATGATCTTGGAGAAGTTAAAAATATAGACATGAAACACATTGTATTACATATTGAAATTAGAGGAAATAAAATCAAATCTAACTATACATATGTGTGTGTGTGTGTGTATATATGTATATATCTTAATATGAAAGCAAAGATAAAGCGCATGCTTCTTACCTACATAAGCTTCTTTTTTCTTTTTCTTTTTTTTTTTTTTTTTGGGTTCTTATCTTTTCTTGATGAAGATGTAAATAATGGTAGCAAAGAATATGATTATTACTTTGAGTTTAAACTTGGGCTACTTTTATTATTTTATTTTTATTAGCAAAAATAAATGTGAATGAAGTTAAAGGATGGGAAATGTAAACACATTTTCACATTGCAAAAAGGTCAACAACACAAATCAAAATTTGGAAAATGTAACTTGAAAAATGGGGAGTTGCATTTGAAACTTGAAAGAATACACATGCACTTTTTTGTCAACTACCAAGGGCAGAGGTCAACCACAATTCAAAGCTTGCATCATTTTGAAGTTTAAATTGCTTGTTTTCAATTGGGGTGAACGCAATTTTTCTTTCTTACATTATATCCTTTTCTGATCATATGAAAGTTGAAAGGCGCTCTAATTATCTTTCTTATATATTATACTTGGTTGTATTAATGGGTCCTACTATATATATATATATATATTTTGAATTATTCTCTCAAAAAAATTTTTTTTTTTTAAACATGTTGAACAAAGTTAAATTATTTTATAGGGTATATGACAACGTCCAACATCGGAGTCAGAAAATGATTTCAGTGCGAGTGCTATAAAAGAATTAAAAATTTAAGAAAGACGTAATAATATAATTTAATAATTGAAGGTGGTCACAATAAAAAGTTTTAGTTTTTAATAAAATGGTGCATAACCAAATTCTTCATCAATTTTAGAAGTAAAAATTGAAACTTCAAAAACAAATGTAATTTTTCTTATAAAATGATGATAAAAGTAAAATTTTACAAAAATTTTAGCCTTAAACGTTCTCACTAAATCGATTGTGGCTCCGTCATTGACGACATCAAAGGGAAATTTCCTAAGAGAAGAAGCCACACGTCCGGCTTAATTTTTGCTTTTAGTGTGATGGAAACATATTTTCATGGGTTTGATGAAGAAACATCATCTCAATTTTTATTTTATTCTATTTTGAAAAAAAAAAAACCTTTTTTTTTTTAAATAACTTTTATTTTAAACTCTGTATTTTAAAATAAAGTCAGATACCGAATTATCGTTAGGTTGAAATTGTTAGACCTTTACTTCATATGATTATATATACATTAGAGATAATCATTTTAATTGACTAAGTTTGACAATGTGGTTTCCTTAATTTGGCTCGATAAGGTTTGTTACTTTGTACGTCAACATTTTTTACAGTTTCTTCTTATACTGCTCATATCTATAGATACACGCACATAAACATACACACACACGTACACACACACATATATATACAGATTATAGGATGTAGCTAAAGAAAATAATGCATTTATTCTAAAAAAAGAATAGAGATAATATATTTTGGTAGTATGACAGACTAACAACCTTGAAAGGTGTATTTTACTTTTCATCCACTGTTTTCAACACACTTGAAGAGTAAGAATCCGAGTCAATAGATGTCAAACAAAGCATGAATTTCTCAATGGCCTTTTGCCTCCTCCCCTCTAATTTGTCAAAAAAAAAAAAAAGAACTTGAGCTAGTTGATGATGTCATAGTGACGTATAGGTGACGTCACAATTAAAAATGTGAGAATTACAAATAAAATATATAATTTGAAAAAACAATAAAGTTCAAAAAAAAAAAACTGCCAGAAAAAAGAGGGGGGGGGGGGGGGGGGGAATAATTACATGGTGGGTCCAAGGTTGATTATAATTATATGGTCAGGGCAAAATTTATTTAAAATACAAAGGCAGTAGAAGTTGTTAAAGGTCGGTATCCAGAGGGCAGTTTTTATTTTATTTTATTTTATTTATTTATTTTTTATTATGCTTTATGGGATGGGGAGCAAAGGGGGCCTGTTGTGGGCCCTTAATGGGGGCCCACAGCACTAGCAGCGAAACAGTCCAAAAACTTTAAGTCCTTTTCACACATTTGAAAGCCCAAAAGAAAAAAAAAAAGTAGTGAATAAAAATAAAAAGAGTTTTGTTAGTATAAGAACTCCTACGGACGTTTTTGGGCACGCCGGCCCCACAAACCGCCCCCTCTGACCTTTTTTTAACCCACTTTATATCTTAGGTCAATCTCAAAATCACTATGCCTCTTCATCTTTCTTTTTTCCCCGCTTTTCTTAGCCTCGATTCGATTATAAATTTGAAAAGTAAATTTATGCAGTATATATAAATTTTTATGAGAAATAACACCACAAAAAAATGTTTAACTAAAAAATAGTCTTAAAATGATAATCCAACCCTCTGGTCGAACGCCATGGAAGAAAGGGTTGGAGAAGGTTGGACAGGGTTATACGTGAGCGTTGTGGATTCGAACCTACATAATTATAATATCTGGTAATTTATAGAATTGCATGTGTAAAATTAAGAAAGAAAGCGGACTATTAATATTTTTCACTTTTATTTATTATTATGGTTGAGTGAGGCAATTTTCAAATGCGCCATCAAATCTATTAATTGAGAATTAGAAAACTAATTATTATGCCCATAATAGGATAATCTAATGTGTGACAAAACTTGCTTCAATGTAACTGTCATTCTATTTGGTTCACCAAAAGCAAAAATTAACCAAGTTGAGCAGATATTTTCCAATCATGGAATTAGTAGGAAAAAAAAAAAAGAGAATTATTTAGTAAGATGTGAAAAAAGGCTATAAAAATTCATACTATTATCAAATTAGTAAAAAAATTTAACAGTTAAAATCTATGTTCTACATATTCATATCTAGTCCAAAATCCTTGTTTAAAAAACACAAAAAGTTGTACAAGTAAAAATGATACCTACGTTAATTTCGTCTTTCTTAAATATACTTTTTTTTTTTTTTTTTTTGGGGTGGATAACAAGCTGCATTTTTATTTTCTATTGAAATCTTCATTTTTCTTTTTCTACTATTGCAATGTTCTAATAATTGATAACCCAGGTTAAAGAAAAACAAATAAAAACAATTTTGATAAGGTTAAAGAGATATAAATAAAGACAATTTCATTCAACTTCAGTCAAATGTCAATCAATAATTTGGAAGGTTTATGTATAGTGTCATATATTTCATTTGGCATGATTAAGAAGGTAGGCTTTCCTTTCACAAGTCTAATTTTCACAAAATTTGTTTCAAGATTACGAAGACCCTACCAAACTGCCTAAGGTCTACCATTTTTCCACAAGATAAATATCATATTTTGCCTATTTCTATTGACTCACATGCACAATTAACCAGATGCTTTGTTTGGTTGAATGAAATTCTGTTTCCCCTAAACGTAGGAATTTCATTTTATTTTTTTTTTTTAATAATTGCTAAATTGTATTTTGTTTATAGTAAGAGTAATTTCGTCAATTCAAGGAGATATCAAAATATCAAACTAAAGGGTATATATATTTTTATGAACTAAAAACAAAAGGGTAAATTAAAAAAAAATCTCTAAAAGATGAAAAGTTATTACAAGTATAGTTTAATAGTAAGTTATATATGATTCTATCACAAAATGTAGAATTCAAATTCTTATATTTTTTAAGTTAAAAAGGGAAGAAAAAAAAATGGGAAAAATGAAAAATTTTTAAGGTACGTTTGGCAGGTATCTACCTAATGGGGGTTAAGCATGTGTTTCGTTGGTTTATTCAAACCAACTAATTCAATTATTTTTTTGTCATTTTCTTTAAAAGTAATTAACATCTTAAACTCTAATTCAAAAATTAAAACTTTAAAGTATATAAATTTGTTATTTCAAATCAAAATGAAATAAATTTTTTAAAAAATTACATAGAATTTCGAGACAAGCGAAACAAGATCTATATTAATTTTTTTTTTTAACACATTTCAAATTTTCATATTTTTTAATTCTAAACAATTTATTTTCAATAAAAACGTTTAACTCTAAAACTCAATTGAATTCCAATCGAAATAACTCAAAACTCCAATTCAATGAACCAATCAAACGAACTCTAGATTTAACGAGCGAAAATGAAAGTTTGGGCAATCCAAAAAGCTCAATTTATAGAATGTTGACTCGTTGGCACGGTGGATGAGAGAGCGTGGGGTTTGGTTGCACGTGAAAAGAGCTACGAAACAAGCAATAATTTGGATGCTTCACGCTTGCTTTACACGTGTGGAACCACGTGGGCCGCTGACCAGCTCTGTTTTCGCCTCCTCCTCCTGACCATTGGTCACGGGGATAGTGGAGCAAAGTTGGTTTTCTTTCTGGCTGTCAAGCACGTGATCCGCATGTGACCTATTTACACATTTTTTTAAAATACATTTTATCTTTTTAATTTCTTCATAAAAAACTTTATTCTTTTGAAGGATAAATTTCTAAACTTTTAGATTTATTTAATTTTGGTCTGGATTTTCTTCTAACTGAAATGCCCCTAAACTAATAAAATATTTATATAATAATCATTTTCGTTAATTTTTGGACGGAATCCATTAATAATTTTGTTAAAAAGTGATACTAACAAACGGATTATATTGAAAAATTAATAGAAAAAACTATTATAACAATGTTTTTAATAGATGAAGATAACTTCAGCTATAAAGAAAGGATCAAAATTACACAAACTTAAAAATATAAAAACCAACCTAACAATTTACCTTTTTTTGAAATAAGAAGTTTCATAATTTGCGGGGAATTTTTTTTGTAGAAGTTTGAATAAGAAATTGAGTAAAGGAATGATCGACATGAACAATGAACCTTAGTCCTTGCGTCAACACATAATTAGTTAAATTTTTTGCCGTTGAAATTTGCATCACATTTAGTTTTTTCTCTTGAAAATACCAATCCAAAAAGATTCATATTTTGAAATTGAATATTTTTGAAATGAGCATTTTCAAAACTACGTATCAAACAAGTATCGAACAAGTGCTTAATGATAAAGAACAATGTTAGTGATCAAGTAAAAAAGAAAAAAAAAAAAAGAAAGATGTAATGTGAAATGTATAAAAATCTTTAATTATATACTTTGCATTATAATTTTTAATTAAAAACTATAGTCACATTTTAATTGAAAACTATGACTACATTTTTTTTAATGGTTGAATTAGAGTTTTACAAAGAATTTATCTATAAAAAAAACTAAAACCTTATAATTTGACTGGGGCAAAAACTCCCACTTAAATATTTGCGTGTGTGGCTCCAATAGTTTTCAAGAATACTGCTTCCTTTAGTATTGAAAATTAATGTGGGGATTGTTTAATAAATTTTTACTATAACCTTTGCTATTGAAATTAAACATTTCCTAAAAGCAAATTGAACTGAATGAGGACAACATCAAAAGTAGATTTTTTTTTTTTTAAAGATTTGTTCTTAATTTTACGTTAGAGAAAGTTGCTCCATAATGTTTAAAATGCTGTTGATGATATTTTTAGGGTTAAATTAAATGTTGTTTGTGATTCTTCTTAATGGATGTTACAATTCTTTTCTTTTCTTTTCTTTTCTTTTCTTTTTTTCACAATATGAACTCATTAGTTCATGTGATTGCAGATATATCGTAACGATAATTTTACATATCTAACTTTATTTAATTATTTACTTTATCATAGAAAGTAAAATTCAAATCTTCTCATTCCAAAATTTTTTTTTAAAGTCCATGTTTACATAACATAATGATCTATTTTATGGCAAAATAACTCTCTCCCTGTCTCTCTTGTTCACTCTCTCTACTATGTTTTAACAGTTTTATAATTACAGTGATAAAAAAATGGGAGACGTATCTGAATGATACAAATTTAAAGACCATTTTACCAATATGACATAAAAAATAAATACTACTAGACTAACATGACACAAAATTATATTAAAATTGACTAAAAATTTGTGTCGTGTTGGTCAAGAATGGAGAATTTGTGTCATATTAGTCAAATTTTCCTCTGTATGACAAAAAATAAACACCAGACCAATATAACACAAAACTAAACTAAAATTTGTATTGTGTTAGTTAAGAATAGAGAATTTATACTATGTTTTAACACTTTAATAATTACGGTGATAAAAAAAAGGGGAAAGTACCTGATGATATAAATTTAAAGACCATTGCACCAATATAACATAAAAAATAAACACTAGACAAACATAACACAAAACTAAACTAAAATTAACTAAAAATTATGTCATGTTGGTCAATAATGGAGAATTTGTACTATGTTTTAACACTTTTATAATTATAGTGATAAAAAAATGGGGAAAGCACCTGAATAACATAAATTTAAAAATCATTGCACTAACATAACACAAAAAATAATTACTAGACTAATATAACACAAAATTAAACTAAAATTAACTAAAATTTGTATCATGTTGATCAAAAATGGAGAATTTGTGTCATGTTGATCAATAGATGAAAAAAAAAATGGTTATTTAGGTAATTTTCTTTAAAAAAAAAATGCACCATTTATTCGTTAGAGTTGCAACTCTCTCATTATATATATATTAGCGATATTTGAAACTAAAAAATGAATTAGGTATCACTGTTCTCCTAGCAAATTAATCAGCACTTGTTTACCAAAAGGAATTAATTTGTATATAAAAAAATTATTTTTTGAAAATTAAAAAATTGTTATTGTTTTCTACTCAATATTAACCTTTCAAAACCTCCCAATTAATACACTATGAATGATATCTTGTAGATGTAATTTATGATCTTTTGGATTTTCCTTATTTTTGATCCTAAGACGATGTATATGACTCTTGTGAGAATGTAACACACGAATGAGATGAGGAGTAATAAGAAAGTTCTCTCTATTAAATATAAATGCATATACATATATATATATATAAATATTTTTTTTCCATAATATGCTTTCATTACACTAAAAATATGCCAAAGGCATAATATCAAAATTAAAATGCCAAATATTTTGGATGATAGAGTTATAGGTTTCAAGAATGAAGGTGAATTTTTCAAGTAACTCAAGTTATTAGATTTTTTTTTTAATAATTAACATAAATATAATATTGTTGCTTTATTTATTTATTTATTTTTGGGTACCGAGTCGTGCACTGAGAAAAGAGCACAATTGAAGAGGCATAGTGTCAACGCAAAAAAACACTAATATTCATTTACTTACACTTTTAAGTTTCTGCAATATATATTTTCTCTTGTCTCATCCATCTTATTAATGATTAAATACTTATATATAGTTGGTTTCCTATGCTTACTCAAAGTATTTCCACTCACCAAGACGTGTGTAAATATATACTATATATATATATATATTTATATATCTACATTACACACGCTGCATATGAATTGGATGTTCAGATAATTTTGATCTGTTTATGTTTGTGGGACCAAATTGAATTATTAGTTCGAGTTACTTGTCTAAGTGATCTGTGCCTAGTTTTGATTGGCTTTTACATTAATTACAGGATATGGACATATATCTAGTTCAAAGAAACCAAAATTTGTTAAGTTATCAGATCATATATATTATCAATTATTTCAATAAGTTTTTTTTTTTTGAAAGTCTTAGAAATATGTCTTAATCCCTCTTAAAGTTTTAACTTTCAGAAAGAAGAAGAAAGAAAAAGGTTCCCTCATAAAGTTTGATAGTCATAAAATAGATTTGACATGACCTTAAGAATTCACCCCTTTAATCATGACATCATGCTTTTGTACTATAGTTTTTGATTAAGGGTTAAGCTTTTGAGAAGTGAATTAAAGGAAGAACACTTGGCTAATTTTTAACCTTAATTAAACTCCAGCTAAGAGGGACAACAACCAAAAAGATTAATAGTCAATATTCAATAAAATTATTTAAATTAATCAGTCATTTAAAAATATTCTCTGTCCTTTGACTTTTGTCTTTAGGCATATTAATCACTTCTTTTTTTTTTTTTTTTTTTTTTTTGAGGAAAACATATTATTCACTTTTGACACATGGAAGCTAGCAAAAGCTAGGATGGGAAATTATTGCCCCTAAATAACTTAAAATATTTTTTTATAAAAAAATAATATAGCAGTATGAGTGGGGGGGAAAAATGGGAAAAGTAGGGCTTATTTTTATGCTTATGATATAAAAGAAGACAAAAGTATATGAGATTAAAATAGTAAAAAGAATTGAGGTGGGGATTATAGGGATCAGTATTTTAGCTGGATTTATAAGAGAAAGAAGAAAAATCTGATTGTTTATTGCTACTGAGAATGATTGAAGGATTTATTTTTTTTATTTAAAAAACCTACTAAGATATGATCTTTCACTTGTCTGCCAAGATTATTCCTTTCTAATATTTTACGTCATTTTCTTACTTAAATTATGTACAAATATATAAATATATATATATATAAGCAATAAAGTTTGGTGTATGGTCTAATGTGGGGAAATTGTTCTCTTCCTTGCATAAACTAATTAAAGCTATATGCTTTTTTCCTTAAGAAATATTAAAATATCATAGGGATTTTTAAATTAAACATCAGGAAATATTTTCCTATTCTGGGTTTCTTTGTAAAGAATATTATTCCACTCTTTAAGATTATAATACAAGCCAGAGGGACTGGATATGCATATAGACTAAATGATCATAAAGAGCCATTAAGAGATATATATATAATACCCCTCAAAGAATAGGAAGAAATTTGGAGGCCTAAAGAGTGTCACCATCTTTGTGGAAACCTTTTTTTTTAATCAGGAGGAAAAAAATTTTCCATTATACTAAAGGTTAAATAACTTTTGGTATTATGTGTAACCAAATTACAAATTACGCTTAAAGTAATTTCAATACAAGATCTCATTGGGATTAATTTAGTGGGTGGGAGGGGAATTTCAAAGTCTTAAGTCCTAAGTTTTTTTTTTTTTTTTTTTTTTTTTTTTTTTTTTTTAACTTGGGGGTGAGATAGATTCGAACGCTGCACCTTTAGATAGAGTCGGGTTTAGTTTTACTATTAGATTATGCTTTTAACCACTTAATTCTTAAGTTCTAACCAAGGAGGTGCACATTTACGAATAAGAAATTTAATTTGGTTGAATTAAGTTATGATGTTTACTTTTCTCCCACCTTCTACTTTCATAATTAAATTCACTATTCTAAAAAATAGGGATTAACTAACCTTTCTATCCTAAATTTAACTTAAATATTTCTTTCATATAAGGGTATTTTTGTAGTTTTTATAATTTTGAATCTTTCTAATTTCTTAGCAAAGTAATAGTAAATGTTATGACTTTTTTTATTTATTTATTTTTTGACAAAGATGATTATATGAATTTAAGTTCTCATGTAATTTAATTCACTCTTTCGTGACTTATTTTCTACTCTTCTTTTCGTGAATGTTTGTTCCACTCTTATCTCAGTCATTGAATAATAAATATAAAAACAATATCATCGATTGAAACTATTCAGCTTTTATTCGTGGTAGTTGACAAAGGTTTTTTGTTTTTTTCAATGATTCGTATATATCATTTATTTCAAACATAATATCCTGAAAAAAAATAAAAAATAAAAAAACATTTACATCCAAAAATTTGAAATATTTTGTATTCTTTTATAATTGTAATTAAAAAGAAAAATGAAAAATGAAAACGAGGGAGAGATTCTTCTGATGATCAGTACTTGAAAAAGGAAAACTTGAAGTTGAATGAATACACAATCAATAAGATACCCTATAAACGTTCTTTAAGTGGGTTGATAGGACACTCGTTCTCTTCGCTAAATGTTCGGATAAAATCGGCTACACTGTGTTGGTCGGAGTATACAGAGGCATCCAACCCAAAATTATCTAGGTAAGTCGATCCCCACCCCTATCAAAAATTAAAAATAAAAGGTTAAAATAAAAAATAAAAATCAATAAGCTGCCGTTACCTGAACGCACGCAGCAGATTTCAACAGCAAAAACACTACAATTACGCAGAAATTGATCCGTATTAATGGAGAATTAGATCCTTTCATAGAGGAAAGAGAGAAAGAGGCCGATCTACAGAGAGAGAAACCAAAAAGAAAAAAGAAAAAAGAAAAAAAGAAAACAACTTTAGGAATTAATGAAAATGATTGGTTCGCATAACAAAACAAAAAATTATTTAACCATGTATTGTCTGAATAAGAATTTGATTGGATGCTTCGAAATGCGTGCACGCAAAGCTAACAAAATTGCAACATGTCATCAGGGTTATGGAGCCAAAAGCATCATTTTCTCCCCACCGTGTATAAATACAAATATAGATATATATGCTTTTCATCAAGCTTTTGTGCTATCAAATTAATTGACGTTTCTTGGTTTTGAATATTCTTCACATACAAATTATGAGTTTATTAATTTTCAGAACACAATCAAGTTTATAAGTTGTTGTTTTAATTAACTTGCCGTTTGGTGTATGATAATATTAGCCCATAATATGTACCACACCATATATCATCATTAATCTATATATCTACTCATTTGTATATACCCTGAATAGTATGACTTTGCATGCATAATTTAGGATGTGTTTGGTGTTAAGATTGGGTTCGAGATGGAATGAAATTATTCAGTTAAAGTTAGTTGATTTTCAAAAAATCTAGTTACAATTTTTGTTGACTTTTTTAGAAAAAGACAATAAACCAACCGTAAAGTACAGTTAAGTTCAAACTAAACTAACATTCCAAACTTAGGCTTAGTTCATTGAGAGAAATGATACCAAATAAAACAAAAAAAAAAAAAAAAAAACACGGTAATTTGACCTCTAAATGAAGTTGTTAAGTTGCCAAATTTGATTTTTGCAAAATTGGGTTCTACAAATATCAAAATATTAAAAAAGAGTCAATTATCACATTAAATAAACCAACCGTAAAATACAGTTAAGTTCAAACTAAACTGGCATTCCAAATGTAGGCTTAGTTCATTGATTGAGAGAAATGATACCAAATAAAAAAAAAAAAAAACACGGTAATTTGACCTCTAAATGAAGTTGTTAAGTTGCCAAATTTGATTTTTGCAAAATTGGGTTCTACAAATATCAAAATATTAAAAAAAAGTCAATTATCACATTAACTCTAAAAGGCATATAGTATTTTTCTGTAGAACGATATGAGCAATATTCAACCTGTGGACCTCCGAAAATAATGGTCAATCCCTAATCGCTTGTTTCTTCGACAAATAATAATAAATTAATGTCTAAGTACACCAAACCATTTTTTTTTTTTGGAGAAAGAAGTAAATAGTATTGTTATATAAATATTAGATTTTACAAATAATTGAAGTAAATAATAATAAATAACAAATTTACCAATTAAATGTTTATTTACTTCTAATAAATATGTTAATTATTTGTTAAATTTGTTATTAATAAATTTGTTATTTACTTTAAATATTTTAAAACCTGGTTATTTAATTTTAATTATTTTCGTAAAAATGTTATTTCATACTATACCCTATTTTGTTATGGATATTGTGGTGTACACATTTATTTATTAATATGATTACTGCGTATATGTTACTCAGTCAAGCACGTTTCTTATTCTTTGTCCTCTTTCATGTACTTCTATTTTCCTTCTTGGATTCCTTGGTGAACTAATCTCAAAGGGTAAACATCAATCAGATATTTATGTTGTTGTATGCATCTATACAAAATTAATAGTCCAATATAATATTACATTAAAAAGAGAATTTTTTTTTTGGTGGAGTTTAATTAATGTCAATTAAAAAGTTATCAATAAAGCTTCAAATGATTAATGGAATACAAGTGGATGAACTCTATCCTTAAGTTAATTACTCCATTTCATTTTAAAATTATTTGCTCATTAATTGGGTGGATATATGTAAACACAAAACACACACAAAATAATTAATTAATAGGATAGAACAAATATATGCAATTTTTATGGTTTTTGTGTCACATCCTGCAAACAGTACTACCACAGCTTTCAACTGTAAAGAGAATTAAAGTTGGAAAAAGGGTAATGGAGTTCATATAGAAATAGCACCCAAAAAAAAAAAAAAGAATCATTATAAGTAATTTTCCTTTGAATACCGTGAGGACAATAATTTTATTGTCCCTATATGCTTGTCTTTGTTCTTGTCTTTGGTTTTATCTCACATAAGAGGGGATTTGATTTCTTTATAAAATTAGTTATTTTGATTAACAAATTAAGCTAGTTTTTGTAGCAAACTTTTTTGTTTTCTAGGCACTTGGGTAAATTTATGGAAAGTAATCCGGGATTTAGGTTTTAGGGTTAAGTGAAATTCCAAAAAGCCAACCATTTCGACTTTTTAATGTTAAAATATAATTAAAAAAAATCTCGGGATCATAAAGAGGAGAATAAAACGATAAATTTAGGGGATATTTATTGAAGCATGTGATGAGGGAATCCAATGTTAATTGAAGCATGATACAAGATGAAACAAAAGAACACACCCTTTTATGGGAGGCTATAACTTAATAATATTATTCTTAGTTAATCAAGGAAACGACGGGCCAAGTTTCAAAGCTGTCGATTTCATTAACGATTGTTAATTTGAAATTATGTAATTAATCCTTATGATGTTGAAAAGAACAAATGGGTGGTGGTACAGTCTAGTCATAATCTTACATCTAACTTCATTATAAGATATAGAGATACATTTATGTACGAGTTTGAATTGAGTTTTTTGGATTGGATTTGAGTTGAATTCTTATGCTTTAGATGCATAGGTTCGAATGGCTAGAGTTAAAAAGTATAAAAACTTGAAATGTATCGGAAAAAAAATTAATGTGAGCTTGTTTTGTTCATTTCGAAATTTTATGCAATAAAAAAATTTTCATCTATTTGGACTTGTATATAAAAAGTTTTGAACTTTTAAGTTTGAATTGTAAAATTGTATAGCAAACTGTAAATAGTTGAAACTGTAAAAAAATGAATTGTATTTGAATGGAACCGGTGCACCAAACGCAAACCTCAAGGTTTTTTTTTTAAAAAGGAAAAAATGGCAAGAGAGAAATAGAGAGATCTAGATGCATACTTGAACTTGAGAAGTGACTTGAGTGACTTGAGTCTTGAAAAAGTGCATGAACTTTACGTTACTGGGTTCGTCAACGTATTCGTAAGGAACTTCTCGCAGTAAACTGATAGTGTTTGAGATGGATTCCTGAATCTGGTAGTGGTTGATATTTCAAAGAATTTGATTGCGTCTTTTTCATCAATTACAACTTTTAGAATGAATGATTGTGTAACTCTTGTATTGGAAAAAGATTCTTGTTTTGAAAATCAATACAAAATAGAGCAGGAGTATAAATATAAAGATAAAGATAAAAATAAAACCACAAAAAAGATTTTATAAAGAGAAAAAAAACTTAAGGAATGGAAAACCAATAATATTAATATGTGTTTAATATGTATTCTTTAATTATTTTCCTAAATTAAAAAAAAAAACTCAACATAATGTATTATTTATAGTAAGCAAATCCTAAAATAAATCTAATTTCACATCCTAACATAAGATAAATAGTCATAATATTAATATAAATATAAACAGCAATATAATAATGACTGATCTAAACACTTGTCGCACCAAATTTAAGCTTGATCGATCTTTGTCGGTACCGTTTCTCAAATTGCTTTATTTTCCGAGATATTATCTTGGCAAACAAACAAGATCATTATTCATATAAGAAGACGCTAAAGGGGTCATTATGATGTGGTGGGTGAGAGGGGCATCATGTATAGTCAAAAATGAGAAAATTTTGTCACGTTATTGTAGAATTACTTTTGTACATTGTCTGATATTGAAGAAAAATAAGTTGACTGGAAGTATGTACTTGGCTTGTTTCTGGGCAAAAATAATTCCCACATGATGATGCAAAGCCATCGAAAATATTGTATTTAAATCTCTTAAAATATAAAAAATTAGGAATAATATTATCATAAAACTAGTTTAATTACATATCGCTGGCACATCATTGATTTTGTTTAATTAAACTAGTATTTTCTGTACGAACAAAGCCAAAACGAAGGAAATTAATTTAATTACTAAATTTGATAATGACCAAGTATTAATTGAATCTACTATTTTATCTATCAACATTCCTTTAATTAGTATATACTATATCTAATATGCAAATAAGTAAAATACAAATTTGGAGCACATGATTTTGCAACACATCGTTATGGGTCAAGAAGGCCTTGATTTTTCACATTTGGACAGGTGAAGTATAAATCGAACTCATTCCCAACAAAATATTACCCATAAATTAATATATATAAATTAGTATTAAAAAAAAAGTCCCAAAATTCAAAGAAAGATAGAAGAATATAAGGGAAGCAAGGTGAGGACAAGAAGAGGGGGTTTGGTTCCTTGTTTGTTTCATGGCAAAGCATGGGAGAGAGCCAAAAGAAGAAATATAAAAAAATAAAAAAAAATTAAGAGAGAGAGGAGAGAGAGAGCTAAATTAAACTTAAAAAGTAGGGTGTGCTAAAAAAGACACAACGGCCCCGACAAAGATTTTGGCGGTACGGACCAGACATGCCCATTCAATAAAAATCCCTGTTAATTATAAGTGTGCCCAGATGATGATGATGATGATGATAATAATAATAATAATAATAATAATAATAAGGGGCTAGCTAATGTTTGGTAAGGGTCAGGAGGGGCTTAGCTATAGCAGCTCGAGATTTAAGGCTTTTTATGCTTGTTTGTTTGTTTGCTGCATTGAAATGCGGTTTAAGGGAATGTATGTCGTGCGAGAATAAAAGCATTTACTATATATATATATCTGGGAGAATAATTTTAATGTTTTTTTAACTTGTATTATTGTTTTTTTTTTTTAATGTGTAATATGTTACTTGCAATGTTCATGGAAATTCCAAGATGTGTAGAAGTTCATTTTTTTTTTTTAAATTTGACGGTAGGAAGTTAAATTTTTAATCTTAAGATGGAATTATATTTATAATTATTGTTAGATTATATCTGTAACCACGTTATATGTTTCAAAATTGACCTTGGAGGTAGTACCTTTATGTTTAGATTAGTAATAACCCTAATCTTGGTAAATTAAGATGATTATATCAAACTAATGATTAATGATACTGTTAATGTTATATGGAATAATTTCTCATATTTAATAATATTTTCGAAGCTGAACAATCAATTAATCTATTTTATAGTTAACATAAAAAAGGGTGAATAAAGTATCTTCATATATGATAGTTTGAAGATTGACTTAGGAATATATTTAGTTTTTGTCTGATGAAGCTTAAATCATAAAGTAGAAAATTTGTTTTATCAATAAGTAGGACTTTTTTTTTTTTTTTTCACTTATTATAATTTCAGATGATAATCCACTAATATTTAATCTTTACATAACCATTTTGATTTTATTTTGTGTTTCATCATAAGAGAAACAAAAAAATAATTTAACTAGAGTCAAAATATAATACTTAAAGTGCTTTTATTGAGAGATGACAAATAAAGGCTTTGAACTTCTTATATCGCCTTTAGAAGCCCTCCTTTATTGCTCCGTATCCGATGTGGTATCAAACTCCTCTTTTATTTAGCCAAAATGCTAACAAATATAAATCTTATTATTTTCTCTTGGTTAATCATTAAACCTTAGAAAATAATATAGCTTTATCTTTTCAATTAATTACTCTCATAATTTTGTTTCATTTTTTTTATAATTATTTTATTAATTAGTTCATAATCAAAGGCAAAAAAAAAAGGGGGGGGGGGGGGGGAAGAAAGAAAGAAAAAAAGGAAATGAACGACAAATGAGTTTTACTCTTTTTACACTCACTTTGATTTTTATTTCTCTCTATCTTTTTTATAAATAATGAAAAGGGCACAATTAATTTATAGTATTACAATGTCATTCGTAAGCAGTCGGTAGGTGAACCTAGAAGTATTAATATTAAATCTTAATTTTTAATCTTATTTTTTAAATCCCCCTCTACTTTTGAACTTATGATGCCAATTTATAAGAGTCTTCGAAACAAAAAAAAAAAAAATGTTAAAATGATTATTGTTTAAATAAATAAATAAATAAATAAATAAGGATGCCCCAAACCACAAGTTTGGTAAATCTGGTGATTAAATAATACTAAATTAAATTCTAGGAAATTGTAATCATTCTCTTAGAGACCTGAGGTTAGAGATCTCCAAACCCTAGATTTTGACCTCTCGAAAAGTGTAATATGTCGGTCATCTCATATCTGCTTTCAAGTTCATATCAGTTTAGCCTGTAATCTAATGGGTTATCCTGGCCTCTTATTTATCACATCTTTTTAATTAACAAATTAATAATGACCAATTAAAAACAATGAAGGACTTTGGACACATAAATGGTAGTTACTAGTTACATCAAAACTTACAAGCAGATATTGGCCACCTATTTCGAACATGGACAGTGAACTTTGATGTATGTACTGCATTAACCAATAATATATAGGAATATATATATGTGTGTGTGTGTGTGTCTGTATGTATATATATCCTAAACACAATCCCAAAGTGAACATTTTATCAACATGAGGACTATGCAAGTATGCATGCGGTTTGTTGTCACTATTAATTTATCATCGTTACTTGAAATTAATTTTTATTATTATTCTTTTTTGCAGCACTCCTTTTTTTTTTTTTTTGGGCAGTACTCCGAATAAATTTTAATTTTGAATTAATGTTTTCTTTCCTCAAATCATCTTCAACCCAACTCCCATATACACACACCCACTAAGATATATTCATTAATGCTTAATTATGCTAAATTGTGGCATTTGAGTACGAAAATTACTCTCTAGTACAGTGCTATTTGTTGCTAACTTTAGCTTATTATCTTTTATTGTTAAGCATTAAATATAGCATAAGCTGGTGTAACAAGATCTAACCTTTATGGTGTGTTGGCATCATCCCAAGATCAAATAATGCAATTTTTTGGAAGGTTTGGCGACATTGTGATATTTGAGCAAAAAAATCTAGTTTTTTGGTTGGAAATGGGATAACAAATAGGAGTCGTTGCTCCGTCACAATGTAAGACGCTTTTCGGTCAAATTCCATTACTTTATAATTTCCCTCCTTTTTCGTAATTTTTGTTTGGTAATAAGTTGACATAGGAATTTTGAATTCCCATTCTTATTCCATTTTCTTAATCCTTGGGTCTGAAGGATTTAAATTTTCACTTGTCAAAATTTTTCCTTTTCCAAAATTTCACATTTTTATTATTTTGATTATATTCATGTCGTTTTGACTTAGTTTTCTGTTTTTATTTGTCCTTTAAATAAGTGTGCCCTCTTGTAATGAAAGTCAAATATTGTTGAATGAAATTGAGTCTTTACTCGCAATTTTCTCCATTCCAATTTCAGATATTTTTTGTGAATCAATACATTTTGAAGCCATTTTCTTAATATTCTAAATGAAATTAAATTAACAGATTAGCGGATCTATTCTTTTAATTTTATTGTTTATGCTTCAATATATTCCAAATTTTCTTGTTCGATTTCTATTGATTGATGTAAATTGACCTTTTTCTTTAATCATCATTCCAATCTTATAACAAACAATTTTAAAATTAAAAATTTACAAGTTCTTAATCTTTAAAATAGTTTGGGATAAAAATAATACATATATGACATTAAATAATATTATGTATCCGATCAAAAAGTAGAATAAGACCATAAATATTTTCATTAAAAAATACCTTAAATATTATGTTTTACACTTTTTAATGCCGAATATAACATCGACATATATTATCATTTACATTACAAAAAACCTAAGTATTTACTGCGTGAACTGATCACACAACCAAACACACCCCTATTATAATCACCCTTATGAGCAAAATTAGCCACAAAAGAAAATGGTGATAAGACTTATCAAAAGCTATTCTTTCAAAAAAGAAATTCTTATCCCTCAAAAAAAAAAAAAAAAAAAAAGAAGAAGAAGAAGAAATTCTTATGTGCACGGCAACGAGAGTCAACAATTAACCAGCTCATTAAAGTAAGAAAATACTCGCTGCTTTACGTATACTAAGTGAAATACTAGTCATCGATTGATTGCACTGGTAATGTTAATTTAATTAGAGAGAGGGGACAGATAAAATGATTCCTATTCTGTAAAGAAATATAACATGGAAGGAAAATATTTATATTTTTAAGATATATATAGGTGTCAAAGTTTATGAGCTCTTTGTAAAAGGTTAATATTTGCTATTTTAATTAACTCTAGTTTTTCACTACTATCATCCCTTTTATAGTGTATGATCGGATATGCATAATGCACAGAGCCTATGAAAGGGATAGATCACGATACATGATTCATAAATGTACTCTCTTTAAGGCCAACAGGCCGGTATCTCTATCGTCAACTAAGAATAGAATTATGCGTGTCACAAGTTCCATTTGATACAATAACTGTCTGAAAGTTGTAATTTATAATGGGATTCACTTATGAGTTTATTATGATTTCTCTTCCTACAGATCATTTTGATGATCTGCCTCATGAAATTATGTGTAAATAAGAAAAAACTAAGAATAGAATTATTGATGAGTAAAAACTAAGAATAGAATTGTTAATAATATTTAAAATAAAAAATTTTTTAGAAGAAATCTTGAAAGTTCTATGTATATATAACATCGTCATGTATCTAATAATTTAGAGCATAATAATCAGATCACATACCTTGTAACTAAATAACAATTTATCAAAACAATTAATTTATTGTTAAGTGGCCATTAATCCAAAATTAAAGCCTACCGGCCAAATATAAGTGAATCATTTTCTTGTAAAATTCGTACGTATGGTAAAGTATTTCATTAGTCTCCTCTATTTCTCGAAGGTAGTTTTTGAGTGTACATTATAATTTTACTAGATTTGTAAATACATCCCACGAGTTCCCTTTAAAAGAAAGACAATGTTGACGATACATGATGCTCAAGATATATGCCGTGGTAATGAAAATTAATGTTACATACAAAATATAAGCCCACACAAAAACAGAAAATATGATTTTTCACCCTCCACACAAGTGTAATTAATATTGCTAAACCAATAATTAATTAAGATGTTTTTTTTCCCTTCAATAGAACCTCATACCAATAATATATATTTCTGAAATTATATGTATAAATACATATTTGTTTAAATCTTTCTACAGAAATCTCCTTAATTCAGGTATTTTATTTTTTATTTGATATAGGAAAATTATTCTCCTCCTAGTAGAGAGAGATTACCGAACGTCATCATCACCAACATGACACATGCCTTTAAAAGAAGGAGAAATTGTACACTCAGCTGTGACTCTAGCGAGACCCAATATATGTAATTTTTGTTTTCTTAAATTAATTGGAACTGCTACAAACTTTTCTGTCCCACTTTGAGATAAAGCAAAAGCAGAGAAAAAGCAAGAAAGAAAAAGAAAAGGAAAAAAAAAAAAAAAAACACACACACACACATTAAAGAAAAGGGGGGAGAGAAGAAAAAGAAGAAAAAGCAAAGCCAATAAAGAAAGGAGATAAAAAAAGAGAGAGAGAAAGGGAGGGGAAACAAATTAGACAAAGGTTCTCAAAACTCCATGATTATATATTTCAAAATTCTCTCTCTCTCTCTCTCTCTACAAAAGAAAAAAAACACAAAAAAAAAAAAAAAAAACAGGACAGTGGTACCCTAGCTTAGCTTTCTTTTCCATTATTCTTACTACTTAATCCAGTGTGTGAGGACCTCTCAAAGTTTCTACAAAGAGTTATTTTGTTAGCAACTAGAGCAAAGCCAAAAGAAAAAAGAAAATTAAAAAGAAGGGGGAAAGTGGAAGGAAGAGAAGAGAAGAGAGAGCGAAGGGAAAGGGAAAGAGAGAAGCGCTGTATCATAATTCGTAACCCATAATTCGTAGTTCATAGTTCATAATTCTCGACTCGATCGGAAGATTAAGGCATGAATAGAGGGGTGTTGCAGAGCTCGCCGGTGCAACAAATGATGGCGGCCGCCGGAAACCCTAACTGGTGGAACATCAACACCATGAGACCTCCAACTCATCATCATCAACCACCTTCTAGCTCTCCTTTCTTGGCTCCACCAAATTTCTACCCACAATTTGTTCCCACTTCTTCTTCTCACTCTTCTTCTCTTCCCTCTTGGCATGATAATAACCAAGATCAGCAGCTTCCTGAGTCTTGGAGCCAACTCCTCTTGTAAATCTCTCTCTCTCTCTCTCTCTCTCTAATGGTTGCATGGGACACATAATATGCAGCTATCTAGCTACATATTGCTTGTTATACATATTATATATATAAATTTCTCTTGTTATAACAAATCTTGAGGTTTTCTTTCTGTGGGGGTTATCATATTTTTAGATATATATATATATATCTATATGTGTATGTATATATCAAGTTAGTTTAGTTTAATCAATTTATCTTTTTGATTAGGGGTGGAGTGGTAGGTGAAGAGGAAAAGGGAAACATGATGAGCCATTTTCAGGTCAAGAAATTGGAGAATTGGGAAGAGCAGATGTTGAGTAGTACTACTACTCAAGCTCCGAATGCTTCTGTGGCTGAAGTGAAGCAAGAACACAGCTCGGCGAGCAGCGGCTACGTCTACGGTCATCACGGAAGCGCTGAAGATCAGTTTCAGGTCGTGGCGAAACCGCCATCCGGTGGCGGTGCTAATAATTGGTCTCCTCATCATCAAATGATGGCCAGCACTCAGTCATCTCCTAAATCATGTGTCACTAGTTTCAGTAGCAACATGTTGGATTTCTCTAACAAGCCTGATCATCGTCATGCGGCTCGGCATCCCGTGCCGCCGGTAGCGGCTGATCGCGCCTTGTCCGAGGTGATTTTCTGACTTAAAATTCTTTTGAATTACAATCTTTGTACAGATCACCTTGTTCTCTAGGGTTGTAGAAGTTTTATACTTCAGAACTTCTTTAATACACTAATTTTGAGAGAGAAGCTGTTAGGGTTCATGCAAATGATATTTGTATATTTGAGTGTGTGTATGTGTATGTATATGTACTTTTCTTATATATAAATATGTATGTTTTAGCTAATTAAAGAAGAACTATTAGCTTAATCAGCTTCTATATTTTGTATCTATAGGAAATGAAACCAAAAATTAGCAGACTATATATATAGAACTCCTATAGATTCTTATATTCTTCTTCTTCTTCTTCTTCTTCTTTTTTATTTTCTTTTCTTTTCTTTTTTTTTTTTTTTTTTGAAGTGTAACAGCACTGCAACTGGTGGGGCGCTAAAGAAGGCTAGGGTTCAACCTTCTTCAACCCAAACCACTTTCAAGGTATAAGAATGAAAATGTGTATATATGTTCATTTACATATATATATATATATATGTTATACACTGCGAATATATATTGATGAAGAGAGAAGCTTAACTAGCCTCTGATCAGCTTCTCCAACCTCCATTATTTTTTTCAAATCTCTCATCTTTTTTACCCATGTCACGCGCCCACGCGCATGCATATACAAACACACATAGCGGGGACATGTGTTGTGGGAAAACGTTGTCTTTCTTGGTTTGTCCAGTTTTTAGCCGTAATGATTCTTTCTTTACATGATACATGTCCCTCTATTTCTCTCTCTCTTTCATTTCATCCACATATATATATATATATATATGTGTTTATCTATACATATGTGTATATCTTCGTTTGATCTCTGATATATAATAACCCAAGTTATGTTGTATAGGTGAGGAAGGAGAAGTTAGGTGACAGAATTACTGCTCTCCACCAGCTAGTTTCCCCATTTGGAAAGGTAACAAATTGGAATTAGGAAAAAAAAAAAATTCAATCTTTTGATATTAAAAAACATAGATATTTTCGAAGTTTAAAAAAAAAAAAAAGGAATGGAAACAAGTAACTCCAACAATGAGAATTTTCTACATTAATAGTCTTGGATATGAGAACCCCATGTATAAATATAAATAGAACTTCCGTTTTCACATGAAAGATTCCTGATCAATGTGTTTTGTTTTCAGTTTAATTAATTGTTTTTAACTTTTTGTTACTTTTTTTATTTTTTTCCCTTTTGGAAGGGTTTTCCATTTTTCACTTTAGGCTTTAAAGAAGACATCCAAATATGGTCTTGGAGTTTTGTGTCTGTTTTTTTGTTTTGTTTATTTTATTTTATTTTTATTTTTCTTTTCTTTTTCCTCACCACCTCTCGTTTTGCAGACTGACACAGCCTCTGTCTTGTTAGAAGCTATTGGATACATCAGATTCCTTCAGAGTCAAATTGAGGTGATGTTTCTTATTCCTTTATTTATTTATTTATTTATTTATATTTTTTTTTGGCTAACAACTATGAATGATTGAGGGCACACTGCAGCAAAAGCCTTAAAAGTCCCCATACTCTCACAAAAAAAAATGGTCCTTCAACATTCTTTTAACTTATTGTAGCTCTGAAATACATAGGGAATCACATAGTAGAATATGAACAAAATTGTTGTTTTCTTATATGAATGGAGCCAGAGGATAACTAATATACATTATGCTGAACGTTTAAAATCGATGTCGTTTGCATTAATGTAAATCTAGCCGATTAATCGGTTATAATCTGGCGTTCAGAAACAAAAATACCCTTAAATTAATTTTGTTTTTTCCTAATTTCTTTCCCGCGCAGGCTCTCAGCTTACCTTACTTGGGCAATGGATCTGGAAACATGAGACAGCAACAGTCTGTAAGAAAACTAAACAAACCCTAATTAATTCTCTCTTCCCAAAACAAGAATCTCTTTCTCATGTGCAGAAGAAGTAATAATTATAAATTAAGGTTAATTATTGTGTATTAATTAATTAATGATTGCCAATTTTTTTGTTAGGTTCACGGGGAGAGGAATTGCATGTTCCCTGAAGACCCTGGTCAGGTATGCTTTTTGTTGGATCCATTAACCGGCTTAAAGAGGTCTTTGCGGGAAACAAATAAATAAAATAAAATAAAAACAAAAAAGAAAAAGAAAAAAAGCTGTAAAGCTAATTTACTTCATATTTCTTTTTAGTTAAACAAATAAAGAAAACAGTTTGAAGGGAAAAAAAAAAAAGCTATTTGCAGCTTTAAAGACTCTAATCTAAAGGTTATCATTACTTTAACAAAGAAATAATTTAGAAGTGTACTTATAATTTAAAGAACCAAAAAAATAAAAAAAAAAATCAAAGAAACAAATATAATATATTAATGCCTTTGTAATAATGTTATTGTTTCGACTATATAGCTGCTGAATGAAAACTGCATGAAGAGGAAAGGAGCTCCTGATCAGCAGGTTTGTCCTTGATTATAATTATGCGATATAATTAATCTTTGAAAGTGGAAATGGAAGTCATATATTTATTATACTTTTTTTTTTCTTTTTGGTTTCTGGTTAATATTAGGATTCACTTGAGGAGCCAAAGAAGGATCTGAGGAGTAGGGGTCTGTGTTTGGTGCCCGTTTCGTGCACACTGCAAGTCGGGAGCGAGAACGGAGCGGATTATTGGGCTCCGGCGCTCGGTGGTGGTTTCCGATAAACGAGTTACAAGCATCGACAGCACAAAGAGAGGTTTCATTGGGAACGATATAACATCATGAGCAGTCACTCTGCTCAAGAAAACATAAGGCTGATTGCTCATGATGCTATACAATCTTCAACCTGTTTGTGCTGTTATTGCTAATTACGTAATTAGTTCGGATTTATGAGTCCTTTTAAAATTAAAAAAAAAAAAAAAAAAACTACCTCATCTTTAATTGATTTGTCTATGATCTTTCTTTAATTTCTTTCTTTTCAATTAGCTGCTACTACAATGCTAGCTGTTCTTGTACATGCAGTTTTTAGAAATGTACTAATCATTTCAAATGCTGCTTAGGTAGCTAGAGAAAAGCAGCAAACATTCCCTCTGAATGATCTCACTTTTCTTTTCAGAATTAACGATCATCTCTCTTCGCATATTTGTGATCATCTTATCATTGGATGATTTCAGTACTTTCCATTTTCGATCGTCTTTTCATCTTACTTTTATAGATGCCTATAAACTATTGTCACCTTGGGTACTAGTTACGTGCTTATGCAAAAGTACCAATCTTTAAGGCACTTACAAATAACTTTGGGGTTTTTTTTTTTTTCCCTCTCTTGATAAAATGAGATTATGAGTGTCATCTCATTCCTATTTCTGTCGTCTATTAAAGAATTTCCGTTCCGAGAACCATAAATAAAATAGAAAGATCCGACTCAATTCTACAGCTTAAAAAATGGGCACATGAGCTTTACTTCACTTGCACTACCACGTAAAGTGGCACTTGCTGGTTAAGTCATGTTTGTACTTTCCAATGCAATATTATGTATACGACTTTCAAACGAGGAAACTTCTTTTCCTTTGCAGATCAACTTTGTTTACGTTACGCGCGGCTTCAAAATCTTTCTTTTTGGTTTGGCCAAACGGTTCCCGAAGACACACACAGACAGTATTTATATAATATATACATATATATATGTATACATATAAAGCAATGACTTTTCACGCATGAAGAGGTGAACATGCTTTTAAAAACATGGAAATGCAAGTTTTGTATGTATAAGAATATAAAAAGGAAATTCAAATGCTTCTTATTCAAGTTTG
Organism: Ficus microcarpa; assembly: GCA_025413485.1. Classification (NCBI taxonomy): domain Eukaryota; kingdom Viridiplantae; phylum Streptophyta; class Magnoliopsida; order Rosales; family Moraceae; genus Ficus; species Ficus microcarpa. The sequence goes on from CM046383.1 coordinate 723,698, forward strand.
CAACTTGTAAGTTGGCTTTGGCTAGTTGCCCTAGCTAGCTAGTTTAGCCCGCCGAATGGGACTCACCAAAACTAGTAACCTATACCGAATTCTTCGCCAAATTTTTAAAGATGTTGGTTATTTTACTTTACTTTAGATTATAATTTAGCTAGCTTGTTTTCCTGGAGCTTCATATATATATATATATATAACTCTGTGTGTGTGTATATATATATATATGAATACATGTATATATATATATATTATATTATATACTAAAGTAAATTTGGAACTCTAAAAATCATTTTTTACGATTTCATATTTTTGGATGTCAGAAAGACAGAATGTGCTTTTTATAAGAAGAATAATCTTTTTTTTTTTTTTAAATATTAAAACAGACATATTTTAGAAAAAATCCTCGCATCTTCCTTTTAGCACACCTACGACGTGTAACATTGTTGTGTATCTATATATGTGTGTGTATGTATAATGTTATATATGCATGCATATAGCTCTCTGTCATTAATTAGTTAGTAATTGAATTAACATTCATATATGTGGTTCAAAACGACATAATTTAATTTGAGATGTCCTATTGTAGATAAACAGAAGCTGTCGCACGCTTTGGCAAGCCGACTCTGAAAAGATCTTCTCTCTTTCAGTTTTACCTTCCTGTAACTTTCCTTCTTTCTTTCTTTTCCTTTTCTTTCTCTTTCTCTTTCTCTTTTCCTTGACAAAAGCTCTACAAGAATAAATATTGATTGGACCATGAGCTCGCGTTTGATGCAAGATTCCCAGAAGAAAGTTTGAAAATTTATACCTAGCAAATTCAAAAAAATTTTTTTAATAAAAAAGTTATAAATGCAAGTATAAATATATTTATATATACAAAGCAAAGCATTGGCATTCTTTTCAAGAATTCACATTTCGTAAGGTGTGGAAACCAGACCCAAATATCCCGGCATGCGGACTATTCCATCCTATATTCATAAAATCAATATTATTTAGCTAGCATGCATTTTTATGATAAGACACGTATCATCCGTTGAGGGTACAATGGCAAATCTCTTGATTGACATGATATATATATATATATATATATATATGAAGACTTGTCATTTACACGTAATTGGTTGGTTTTAAATTATATATGATGTTATTATCAACGTACAGTCTGATATAGAGAAAATCCGTTTTTCATATAAATATAATCATATACATGTAATATTATCCAAGGAGTTTGGAGCATTTGTTAGGCGCATTTTGAATTTATGGATATATAGTTCACACTTTTTGTCTCTTTTTCTTCCGACTTTTGGTCATGACAAATTTTGTTAATTAATTTCCTTTGTTCTGAAGGAAAGGTCTTGATTTAGTACCTTTCTTCAAAGGAACAAATAAAAAATGCTAGTTTAGATCGCGTTGGGCTTTTGATTCGGCCCATTTGGGCAAGAGAACACACGACGAGCGCAGTTTAGGGGCACCCAAAAAAATAAATAAATAAAATGGGAAAGTACATGACACAAATTTATATTGCATCAACGTGTCATGAAAAATTAATATTAGACTAACTTGATATAATATTAAACTATAATTAACTAAAATTAGTGTCCAGTTGGTTAAGAACGAGAAATTTATGTAATGTTGATCAATAGATTAAAAAAAATATGATTATTTAGATAATTTTCTCAAGAAGAGAGAGAGAAAGATATAAAGAGAGAAAATTATTGAAACAACCTTTCAAATATCCATTTTATTTTATTTTTGTCCTTTTTTAATATTTGTTTGGATTTTTTTTTTAGAGATATTTGTTTGGATTTTTGACTCTTTATACTTATTTAATTAGAAATTAAAAAAAACTAAAGTTACTATAAAAAGGATAATAATTGCTGGATGTGTTTTTTGAGGGCAATCCTGCAAAACACCTTAAAAATAAATTAGCATGCTTAGGGTCCGTTTGGTTCGTTAGTCTGAGTTAAAATATTTTAGTTGTAATAGTAAATTTTTTTGAATTTTCAGAAAAGACAAAAAACTTTTTGGGAAAAAGACAAAAATTTTTTAGGAAAAAGACAAAAAAAAGTACAGTTTGAGTTGAAATGAACCGATTCCCAAATAAAGCCTTAATTTTGCTATTAAACATCGGGAAGTCTCTAGTCGAGATTCAGAATACCGCCTGCTGTGTTTACTCTGAAGTTATATTTTTTTGATTCGACATGTCGTTTTTGTGCCAATTTTTGTTGCAGGGTAATTTCGAAAAATGAGCGGTTTAGTGGATGTATTGGGGAAAAAAAAAATCTTGTCGAAATATTAGGATAGGAAGAAAGATGACAGATATTTCTGTTAGAATTAAAAAAAAAAAAAGGCAATTTTCAGTACATTATATGTTGATTTATCATGCAATAAATAATCGATTTATTGAATAATCAGTCGGTTTTCATGTGGAACAAATGCAATGAAGGATTTAGAACTACATGTCGTTTTTTTTAGAAGTTTGTGCCCTCTAATTCCGAGACGACATGCTATTTTCCATAGTTACTTTTGTTGTAGTTTATAGCAACTAACGACATGTTGTTTCCTGTATTAACACATCGAAAAGCATGTCTTCATGCAGAATTTGCTGTCGTTTATGGGCTAAACGACATGCGGGTTTTATTCCCACAGTTTCATCTTTTATATTTCGAAGTTCTTCGTCCTTTTGTTCATGGGCATATAAAATATTTGCTGCCATTTATAAGTTGATGAGACAAAATATGTGTCGTTGGCCATGAATAAGACGCTGTAGCTAAAACGACATGTTTTGGCTTAGAAGCTCGATGTCAGTGATGCATGAAAGGGACATGTCATTTATTAGACTCACGTTTTGCTAATTAGATATTTACAAATATGTCCCTTGAGTTTAAACATCATGTTGGATTTGACAACATGATTTGGCAAAATTTTTTAATGGCAAAATGGGAAAACAAAGAAAAAGGTCTTTCTACAAAATAATAATAATAATAATAATAAATAAATAAATAAAGTTTTTTACTCGAGTTGGTTTTTTTTATATATGTATAAAAAATATTCTTTTAATTCTATTTTATTTCTTTGAGGACATTTTTGTCATTGCATTAGTTAAAATTGAATGTTATGATCTCTGTTTGGTATGAAGTTGATTCGTACAATGATGTCTTGGTATATACTTAATGAGGCTCAAAATAGAGAGTGTACTTTTTGAATAAATTTAAATTAATGCAGGATACACTTTTATAACTTTCCCTTTGTATCAATAAGGAGTAAATAGAGAACTAAAACAAGAAAGCCCGTTAGCTAAAATAGAAAAAGAAAATATGGTATTGAATAACGTCTTCCATTTTGACTAGAAATGTAAGGTTATATTATGGTTAAATAACTAAGAAGACAGATACTTAGCCAATTACAACGATCCTTTTTGTTTTGAAGTACAACTATGGACGTTTTATATTAAAAAAATAATATTCATCCATTTTTGTTTGGTTTAAATTAAGTTGTATTTTTTTCATCATGATTTTTATCTTTTTCTAAAAAGGTTTTTTGTCTTTTCTGAAAAATTACTATTAAAACTTAAAAATTTTAAACTAAACTCATTCACCAAATACCCCATTATATATATATATTTCCTGAACTTATTATATAGTTATAATTTACATCATGAACTTTTAATTGTGACAATTTATATCCTGAACTTATAAATTTATATGTAGCAATTTACATCATATTGACAATAATATTAATTTTTTAAAAAAATTGATGTGTAATTTGTACTTGAGTTGTTAATTCATGACATAAATAATCAGTTTTATTTTTATTAATTTATAATATATATATATCCAAATAAAATATCAATTTTCATTAAAAATCAACATTATTTATCAATGAAGTATAAATTGTTATAAATTTATAAATTTAAGATACAAATTACTAAAATTAAAAATTAAAAATTAAAAATATAATTATAATTTTATAATAAATTTAAAATGCATCAACACAAAAAAGTCATACATTTATAACATGACTGGTGGATACCAAAAGTAATAGACGATGGCATCCCCCCATTAAATATTTGTACCCTTCTTATCCCTAGTTTCCTGCGAACTTATCTTTTCTTTTACTAGTCGTCCAATCACGTGCTTAATCCTTTCATTAAAAGCCACCCCGAAACTTTGACTTGACCAGAGCATCTCCATCATGATATCATAAAATATTCTTTCTTTCTAACCTTGGCCACAACTTAAACAGTGTGTGTGTGCATATATATATATATATATATATATAATATATATTTTTGAGTAAACAATATATACTCGTTTGAAACCATGTGCAACACGCCACCGCTGTTATTTCAACATTTTCACGCTAGTTGACTTGGGGTGTTAGAAGGAAAAACTCACACACACACACACACACACACACGTATATTTGTATATGTATATTATATGTGTATGTATATAAGCATATTCTCATCTCTAAATATATAACGTATACCGCATACTCTGTGAATGTGCCGTGTTTAAAAAAAAAAAAAAGGAAAACTTGGATCGAGAGAGAGAGAGAGAGAGAGAGAGAGAGAGAGAGAGAGAAGAAGATGAAGATCCATTTGAGGGTTATGCTTGTTGCTTTTGTTCTGCTGGTGTTGGGGAGTAGTAATGGTGGGAGAGCAAACGGAACAATTTCTCCATTTATATTGAAAAAGATTAGTGGAATAAATAATAAGGGTCCATATTTTGGTATTGTGATTCCAAACTCATTTGAGTTGGACCCTCTCCTGCAATCTTCAAGCTTTGTGGCTGATCCCAATCATCCCTTCGTGGATTTTTCAGGTATTAATTTTCTCCACAAAATACACCTAAAAAATAATAATTTCCATGTTATTGTTCTTCTCATTTTAATCATCTTGATCAGAAAGTGTATCAATACATGTGCATATATATGCGTGTGTGTATATATATATATATATATGATATTCCTACGATGCATTTGGAATTTTGATTCAAACAGGAAGAAGGTTTCGACTTGGCACGTTGGGAAATCAAAAGGTCATACTTGTTTTAACAGGATTGGGCATGGTATGTGCATCTGAAACCTTTTTTTTTTCCCACCTTGATTTTCCCTTTTGGAAATACTTCAATAATTTAATAATAACTCCTCTTTTTTTTCTTTTTTTTTTGGGCTCAATAACCAGCTCAATGCAGGTATAGCCACACAACTATTGGTAAACCTATTTAAAGTGAAAGGTGTTCTTCACTATGGAATTGCAGGAAATGCAAATCCTTCACTGCAGATTGGTGATGTAACTATTCCACAGTATTGGGCTCATACTGGCCTTTGGAATTGGCAGGTAGAACAATATTCTACCAAATAATATCATAACAAAACAAAACAAGAGCTTTTTAAGGTCGAGTATTATCCCATGATTAATGGCATATTGGTTTAATATCATTATAGATCTTATTATTATATGAGGATTCAAAATTGTGTTGAGTTCATGACCCTAGGATTTTTTTTTCCTTTATTTAATTAGCTTACCCTATTAAGAATTCTTGTTCACGTTGATGAATTTCATATTAAAGTAGATATAATTCTAATTAACTGTTTCATCACATTAGAATCATATCATATTAATAAAAGTACTGAATCATTCTACAGGTTTCCTTTTGAGTTACGAGTTAAGTGGATAAGACTTTCTTTCTAATGGTTGTATTAATTACTTTTGTAAATGAAATTTGATAGAGATATGGAGATGGCCCAGATGATGAACTGGCCTTGGAATCCAATGGAGACTACACAAGGAAAATTGGTTACCTACACTTCTCTGATTTCAACAACAAAACCGGAAAGGGGAAGTCTGTTGACAACCTTCTGAACAACGTTTGGTATCAGCCGGAGGAGGTTTTCCCAGTTTTTGGATATCCTGAAATTAGACAGCACGCCTTCTGGGTTCCAGTTAATCAGCAGTACTTTGCAGCTGCAAAGAAACTAGAGGTAACAAACTTCTCATCCTCCCTTACAAGCCTACATGATATATATGTATACATTTACATATAGATATACTTATACTCTCACTTCCAACACATTTATAAAATGACACTTATAATTTTGTCCATAGGTTATTCTAATAACTAATTAATTCCGATGTAAAATGTTTAAATGACACTTGTCATTTGGAATAATAGTTTTAAATAGTGTCATGTTATAAAATTTTAAATAGAAAATTACATATAAATTAACCAATGATTATTAAATAAAGTGTTATAATTGTAAGATCTATTCGACTGTGAGATTTGAGATGTTTCTTTATATATATATATATATATATATAGGCTTTACTTCTTTATCCGTATTAAATATGCAAGTAGTCGTGCATCTATATAGACATATGAAAATAAATTATTTACATTGAATAATTTATTCACTAACTCACGTGATGGTTTTACTGTAAGACCCTCCTATTTATTTATTTTTTTAAGGTGGGGTTGCAAGCTAGGGAGTAAATAACTTCGGTACCTAAGCTATCAAAAAGTTAGGCAGATAAAATTCATAACTATAGCGATGTACAATATATTCAAATTGGTACCTAGATATGAAAAAGTTAAGCAGACAAAATTCATAACTATAGGGGTATTGTAGAGATTCAAATTGACATATATAAATAGTTATATATAACACATATATTATGTCAAAGCGTATTGTTATTTGTCACTATGGATTGTTGCTTTTAAATGAGTTGTAATTTTTCTTATATTAAACTTATACAGTCTTACATGATGGATTTTTGACTTGTATCGTCCCGGTGATCAAAAACCGGTCACTGTTTTTCTATTTCGGATAACATGTTTTTCTCATCACATGCAGAATGTGAAGCTGAATGGTTGTGTGAACACAACAACATGTCTACCAAGAAGCCCTATTGTGACGAGAGTGAATAGAGGGGTTAGTGCCAATGTGTTTGTTGACAATAGGGCATACAGAGAATTCTTGAACTCCAAATTCAATGCAACCCCAATTGACATGGAGAGTGCTGCCGTGGCTCTGGTTTGTTATCAGCAAAAAACGCCTTTTATCACAATTAGGGCACTCTCCGACTTAGCCGGTGGTGGTTCCTCCATCGCTAACGAAGCTGCTATCTTTACTTCATTGGCCGCACAAAACGCCGTTGATGTTTTAATTAGATTTGTTGCCTTATTGTCTTCTTAGATTATATTCATACATTTAGACGAGTTTTTAATAGTTATGTTTTTCTTTTTATAACCATCAGTGATTACTGTTTCAGTGTTTTAAGTCATGTATGTTGTCTTCAAAACTTGGCACTCTTGATTTTTTTTTTAATAATAATAAATCCTCTAATTTGATTGTGATATATTGATGTCATGAATTTTTTAAGCACAGTGAACTCATTCTGCATCATATCTTTTACATATACATATGTATATATATGTCGCATGATTTACACATATGCGCGGTGCAAATTGCATGATTGAGTATAATCCGATGGTTTGATACTGGCCGTTTTAATATGAATTAGTTTATTGTAAATTTGTAACGTTGTTAATTGTTTCACATATCGAACAACGAGCGGTGAAAATGACCATAACAAAAAAAAAAAAAAAAACAGCTAATAAAGAGCACAAATTGTGCCATATGCATTTGTGCCGTGTACGCCAACACATGCTAATAACTGTAAAGAAGCATAAAATAAACATAACTATTTTACTCAATTTAAATCCTTTCTCACATATCCATTAAAAAAAAAAAAAAAAAACACCCCCCCTCTCATGTTGATCATATAACAAGTGAACAAGTGGTAGAACAAAGAAAATATACTAAATTTTTAGATGTCAATACACTACATTGTTCAAAACAAAAAAAAAAAAAAAACTGTCCTTTACCACTAATAAATGATTAAAAAGTCTTAACATAATTTAACCTTAACCTACTTACTAAAAAAATTGTAACCTTACGTTTAAAGAAGTTAATAGCTCATATGATTAAAAATAAGTTAACAACTGTTGTGTTACTGTTTATGATAAAATCTCATATTGATAATGCATGTCTCTTAACATTGGATTTAACCAAAATCATGTTAAATTAATAAGAAAATGTAAAACAAATTGTTTTGATATATATCTAACAATTGAAAATAAAGTCAGAAGCCTATTGATTGTGAAGACCTAAGGTCAGATTTTTTTGTTTTCCCATCCATTCAATTAGTGGACTCATTCAATAACTATTAAGATGGTCGAGTAAGGATCCTTTCGATCCCTTTTTCATTAAAAAAAATTTGTTGTCCTTCAACTTGAAACCAATTTATATTTATCAATTGGTGTGCAACCCAAGATAAGTACAAGGAGCACCACGGTGTCATTGTCATGGTATGGGGTAGTTTTGCAATTTGGGTTTTGACTAGAAAATTGGAAGGCCAAAGAAAAGATCAACACTCAACAACATGCAAGAAAACTAGCAAACCCAGAGGTGAAAGGATTGGTAAGGGAGAATGACGTCTTTCTTATCTTTTTTGTTTTTTTTCATTCACCCAAATTCGAATATCGTGGAATTCACATAAGACCCTGCTTCAATTGAGGTTATGGTAATATTGGGTTCGTGATGTTCTAAATGGGACATGGGTTGACGATTAAAAGAGATTGGATTAAAAACTCATCTCTTTGTTGTCATATTTAGGGAAATGGATCTTACCAGTTGAATTGAAATTGAGACGATGATGATAAGATCACCACCAGAGCATTTTTACTTATAAAAAAAAAAATGCAAGAAAACTGTGAGCTTTATATGGAAAAAGGACCTGTTTGAAAGTAATGTGGGAATTATTATCTGTTAATTGAACTGAACAGCCAAGCTTTTAGCCCAAAGCCGGCCAGGCCTGCCAATGGTTTTCTTGACAACGGTCAAAGTGGAGTGCATTTGCCATGAAATTTCAAAGTTAGTGAATATACCATTCTACCCCTCTCCTTTCCCCCCCTGTTTGAAATTTCTACTAGCCAGGAGCTGGAGGCAGAGACGGATCTGTTTGGGACCGAGTCTGGGTGACATCATATTTTAACCAACACAAAATTAGTTATTTTCATATAAGCTCGTACTCAAAATTAGTTATCTTTAAGTTCTCAATAAAAACTTAAATAATTAGTTTTTACTTAATTTTTTTTTTTTGTTTTACACTAATTAAAAGGCAGATTCCGATGTTGGCTTGAGGTGTTTGGATTTAATTTTATCAATATTAGTTTTTGTGACCGAGAAGAGTGAGAATCACATTATGTAGTCTAGAAAACAAATTTGGTTGTGTGATTTTTTTTTTGAATTTGAGAATTAGGGAATTCAAACTATTTATATTATGATGGAGCAAGATGCTAAATTAGTAGACTCCGTTTGCAATCTTAATTTTATTTAGTTTATATTAAAGAACAGAATTGAAAATATATTAATGTAATATGTATAATTACCCATAAAAAAAAAAAAAGAAAAGGTCAAAGTAGTAATTTTATGCTGCCGTCCCAGATGATTCGCGCCAGCAGAAGAAAACGGGTGTTTCGGTTAACAACGCCCAACTAAACTAAACTCAATACTAATCAGTAATTAAGCAGAGCTAAACTAATAAGAGTACTTTTCCTCTTTCCCTCCAAACTCCTCCATTTCTCACCTCCACCACCACCCTTCACCACGGCGCCACCATGACCACCGCCGCGACCGCCACGGCCACCACGCCATCTGAAATCCTCCGCCACACCGCCGCTTTCATCTCCGAGACCATCTCACACGCCGAGCTACGCCGCCGCCTCCTCTCCGTCCTTCGCCGCCGACGCAAACCCCCACCGGCGGCGGACAGGACCCTCAACCTTGTCGCGGACACTCTCGAGAACGCGATATCCACCGCCAGCCCCTCCGTCCGGTCCTCGTCCCTCCGCCTCACCGAGAACCTCCTCCTCTCCCTCCCCGGAAGCTCCTTCTCCTCCCTCCTCCTCTCCCTCGCCTACGGCCTCTGGCGCCGCCCCGTCGACGCCGCTCTCAGCCTCCTCGACGTCTTCCGCCTCGATCCTTCATCGGCGCGATCGGAGATCGCTCCGACACTCTTCGAAGAGCTCTTCCTAGTCCATCTCTTGCCGGTTCTCCATTGCTTCAACGAACAAAGAGCACAAATTTTGGCCAATTCTATGTCCCGTGACAATACTAACTACGACGATTACTCGATTTCCGACGTGTCGGTGACCGTTATAACGACCGCGACGTCGCTGTCGAAGATGAGCGATGAGCAAGCGTCGGAGCTGAAGGAGCTGGAGAGGGAGTACGAGGATGTTCTTGACGAGAATTGTAGGGCTCTGGCTGAGTACTTGAAACAGGTTTTGGAAAATGAAGATGATGATCATGATCGGTTGATTGAACCTCCGCCGTTGATCTTGAAGAATCAAGCTGGGAAAGTTGAAGTCTTTGATGGAAGTGATGAATTAGAAGAAGATCAGCAGATCAGGATGAAGAGATCAACGGGGGAGATTGGGATATCCACAAACGGACGGTATAATGTAATGTTTATTATTTTCTTAACTTACTCATTAATTTACTAATTTAATTAGTAAATATAAACAAAAATTAAATGAGTAATTATTCAATGTAGGGGGACAAAAAAACGTAGTAGTAATAGTTCAGTAGATTCTAGTGTCTTTGAACTTAAAAAAAAAAAAAAAACAGGAGAGAGAGAGAGAAAACAAAGATAAAAGTATATGGTTTCGTTTGATAATTTAACTCAAACTGTATTTTTTTATTTTAGTTTTTGAAAAATTTTTTTTTGTTTTTTTCTAAAAAAGTTTTTATCTTTTCTGGAAAGTCAATAAAAATTTTCAACTTAAACAGTATTTTTTCAACTCAAACTCATTTGCCAAACGGACCCTATATATTTTTATTTTTTTAAGTAAAAGTATATATTTATTAATTTTTAACTTTATTTTTATTTATTTATTCTTGTCTCATTCTGAATATATTTTTTTTGCTAATTTTCTCTGTTCCTTTTTTTCCCCCTGTAATTTCTCACTTTATTGTCCGTTTTTTGAGCCGACCACGTGTGAACAGTGCCTTTTGATTTTTAGTTGTGTAAAATAATGCCTTATATACATACACACAAATATATGTACACACACATATATATAAATATATTTTCATCAAGTAGTCGGTTTCGCCGGCTAGCTTTTTATTTATTTTATTAATTTTGAAAGTTTCAAATTGGACCATTTTATTAGCGTCATCAAATGAAAAAAAAAAAAAAAAAATCTTGTTTTTGCATACTGTGCATTTGCGTGGCAATAATTATCTCGAAAATCGATAATTTGGTCTTTTTTTTTTTTTTATTCACCATATTCTGGTAGTTGTCTTTCCTGTTGATGCAATCGAGAGGCTACCGATGACAGACAAAATTATGGATAAGTAGAACAATCTTCTTAATAATCATCACAAAGAATTTTGTATAAAAATGATACTCTAATTTCCACTTCAAAAAGGTGTTATTGTGTTTAATATTTATCATATTTATAGGCAAAAGCGAGCTGACTTGACTTGGACTTGTAAGCACTTTCACATGATTCACATTGGAATATTATTAGCTACTTTTCTTTTCTTTTCTTTTCTTTTTGTTTTGGTGCATTTTCATTGACGGAAAGTGACAATCCATTTTTTGCCATATGGAGTTAAGGGTCACACCCACGGGGTATATGGGATTAAAAATGATTGGATACTTTTTGGTAGATATTTTCCTTTCGTTTGTCCAGATTTGAGTTTCACTGTCTCGTTTTTAGGTCATGTTTTAATTTTGACTATTCTTGTTTGAATTGGTGATGATATAATAAGTTTCGGCTGAACGACTGAGGAAAATTAATATAAAAAATCTGATTCTGATATACTTAAGAAAATATTCCTGTATATAAGATTAAAAAATATGAAAATGATAGGTCATCATTAGATTTTTTTTTCCTAAAAAAAAAAGGGAATTATGGATAATCTATAATTAGGTCTTAAATTATGATTCATAGTCTCAAAATTTTATGTTACTGGCATTTTTGGAAATCTTGATTTTTGTTTTTTCCAATTATGCTTATAGTTAACAGTCAACTTAGTGTTCCTTTGTTATTTCAACTTAAATTTAAATTTTTCATCTTAATTTTTATTTTTTATTTTATTTTTTTTAAATTAATAAAAATTATAGTTAATTTTTAAAAAATAATAAACTTCAATTTAAAAATTTCAACCAAGCACCTATTAACGAAATGGACCCTTGATGTCTCTTATCAAGTTCAGTTCAATATTTGCTTACAAGTTTGGCAAGGTCAATAATTTTTCTCTTCAATTTCTGCAGCCAATATGGACTGATAAAAAAGAAAGGTCTGTGGAACTTTTCAACAGCAGTGGTGGTTCCAATTCCTTGCCATTTTATCCTCAAAGGGTCTCTCCTGAAACCTTCTCCGGCCAAGAATCTGCCCGGAGATTGACACCATCGTCGCCGAATACTATTTCCGATTCCGAACTAGAGTCTTCATTGGATTATAATTCTCCAGGTTGTTCTTCCACAGAATCTGAGGTAATCGATATCATCAAGAGGCACCAAAAAAATTTTTTCAAAACAACAAAAAAAAAAAAAAAGAAAGTTATCTTTGTCTGATTTACCTATGATGCAGTTTGTTTGTTTTTCTTGTGTGTTTGTTCTGTAGGAAAAGAACAGAAAAATGTCATTGTTTGAGCCTAGACAAAGACAAACTCAGAAACAAGAAGAGCCCATTTCTGCGGAATCCAGTTGGTATGTATCAGATAGTAATAAATTAATAATTACGAAGTACACCCTATTTTTCTTTGCTTTTTTTTTTTTTTTTTAAAATGTTCACATTCCAACTTTTCGTGTTATTTCCGTGTTACCAGTTCTCCGGATCTTGTTGTACCGAATTTCGATAAACCGATGCCTCCAAAGGACTTTGTCTGTCCCATTACTGGCAGTCTCTTCAATGATCCAGTGACTCTGGAGACAGGTCAGACATATGAGCGCAGAGCAATACAAGAATGGCTTGACCGAGGGAACTCGACGTGCCCGATTACTCGCCAGAACCTGCTAAGTACTCAGCTTCCGAAGACAAACTATGTGCTGAAAAGGCTAATTGGAAGTTGGCAAGAACAGAACTCGGGTGCAGTACTAGTAAAACAGTTCGAGAATCTACACACCGAGGCCGAGTCAGTAGTGAAGTCCGAGATGCCTTTAACTTCTCCTGATAGTGTCATAGGCCAAGCCACCATTGAGGGGACGGTTAGCGAGTTGAGATATGCGATTTCCAGTCTTTGCACTTCCGAGATTCTCAAGGAGTCCGAGACTGCTGTTCTTAGAATCGAGCAGTTCTGGAGGGAAGCGAACATGGAAGAGCACATTCAAAATATGTTGTCGAAGCCTCCGGTGATCAACGGTTTCGTGGAGATACTGTTCAATTCTGTTGATCCTAAGGTACTCAAAGCCACAATATTTCTTCTATCCGAGCTGGGGTCGAGAGACAAGGCCGTGATCCAGACACTTACACAGGTTGACTCCGATGTAGAATGTATCGCGACTTTGTTTAAAAAGGGGTTGATGGAAGCTGTTGTGTTGATATATCTGCTAAGAACGTCGATTCTGAACTTGGTGGAACTGGACTTGGTGAAATCTCTCGTCGCGGTGATCGAAAAGCAAGAGGCGGATTCGGTTAAAATGTGTGTCGAGCTGAAAACGGCTGCAGTGCTTTTGTTGGGACAGATTCTTCATATGAGTGAAGAGAGCAAACTCAACTCCATTTTCAATGGAGTGATTCACGAAAAAGCAATTGAAAGTATTGTCGAGAGTTTGGGGGCCAATTTGATAGAAGAAAGAATTGCTGCACTTAAGATTCTAGTCAAGTGTATGCAAGAGGATGGAATGTGCAGGAACGGTATTGCTGATAAAGCCAAGCTGGTTCCGGTTTTGGAGTGCTTCATGGGCGCAAGTAATGAAGAAAAGTTTGAGATAGCTCGGTTTTTGTTCGAGTTAGTTAAATTAAACAGGTAAGTATTTCAACTTCAATTTTGGATGTTATTATCGAAATTTTGATGAATCCCGGACTTCAGCCTCCCTGCAAGGTAAATTTTAGTTTTTTTTTTTTTTTTTTCCCTGCTTTGTTTAGGAGGAAATTCAATGAACAAATCCTTCACATTGTAAAGGATGAAGGGCCTCTCAGTACAATGCACACCCTTCTTGCTTATCTGCAGACGGCCGCCGAAGACCAATGCCCCGTTGTGGCTGGCCTCCTACTTCAACTTGACCTACTGGTTCGATTTCTGTCTCTCCAATAGTCAACAAAATTCTACAGATTTATGAACCTTATAAATCCTTCAAGTAGTAAACAGAATAGTTTAAGTTACTCAGTTACTCTGAATAGCGAGAGTTAAAATTTTTTTTTCCTAATTCGTAGACCGAGCTAAGAAAGATGAGCATATACCGCGAAGAGGCAATAGATACTCTCATAGCCTGTCTTAGAAGCAAAGAATTCCCTGGAGCCCAAATAGATGCTGCTGAGACGATTCTTTCGCTGCAAGGGAGGTTCACCGTCTCTGGAAAATCCCTGACGAGGGCTTTCCTTCTTAAGCGTGCTGGCATCGAGAAAAGCTACAACAATCTTGTGCGAATGGATCAACTAAGCAACTTCTCCGGAGAAGCTGAAGATTTTCTTGTAAGCATTCTAGATTCTGTTGCGTTTGCACTCAATATTTGGTTCCGGTAGTAATATCGCTTCTCCTATTGTTGTGTTTTTTTTTTTTTTTTTTAAATTTTAATTTTTAAATTTTTTTATTCGACTGACCATGATAGGAAGAAGAGAAGGCGGCTGATAATTGGGAAAGAAAAATGGCGTCTGCATTAGTGAGTCACGAGTTCGGTCTACTGTTTGGGGCTTTATCAGAAGGACTGAAGGGCACAAATGCAGAACTATGTTCAAAGTGCTTCATAATAGCTACATGGCTTGTGGACATGCTCAAAGTTCTCCCAGATACCGGAGTACGAGGAGCGGCCCGCGCCTGCCTGCTGAAACCTATCATATCTATATTCAAGTCCTCTCGAGATACCGAAGATAGAGCCCTTTCGCTTCTTGCTCTGAGCAGCTTCATCCGGGATCATGGTAAGTCAAAATCATAGGAATTTCTTTTATTAGCGCCATTAGTATTTGAGTTATGAGTTACGTGACACTTTGGTCCTTTTAACTGTTTTTTGGTTTGTTACTCTCCTAACTTTAATTTCTTTTTTGACATTTTTGGTCATCGACCATGAAATTGACGATCAAATTCTGAAATTTAACAGAGGTAATCGCGAGCACATAGCGTCATAACTCTAAATTTTAAGAATTAGTTACTGATGTCAAAAACCAATGGAAAATTCAAGTTCTCGTGATTTTAAGGCCGGGGAGTGATTTTCAGAAAAAGAAAAGTTGAATAATTAACATGTCATGATGCTCAGAGTTGAGGGACTAATAGCGCCCGCCCAAAACCTTTGTTCATCTGCATTTATCTGTATTTTGCTAACACGTAAATCTGCGTTGACCTTGTGAATTACAGAGGGGCTTAAAGATCTTACTTCTTCTCTGAAGGACGTACTAAAAGGTCTGAGAGAACTCAAGAGATCCACTCCCTTAGCATTTGAAATGATGAAAGTTTTGTTTGATGGCCAAGACTCGAGTGCCGTAAGTTTGTTTGTCGCACGCTTTATGCATCTTGGACCCGAAAGGATTCGGAGCTTGAACTTAATAAATTCCTGATTGTTTGTGCAACAGGAGTTGTGGAATCATAAACAATTAGTTGAAGTAGATTGCAGTGAGAATGGAGAGGTTTTGTCTCTAGTCTGCTTTAAAGATAAAATCTTTTCGGGCCATTCAGATGGAACAATTAAGGTAACTCACCAATCTCATACATCGATTTTTCACGTTGATACGTAGATTGTAGTGTGCTTGATTTCAAGTCTGATGGGATTCTGTTACTTGATTCCGAAGGTATGGACGGGTAAAGGTAGCATTCTTCATCTCATCCAAGAAGTTCAAGAACATACAAAGGCGGTTACTAGCTTAGCGATTTTGGCAGCGGGGGAGAGGCTTTGTAGTGGCTCACTTGACAGGACTACAAGGGTATGCATATCTTCAATAGTCTCGCAAACTTACAAGTAAACGATCTTCGGTTTCGTTCTGAGTTGGTTTCTTCTCTGTGAAGAACAGGTCTGGTCTATTTCCGACGACGGGATAGATTGTCTACAAGTACATGACATGAAGGATCAAGTTCAAAACCTAGTCGTTTCCAACAGCGTTGCTTGCTTCATTCCTCACGGAGCTGGTGTCAAGGCACGGATTAACGGACAGTTCTTTGTTAATATCCTAACATTATTTTAGCGGTTGAAGTAAAGCCTTACACGTGTTTTCGGCTTGTGTTTCTTTCTATTTCCAGTTTCATTCTTGGAATGGGGTTTCGAAATTGCTGAATTCGAGCAAACATGTCAAGTGCTTGGCTCTAGTACAAGGCAGATTGTACTGTGGATGTCAAGATAGTAGTATTCAAGTATGAAGTGATCTACATTACTTGTGTTCTTGATTTTCTTCCCCCAAAAAAAAAAAAGAAAGAAAAACAGTTTCTTTCGCCGTATCAATAATCAAACTTCTCATAAACTTTCAGGAGATTGATTTGGCAACAGAAACACTGTGTACAATTCAAGGCGGTTCTCGAAAATTGCTCGGGAAATCGAGCCCTGTTCATGCCTTACAAGTTCGTGGTGGACTCCTATATGCAGCCACTTCTTGCTTGGATGGAGCAGCTATCAAGGTACCTAAATACTACAAGTTGATCTAAAAATTTTTGTTTTGTTAAAAAATGTGAACTAATTTATGGACAAGTTTTCTTTTGCAAGATATTGAGCACTTCGGATTACAGCATGGTTGGATCCTTACCTATCACATCGGAGGTCCGAGCAATGGCGGTAAGCTCGGAATTAATTTACTTGGGATGCAAGAAAGGAACAGTGGAGATTTGGGGTAGAGAGAAGCAGAATAGAATAGACACCCTACAAACGGGCACAAATTGTAAAGTTCTTTGCCTGGCTCTTGATGCTAATGAAGAAGTTTTGGTTGTTGGAACTTCTGACGGCCAAGTTCAGGTAACTCATTTTTTTTTTTTAATCTACGTCCTTTAAGTTTTAGTATCATTCTCACCTTATCCTTTAAACTTTAAAAACTCACGTTTTGCCATCTGGATTTTGAATTAGTCGCACTTGATCCCTCTATAAGAATTTTCGTTAAAAACACATAGAAAAAGAAAGCAAATAAAGGGTGGCCATGTGGCCTTTTATTAGAAATTCTAACAGAAGGGGCCCAGTGAGATTAATTCCACATTTTTTCTATATATTTTTAATTAATATTCTAACAAAAGGAGTTAAGTGAGACTAATTCAAAATATAGCGGGTGATATGAAATTTTTTATAGTTTAGTTTGGAGCCAAAAGTGAGGTTTTTTATTTTTTATTTTCCCAATAATTTTTGGCAACAACAAAAATGTATATTTGATCTTTGTGGCTACGTTTATCTTTTCTTTACAAGTTAACACTCTGAATCTCTTTTTCCTCCCTTGAATTGCAGGCATGGGGACTGAGCTAGAAAGGGGGAAATTGCAAATTTTTGTACAACTTTTGTGTTTTTTTATTTTTATATTTTTTCAAAAAGAACAATTGAGGCTAGATTAAATCAACTCTTATTCTTTAATCTTTAGATTATTTCTTTGTTTGAGAACATTTATTGAAATGTAAATAGCTAAAAACAAGTGTTTATACTCGATATATAGGTCATTCAGTATATATATCATAATTACCTTACTTCTTAGTTCTAATTATGTTTTAGTTCGGACCATTAGTCTTGCTTCGTTCTCAAGCCTGGAAGATTTAGTTTCTAGAGTTTGCATAGGATCCCTTGATTATAGTTTTTTTTTTTTTTTTTGTTTAAAATTGGCTTTTTCGTTGGATAGAATGATAGATTGATTTTATGTTCTAATATTTCGAGTTTCCTCCTTGTTTTATTTATTTATCGAGTTTAGTCGTCGAGGTTTTTAAGTCATGCACATTAACCTATTGGGTACTGGCTTTTGTTAAGCACCTATGAGCAAATGTTCCTTTGCTTTCAGACTCTTGAACCATGATTCAAAGAATTGATTGTTATACAATACGTGATTGGAAGAGAATTCAATAAGAATCTCATTTTTTGGCAGTACGAAGGGGAAATTGGCCCAAAAATTGGATAGGGGTCAAGACGTAGTCGGGTGTCGACTGTTGACTCAAGTGCCCCCGACACACGTGAAATGATTGCCTATTACACGGCTCACTAACTTTGTCTTGGGTGGGGTACCTATTGTTCATTCGACAGCAGTCTGGTGCACCTCTACTCACTTGGCTCAAAGTTTGAAAGTTATCAAATGGGAAAAACCTTTGGATTTAATAATTAAGAAAAATGTGCTACTTGTAATTGTTGGTATAATCTAGCAGTAATTTTATATTTGACTATCATATCAAAAAAGTTGGAGTTTGAATCTTTCACCACCTCATGTTAAAAAAAAAAAAAAAAAAAAAAACGTAATATTTTCTAGTTGGAGAACATGTCGTTGTAACTTGTAAGACCTAGAAGTTTGTGAGAAATTTATTCTTTCGTTTTAGAACACAATGCATATCTCATACAAACTCCTTATAATCTTCTAGAAATGATAAGATTTTGGACTAATAGCAAACTACCCTTAAACTTCAAGAAGAAAACGACAGCATTTCAACAACCATAAATTATAAATGACCATTAAAAAAATTGCCGTTTCCTATTATTAATAACATTACTAAACAGTGTTCTTGAAAACAACGCCATATCTAGAAACGGCAAGAACTACTATTTTTGTAGAGGACAACACATCTACGACATTCACTCAAAAAACAACAATGTCCTTTTAAACGACAACGACCTTGAGAAACAACAATATTTAGGAAAGCGATAGCGTCTTTATATTAATATATTTCTGATAATTTTAAGCAAAATTAACCTCCAATCAATAGCAGAACCAGTCTAATATTTCAATATAGATGCGCATTAAAAGTAAAGTTTTTAAGAAAATATATACAAGAATAACCAATTTTTTAGGAACGACAAAATGAGAAAAATGTAAAATTTTTAGAAATTGAATTAAGGCAAATAAAAATTCATTGAGGGCGTGAACTCCCACTCAGTCATGAATGGCTCTGTCTCTGTTTCTAACTGATGAACTTATTACTTTAAAAAAAAGTAAAATTATTATTCCAACTTCAACTCTAAGAGGTGGTGAAGCTATCTTTGTCTCTCTCATACATATATATGCATGTACTTCTTATTGGTTTTGACATGAATTTAAATATATTACTTAATATATATCATGAATGGAAGAGTTTTAAAAAAAAATGATTTAACGTATAGACTACATCTTTCATTATTTCTTCTGTTATAGTTAACTATTTCGAGTGAAGACCATGATTCAAATGATTCGTAGCTTTTCCTTAACCCCTTTTCAAACTTGAAAGTGACATATTTAATCAGTTGTTTACGAAATGAGGAGTCATGGACAAGTAAACAAAAAATGAAAGTTTAAAAGGTGGCTTTTGGATGTATTCTATAGATACAAAGTGATATCAATTTTTACAAGGATGGCATACAATACTGTAGAAAAAGTTACATTCGGCATATATTAAACGTAATATATATATATATATATACACATATATGTGTGTCTGTTGAAAGGAGCATAAAATGAACTTTGGCTGCCTAGAAAGGATATAATTTTACTTGCATGCACCAATGAATTGGCATAATTCATCAAGCACTATGCTTTTGACACAGCCATCCATCCACAAGGAAAAAATAAAAATAAATAAAGTAAAATGAAGGAAGAATATTGTTTACCTCTGAACGTGAAAAGATAATTCTAAAAATTAACATATCAAACACGCTTAATATTTTACGTAATAGAATCTATGACTCTCACTTCTTAAAAAGTAATGAAAATACTCATAGTTTCGAACCTAGAGTTCTTACCCAACTTTTAGGTATTTGCATTACTTGTTTAAGGTACGTAGTAATCTCTAAGCAATATTTACTTTCTTTATATCTTTTCTCCAAAATATTACTTCTCGTATTTATCATATATATGTATCCTTTTGTTTTTTTTGCCCCCTCCTCTTGTAGCCTGTGGGTGAATCTGCTAGTCATATTTTGTTCGGAAGAGAAACCCACATCAGCAAGCAAGGTCTAAAACACATTTCTTTTTTGTTTCTGTTTTTTCATGATGACCATTTTTTTTTTCTTTCTTTTTTCCTGAGCAAGAAAAAGTAAGTTGGGAAGTTTAATTTGTTAATCTACTTGCTTCTGCTAATTCTGGCTTTTTTCTAGATTTTGTTCAGCTAGAGAATTGTCATGTAAAACAACATAGTAAAGAGCAAGTGTACACATTACGAATACTTTCTTGAGGAATTCATCACTATACAAGTATCTAAATTCTAGAGATTTTACCATTTTTCGTTCTTTTTTTTTTTTTTTTTTTTTTGTACCCTTAACAAGTTACATTTTCATCTCATGAACAAAGATATTAAGCATTATGCTCACCCATACTCAGGTTCCTGAACAAGGCCTGCATGATCAGAAATCCCGAGAAGGACTTAACCCCGGAAGGACTCGCATCAAATCCATGGAATCTATGCACAGTAAAGAAGTAGAGGAGCTAAAAGCGCTCCTCAAAGTCCTCCCCATTTGGTCCACAAGCATCTTCATCGCCTCCAACCTAAGCCAACACTCCCTCTCTCTAATCCAAGCAAACACCACAAACAGTCACCTCACCTTCCGCTTCCAAATCCCCGCGGGCTCCTTCGTCGTCTTTGCGATCCTCACTCTCATCCTCTTGGTGGTCCTTTACGACAGGGCCATCGTCCCGATCCTCTCGCGCCACACAAAGCTCCCCCGCGGGCTCACCTACAAGCGAAGGATGG
The DNA here is from genome assembly GCA_025413485.1 of Ficus microcarpa. NCBI lineage: Eukaryota > Viridiplantae > Streptophyta > Magnoliopsida > Rosales > Moraceae > Ficus > Ficus microcarpa. The sequence goes on from CM046383.1 coordinate 744,740, forward strand.
GAATTGGCCTGGCAATCTCTTGCATCGCCATTTCGGTGGCGGCAATGGTGGAGACCAAGAGAAGAAACCGAGGAAACCGTGGAGAAGCCATGTCCGCCGGGTGGGTGGCTTGTGCCTCAGCACTGCCGCACCGGATTGGCCGAGGCTTTCAACGCAATCGGGCAGATTGAGTTTTACCGTTCACAGCTTCCAAAGAACATGGCTAGTGTTGCTATGGCTTTGTTTACTCTTGGGATGGGAATGGGGAACTTGGTTGGGGCTGTGAGAGTGAGGCTTGTGAATAGGGTTAGTGGGCAAAATGAGGGAGTGAAGTGGCTTACAAATAATCCCAACGACGGTCACTATGACTACTACTATTGGCTTCTGTCGTTTTTGGGTGTGGTTAACTTTTTGTACTATGTTTTGTGTAGTTGGTTTTATGGGTCTTGTGAGGAGAAAAGGATATGGAATAATTATGAGCGAGAAGGTTTGGAGGAGTTAGGAGATCATCATTTGGGAAAATCTGAGGAAGCAAATAAAGAAGAAGAAGGAAAAGATTTGGGCAAGTCTAAGGAATATGAGTCCTCATCTATTGTCTTTGCTGCCTAAAAATTTTTTTGCATGTGTTTGTTCCATTTGCTAGTTGGTGAGCTTAATTTAAGATATAGTGTGCACCTGAAATAGGTATATATTTCAACCATTTCTATACTTAAAAACTATATTTATATATATAATCTCTCTCAGAGTCCGGGATTAACAATCTACAATCAATATATAAGAGTTCTCATAACTTTTTCTATTTTTTCAGGATGATTATTTAATATATTGAATCTTGTCTCTGCAAGAATTTTCTTTTGTTAGACTTTTTGTTCATAGGAAAAGCTTATGATTTAGTTGTTAGATCAATTTTCTAACGGTCCGAGTGAATCTATAAATGTTCATATTAATTAAAAATTTACAGTGTGTATAATTGCTGATAATTATAATCAAATTATTAAAATGTTTATCTAATGACTAAAACAATAATGTTTACTAATAGAATAATAGTATAGTGACTATCATAAATTTTTTGTCTTCTTTCATAGACTCAAATGGTGTGTAAGATTGACATTTAACACCGCTAGTAGTTAGGCAAAAGTTGATCTGACTTCTTGTCGGATAAAAAAGATCTCATATATATATATATATATAGATATATATGTTGGTGTGTGTGAATGTAATAACTTGGCAGGAGTATTAGTAGCTTAATACACGTTTGTTTATGATCATGATAGTAATTCACATCAAATCTCTTGTTTCATGAGGGAGACAAGGAAATTATGTAGATAGGGACTAATCCACTACATCTATTCTATATATATATATATATATATATATATATGGTCTATTCGGTGATAACCTCTATGTGACTTGCAATATGGATTGACATATATACCGACTCCATGATTCTATCAACATAAAAGAACAATCAAATAAGCCGATCTTTAAAAAAAATAAAAAAATAAAAATAAAAGACAGATATAAATAGATATATGTATATCCTATCTTGTCCAACTCTTGGAGCAATTCGAATGAGATGGTTTAATATGTCTTTATTAATGGAGTACATAGAAAAAGAAGTTTCCTCTCTCTCTCTCTCTCTCTCCCCCCCTCCCCCCCCTCCCCCCTCAAAAAAAAAAAAAAAAAAAAAAACAAACTACGATCGAGCTTTGTATCTCTCACTCTCTCTTTCCCTATATAATGGGCTTCGTTATCTGAGAAACTGTAGCATTCGCAGCTCTAAATTCCTTCCAGGGAAAAGGCATGGAGACCTTTTTGGATCCACTGAAACCACACAACATGTCACTAACAAGAAGGGTGGCCTCGAAACCACGCTATATATATATATATATATATGTATGTATGTATGTATATCTGAATGAATAACATCCAATTATGTTCATTTCATGTTTGTCTTATAAACTAAACTAGCTTTTGCGTTAGCTTACATACTACTCATGTTTTACATTAGTGAAATCATGTGACAAATTTATAAGACACACACCCACACAAATATATATTTCCATGTATTCCAATGTTAATTGTGTTTCATATATGTTTTAGTAAATTTTACTATGTTCGTCAAGTTAGATGATTAAGCGGAGGATAGTACAAATAATACGCTCCACCTCTTATTATATGGGACTCATCATTTGTAAGAGACTCAGGGTTCAATCCGGTCATATTAAACAAGGATATTCATGGAATTTCGATCGTTTTGTCCAGCAAAGGAGACATTCGAAAAAGTTGCAAGTATTGGGCTTCTCGCCAGTATGATTATATACCTAATAACAGAGTATCACTTGGATGTAGCCACCGGGATCAGTATTTTGCAAATGTTGGGAGCCATAGCCAACTTTACGCCCATGATAGTTGCATCTCTTTCGGACTCTTACTTGGGTCGGTTTCGAGTAATTGCCCTTGGGACGATAACTACACTTCAATTGTAAGCAATAAATATATATATATATATATATATATATGTATGTTTATTGAGTTTCCCCTTGTACAATTGGTCAACGTTTTCTCTCTCTCTCTCTCTTGAAACTTGAAGTTTTAACGATATTATCCAACAACTACAATTCTAATAAATATTCACATCATGATCTTATTACATTATGTCAAAATTTTATATATACACTTGTGATAATCTAATTATCCGTGATTTGACATTAACAAAAACGTTATTTGAAAAGTATGCCTTGTTATACCCATTAAAAAATTAAAAAACGATTTCATCACAAATGGATCAAAGTGGAAATATCCGAAACATCCTATAGGTTTAGTATAAATACTACTTTTAAGCTTCTTATTACACAAATGTTCAAAACACCTTTGTGTTAAAATCAGTCACAAAATATCCTCTAAAGGAATAATAAATTTTTGGAAAATAGCAAGTTTATCATTCCCAATCCATATTTGGTACAGTTTAAAAATATATTAAACTAAACTATCAGATAAAATCAATCTTAAAACTTAAAAAAAAAATCTCAAACTAATTGAAATATTTGTTTGAACGATAATCTTGACATTTTCATAAATTTAATTGGTTTAGGGATATTATCAGGTGTTTTGGACATTTACAAAACAAAAGGTGCCAAACTGGTACTTAAGCTAAATATAAATTAGGATGTTTTGTGTATTTTATTATTCATATTACCTTTTTCCCCCCTTATCGAATAAGTAGATCCTTAAAATGTTTTTAGAAATCTGAGAATTTGTTTTGATAATTTTGTTTTCCAAGGGAATTTTCATGTTATGGCTAACAGCACTAATCCCGCAAGCAAGGCCACCATGTGAATTTGAAAACGGCCTAGAAAGTTGTTCTTCTCCAAGTTCAGCTCAACTAGGACTTCTTATTTCGTCATTTGTTGTGATGGGCATCGGAACCGAGGGATCGGACCATGTTCCATGGCTCCGAGAGCTGATCAATTCAACAACTCTAAGGACCCGAACAACGACATGATCTTATCGTGGTTCTTCAACTGGTATTACGCTTCAGTTGGAGTCTCCGTGGTGATTTCAGTCATGATCATAGTTTACATTCAGGATGAATTCGGTTGGATCGCAGGGTTCGGGACTCCTATGGGGCTGACGTTGATTTCAACTGTCATGTTTTTCTTGGGATCTTCATTGTTTGTTAAGGTGAGCGTGAAGAAGAACATGTTTGTTAGGTTTGGTCGTGTGGTTTTTGCTTCTTGGAAGAAAAGGCACTTGTCTTTGCCCCTAGAGGATTTTGATGGATGGTATTACCTCAAAGGTACATACGTAGATATGGATTGAAATTCCTTGTCCAATTTTTGGTGGTTCAAATAGTATCGTGTCACTCCTGTGATTGCATAAAGGTTTGTTATAAAAAAGTACTTCAAAATTGTTAAATGTAATAGCATATATGTATTATGATTTTTTTTAGGCATATTTTATGATTTGTTAGACATCAATTAAGATATTAAAATTAATTATCAAATACATATAACCATAATGTTGTTAGAACGTAATGTCTTATTATTATTTCTTTTCATTTTTTATATATACTAATTGTATGACGCGCATTTCGCGCGTGCAGAATAGACAAACAAAATAAAAACGAAACAAAGAGAAAAAATCCACATAGCAATGATGTTGGAAGGAGGCTATTGACTCTTTTTAAAGTGTGTGTGTGTGTGTTTGTGTAACATGGATATTTAACGATTTAGATTTTAGTTATGATAATCATTGTCTGATAGTAAATGTATAGGGTTCTGATATTATGCATAACGTTTGCCCATATTTCAGGTTCCTAAACAAGGCCTGCATGATCAAAAACCCCGAAAAGGAGTTGACCCCAGAAGGACTCGCATCAAAATCATGGAGTCTATGCACAGTCAAGCAAGTAGAAGAGCTAAAATCCCTCCTCAAAGTCCTCCCAATTTGGTCCACAGGCATCTTCATCGCCGCCACCACAAGCCAACACTCCTTTTTTCTAATCCAAGCCAGCACCACAAACCGTCACCTCACCCCCAACTTCCAAATCCCCGCGGGCTCCTTCGTCATCTTCTCGACCCTCATTCTCCTCATTTGGATTGCCATCTACGACAGGGTCATCATCCCGATCCTCTCGCGCCACACAAAGCGCCCCCGAGGGCTCACCTCGAAGCAGAGGATGGGGATAGGCCTGGTAATCTCCTGTATTACCACTTCCGTGGCGGCAAGAGTGGAGACCAAGAGAAGAAACCAAGGAAACCGTGGCGAAACCATGTCTGCCGGGTGGCTTGTGCCTCAGTACTGCCTCACCGGATTGGCCGAGGCTTTCAACGCAATCGGGCAGATTGAGTTTTACTATTCACAGCTTACAAAGAACATGGGTAGTTTTGCCATGGCTTTGTTTACCCTTGGGATGAGCCTAGGGGACTTGGTTGGGGCTTTTATTGTACAGGTTGTGAATGGGGTTGGTGTTAAATATGGGAGAGCGGGGTGGCTTTCAAAAGATCCAAACCCTAAAATATTTGCATGTATTTGTTCCATTTGCTAATTTGATGGGCTGTTTCATGACTTTAATTAAGATACAGGGATGTACCTTAAGTAGGTATATATTACAACCGTTACTATATCTATATATGAAATTTTTAATCGATATATTAATCAGACAAAAAATAAAATATCGATAAAATCATCACAAATACAATATCGATATATTAACCAAATAAAAATAAGAAGATAAAGTATCGAATCTTTGATGACCAATAAATGGGTGGTAGCTAGTGGGGTTTTTTTTTTTTTTTTTTTTCCTTTTTAAAAATATCTCCGGATTTAGAAGATTGTTAAATATAGGAAAAGTTGCTGAGCTCAAGTCGCATTTGCAAATTGATAATTTGTTTGATAATCTCATGTAATTTTACGTGTGGGGCCAGGATTAATGGCTTCAAACCGTTGCCTATATTTTAAAAATGTGCCACCCTTTGGAAATGGAATCCAGGAATGATCTCCACGGCAATAATTTTATTAAACTTTTGCTCCATTATTTTGAATGGTGTAGTGAATACCGATGTTCATTTTGCCATGTAGATGTCCCCTGCATAAATTTCTTTTGTTAAACTTTTTTCTTTTTTCAAGTATTATTAATGTCTTTGCTTGAAAAAGATGCGTGGATAAGATCTATATTTCTTTCTTATTAAAAAAAAAAAGATGTATGTATATATATATATATGTATGAGTATGTGTGTGTGTGTGCGTATAGCAATTCTTGATATATATATATATATATATATATATGTATAATGTACGCAAGTATGCACCATGGCCTTGCAAATTACAATTCATTTAAAGTTAAGCGTTTTACACACACACACACATATATATATATCTTGGTGGCCATGACCTAACGAAGACGAAAACTTTCAATAATGAAGTTCAAATGGTACGAATAATGTAATTTAATTGTCACATAGCCTTTGTTTAATTGGTATACATATAGGTACAAATAGGAAGGAAAAAGAAAAAGGTGCATAATTGAAGTGAATGCGAGAGGATCTTTTTTTAATTGTATTTGGTATGAATTATCTTCTGTAATCTCTCTTTATTAAAAGACATGGAGATTATTGAGGTTCTTTAAGCCCATGATTTATATTAGTCAAACAGTGACGTAGGGTGGTTTAGGGCTTGGATTTGAGAGGGCATGGTACGACCACATTTTAGTAATAAAAAATTTTGATATACATATATATATATATATATTTTTTTTTTCAAGAATTTAAAATCTCTCACACAATCTACCCCCTCCATTTTTCTCTCTTACCAAACAGTCATATATTGATTCAAAATTTTCACTAATATACTCACCCTTTCTTTCAATTTTTCTCCCATGCATCAAAGCATTTAGTCCTTTTTTTTCCCCTACCTCTCTCTTTTTCTTCTGAAAGGAAATTTGATAAATTTATTAAGCAACAATGTCCTCAAGAATGAGAGAAATAATGCAATCAGGCAGGGACGTAGGTTCAAAGACCTAGGGGTCCTTAACTTTCTCTTTTAATCTATCTTTATATATATGTGTGTGTATTTGGCTCAAATTTACAAATACCTCCTAAAAAGTTTTAAAAAAATATTTATTTATTTTTCTGAAAATAAAAACTTGTAGTTATTAGCCCCATTAAAGTTTCCGGCTATCCATTTTTCCTTTTATTTCTATTTAGATTTTTTTTGTAATGTATATTTATCTATGTAAATAGATAATATAATATACAGATTTAGATAATTTAATTACATATAATATAATTTATAATAGAATAATAAAATATAATATAATATTAGAAGTTAATATAACTTATAGTTTTAATTATAATCTTTTGACTAATAATTAATTTTTTTTGTATAAATTTTATAAATGATTAATTATTTCTGTTTTAAAGTATATCCGGTCCTCTTTGAGCGAATAAAATTTCTCTCTCTGTTTACTTTTAAAAAAATTTATATTAGATATTTGCATTTTCTTCTTTTATTGATTGTCTCACGTTTGACATTTATTTTCGTCAAAACCCACGTAAAAGGGGGAAGTATTAGAATAGTTTTATACTATTAACAAAAATACAAACTCCATACATTATATATATACACATATATTTGTATAATGAAGATCAAGAATATACATGTATCATAGTTTTGAAAATTGGTTTGACTTGGTGCCACTAACTTGGGACGAATTTGTTTGTATCTTCGTTGCGTACCTTGAAACCATCCACAATTCTCTCGTCCATTTGTGATGAAAGGGAAAATTATAGAAAGATACAAAGCAAGTGTATATGCTATATGGAATAGCATATCCTTTTCTTTTTTTTGTTAATCCACCCAAGGGAAGTTGTAGCTAAATCTGAGTTATTATTTATTTAATCATTCATATAAGAAATCGGGAAAATCTTTCAACCAAAACAAATCCTTCTCATTGAAAGAAACTAAACTTTGCTAGTGCCGTATTGCGTGGACTGCTTTTATTCCATTTATAGAGGCAAAGCAACAAGAACCACCACCAACAGATAATAACAAATTCTGAAAGTCAGAAATAATAGCACCTTCTAAAAAAAATTATATGTGTGTGCATATATATGTCGTCCTATATTTGCTATTTGGCTGATGATAAACCCAATGCAACTTTATAAGACATACAATTTAATTCATCTCATGGAATGCCCACTTTTTTTTTTAAGTGAAAAAGGGGTCCCGTCTCACTGATCATCCGGTGAGCCCACTAGCATATCGGTGGGATGAGAAGGAATTTATTATAGATCTTCACAGTTAGTAGACCTTAAGTTTCAAGAGCAGCACATGATCTTTTTGCTAAAGGCTAGACTTTACGTACGTCACGACTCAAATTTAAGATCTGATAAAAACAATGATTCTAAGTAGGTTTTCCTTGCCAACGAGCCACCACCACCGATGGTATGGATGCCCACTTATACTAACGACAATAATAAAAACTAAAGCTTAAAGGAACCAAAAAGGAGCGTGTCTCTATCACGTCGTGAAAATAATCCAAAATAAACATATAACGTGGCCAAATTTAAAAATTATAGGGAATAGCGTTGCTAGTCTTTGTAATTTGCGTATATAAACAAATATAACTTTCATGGACAATTATTATGTGTGTTAATAATTCTCTCTTCTTCTTTAGCTGATCTGCTCTCTGAGAAAACATTTTCCCAGAGTAGAGGGAAAAATATGGGGATCTCTATTGCAGAAACAGAGGAAACTACTCATCAACAAGAAGTTACCAAGAAGAAGGGTGGCCTTAGAACCCTACCATTTATCATAGGTTAATTTGTCCCCATATATATATATATATATATATATATTCTTAGTTACATGCAAAACTATGTAAACTTCTAATTGTCTCTCTCTCTCTTTTTTTTTTTTTTTAGTTTTAGTTTTAGTATCGTTAAGTGGTTTTGGTGATTTTTTTTGCAGCAAACGAGACATTTGAAAAGGTTGCAAGTTTTGGGCTAGTGGCTAACATGATGGTGTACTTACTCGACCAATATCATTTCAAGGTCACCACCGGAATTAGTATTTTGTTCTTGTGGACTGCCCTATCAAATTTTACACCCATCGTAGGCGCTTTTCTTTCCGATTCGTTCTTCGGACGGTTTCGTGTCATCTCAATTGGGACACTCATTTCTCTAATGGTTAGAAAATCAATCCCCTCTAAACTACTTCTCAAATTTTTGTTGCTTGTATACATATAATTATGTATACCACGAGCAAGAAATTTAAGAAAATTTCATAATAAAAATCTGACAGTTTAAAACGCGAGTTATTATTAAAAATATATATATATATATACACATTGTTTTTCACCCATTGTAACAAGTCCCCGAACTTTTGCATAGAAAAAATTCATTACCTTAAACGAAAAAGAAATAAGGATTAAAATAATAAAGTATCTGACTCAAATTTACAAATAACCATCCTTCTAAAAAGTTAAATACTTTATTTTATTCTTCTAAAAATTAAAAATTTATAGTTATTAACCCTTTATTATCAAAATTTCAAATTTTCACTGATCTCTTAGGGAATGATCGTATTGCTGTTAACGGCAATACTTCCATATGCAAGGCCTCCTATCTGTCCCCAAACCGCAATACCAAATTGTGCTACTCCAAATCTAAACCAACGACTCCTACTTTATTTTTCATTCTTCTTGATGAGTCTCGGAGCCGGAGGGATCAGACCATGTTCGATGGCATTCGGAGCGGATCAAATCAACAGGCCCGAAAACCCGAATAACGAGAGGGTGTTACGGATCTTCTTCAACTGGTACTATGCCTCGGTTGGAATTTCCTTGATGGTTGCAGTGACAGTGATAGTATACATTCAGGACAAAGCTGGCTGGGTTCCGGGCTTTGGAGTTCCAGTAGGGCTCATGTTATTTTCGACCGTTATGTTCTTCTTGGGATCTTCCTTGTATGTTAAGGTAAAGGGAAACAAGAACTTGTTTTCTGGGATTGCTCATGTGGTTGCAGCATCTTGGAAGAACAGGCACTTGTCCATGCCACCAAACAACTATGATGGCTGGTACTCTCACAAAGGTTCCAAACTTGTGGCCCCAACTGATAAACTAAGGTAATATATATATATATACACACACACACACATATATATGTTGTTACTAAAATACCTTAGAATTTTGCTTTTAAATAAAAAAGCTTAATTAGCATGTATTTAGAGAGTGTTTGGACCAACGACTCTAATCTAAAAATTCAATTTTTTTTTTCTTTTTCAAAAAATTCAACAAAAATTTAACTAATTTTTAAAAAGTGAAACGATTCTAAAAAAATTCAATTCTAAAATATTCACCAAACGCATACTAAATTATTAATTATTTAGAATCAATATTGATTTTCACGATCTCATATGTTTTCTTTCTTTTTGTCCATTATATCACATGCCGCTTTGATTTTCTTGTTGGTGCAAAAAGTCATCATCAAGTAATATATGATGTTGACATGTTGTTTCTATACCATCAAATTTTTACTTTATTTTCACTTTATTTTCACTTAGTTATCAGCTTGTCATTTGAGTGGGAGATGATGCGACACCCAACAAATATATATGTGAATAAAAATATAGACAATTTAAATCTTTTAAATTTTAAATATAGACTCGTTTGGATCACATGTTTAAATTTATAATTCAAATTTTTATAAGAAAAAATATGGTAAAGAGAAAATTTCAAAAAATGAGTTTAAAATAAGGTGCCAAACAGAAACATAGAGTCCTACACGAATTATGCAATACTTTTTCAAGTATTGATCTAGACCGCCAAAATTTTTTATTATCAGGTCTCATCTCAAAAACATAACCTAAAGTTCAGCTGCCTAAAACAATGATTTATCCATCACTATACATTACATTATAAATTATTTACACGGTACGATCAAAAAACCGACCCTAAATGGGTGTGTGCATGTTCATGCAAAAAATTCAGGTTTCTAAACAAGGCATGCATAATCAAAACCCCTTCAAAGGACATAACCCTAGAAGGGCTGGCAACAGATCCATGGAGTCTATGCACTGTCAGGCAAGTAGAAGAGCTGAAAGCACTGATCAAAGTCCTCCCCATCTGGTCCGCCGGCATCATCATCGCGGCGACGATCAACCAACACTCGATCTCGCTAACGCAGGCCCGCGCCATGAACAAGCACCTGACCCCCCACTTCGAAATCCAGCCAGGCTCATTCGCAGTCTTCTCACTCCTCGCCCTAACCCTCTGGGTGGCGATCTACGACCGAGCCATCGTCCCACTCATGTCAAGACACTTCACCAACCGGCCCAACGGCCTAAGCTTCAAAGAAAGAATGGGGATAGGACTAGTCATCTCGTGCTTGGCGACATCCGTCGCCGCAATCGTGGAGCGAAAGAGGCGAGAAAAGGCGGTGATGCACGGGGAGATCATGTCGGCGATGTGGCTGATTCCGCAGTACAGCCTGGTTGGCTTGGCCGAGGCTTTTAACGCAATTGGGCAGATAGAGTTTTACTATTCTCAGCTCCCGAAGAGCTTGGCTAGTATCGCTGTGGCTCTTCTCACTCTTGGAATGGGATTTGGGAGCTTGGTTGGAGCTCTTATTGTGAAGATTGTGGACGATTCTAGCACCAAAGGTGGGAGATTCAGTTGGCTAGATGATGACCTTAACAAGGGTCGTTATGACTACTATTATTGGCTTCTCACTCTAGTGGGATTCTTCAATTTTCTCTACTATTGTTTGTGTGGTTGGGGCTATGGATCTTGTGAGGAAAGAAGCATATGGGATGAGGAAGCAGATGGTGTGGAGAAAGGCAAGGAAACTATTGATGATCAAGATTTGCCCAAATCTAAGGAGTCCTCAACCGTCTTTGCCACTTAATTATTATCCACGGGCTTTTTTTTTTTTTTTTTTTTTCTTTTTTAATGAGTAACATCAGGAATATCACGTGACGGTGAGTAATTATTTTTCTATTGATGATACTTTAGATATCTATCAATAAAATAATGATTACTCGTATGTAATATATGTCGTCAGTATTACTCAAAAGTTAGGATTATATCAGGGTTAGTGTCTCTAGTATATATATTTATCTTTTATGTTTTTCTTTTTTGCTGTTGTTGGGTGTTATTCATATGTATGTTTGTGATGTGTCTATACTATATGCAAATTAGAATAGAACAAATTTAGAGTTCTTGAAACATCAAGACAAGGCTATGGGAGCAAGGCCGCTCAACATGATGAGGGCCTTAGTCAAAATTATGTATAGAATTAATAAACTAAGGGTCCGTTTGGTTGGTTAGTTTGAGTTGAAATATTTTAGTTGTAATAGTAATTTTTTTTAAATTTTCAGAAAAGACAAAAAAAATTTTGAGAAAAAGACAAAAACTTTTTAAGAAAAAAGACAAAAAAAAGTACAGTTTGAGTTGAAATGAGATGATGAAGCAAACAAAGCCTAAATTAATTAATTAATGAAGTACAATCTTTCATCTAAAAGTTGGTTTTCTTGTTCATATATCTCAACCTTTTTATTTAGATTATACATTTTCTATTTTAATTACTAAATATATGGTTAATGAATTGATAATACCAATATTTGATCAGGAGTGAAGAACTTAATTTGATCATATTAGATTAATAGTTAACCAATTATGTTAAATAATTTTGTTCACTCTTAAATATATATATATATATATATATATAAAGGTATGTTCTTTTATCCAACAAATTTATAAAAGGACTCTTGTAATTTTTTTTGTTTGTTATTATAATAATCAATTAATTCTAATATAATATTTTTTAGTTATACTAATTTTTTACACTAATAATTTGAAGTATTATCATGTTATAAGATTTTAAGTAGAAAGTTATATGTAAATCAATTAGCAATTACAAAATTTTAAATAGAATGTTATAACTATCAGATTTGATATATTTCAATCTTGAAATAATGCAGATTAATGTAGATATTTCAATATTTTAACACAATGTTAAAAGTATTGGAAATTACGGATTTTAGATGTTTCAATCTTAAAAGAAATAAACCCTTGATGTGGCACAAATTAACGCATATCACTAAAAAAATGAAAAATTCAGTCTTTCTAGTGAAGAGGAAATTATTGATGCTTTTATTGATAATTCAGGTTTTTTTTTTTGAAATTATTAATGATTTTTATTGGTAATCAGGAAATTATTAATGCTAAAAAGTAGTAGATTAATTTCAATTTATTTATTAAAAAAAGGGTATTTTCAAATTTAAAAAAAAAAAGGAATTAATTTGGAACGGACACGAAAACTTTTATCAAATCCAACTAATAGTAATCTTCAAAGCCCGTCGCTTGGGAAGCCACAAATATATAAAGTATGCCCGAATTTCATGCGTATTACGAGTTCCATTTCCACACCCAATTGCCAATTATCCTCAGCCGTCCGATCTTCATACCTTGCGATCTTTTACACGGTTGATAAGCAGCAATGGCTCCGATTGCCGTCGGCGACTCGCTACCGGATGGAACCGTCAACTACTTCGACGAGAACGGCGATCTCAAGTCCGTTTCCGTTCACTCTCTTGCCGCCGGCAAGAAGGTCGTCCTCTTCGGAGTTCCCGGTGCTTTCACCCCCACTTGCAGGTGAGTCTCTGAACTTATCGAACCGATCCACGTTGTCTGGACGTGTTTGGTTACCGAGAAAATGTGGGAAACGAAAAAAAAAAAAAAAAGACAGAGAGAGAAGATTTTCTCTGCTTTCAAAATCAGCTAAAAAAGTTGGGTAAAATGCTAAAAATTGATTGGATTTTCACATTTTTGTGTGATTTTTAGTCGTGAATTTCGGGAAAGATGTTGGATTTGGTGTTACGATCTTATTGATTGGGAAAGGTTTTTGGTTGGTTGAACAGCTTGAAGCACGTGCCGGGATTCATTGAGAGAGCAGAGGAATTCAAGTCAAAGGGTGTTGACGAACTTCTCTGCATTAGTGGTAATTTTTTAGTTTTTTAAATTTTTTTTTTAAGATTTCTTTTACATTGATTGTATCAAGATTATATCGAATTAAGAAAAATTGGATGTCGATTGAAAAAGTGATATATCAGTAGCCTTTTTTTTTTTTTTTTTTCCATTTTCGTACCCATTAAAGGATCGAGGTAATTTGTTGAATGAGTAGATTCAGAAAAAGAATTGGTCTTGGTAAAATAATTTCATATTACAATGAAATAGTTTTCATGTTTGACCTTTTAAAAGATTGTTTTTGATTGAAATTTATTTCGATTGAAAAGGAAAGTATCAGAAACACCATGTTGACGGGAAAACAAACTATACGAACGTCAATTTTTTATCGGACGGGTTTACCACATAAGTAATGAGTGTTGATACAATGTTAGTGCTGTGCTCAAGTTTGGATTCTAGAATGTTAGTGTTGATACAATGTGAATTTTATGCCAAGAATCTGTGCTTTCGTTAGGTATGCATCAATATCTTTGGGATGCCATTTTTTTTTAGAGGAAGTACCTGAATAGCGAGTCAATGTGCTTGTTTCCGAATGTTAAAGTGTTCACATATGATGGGTATTTCTAGATTTATACCACATTTCCTTTCTTGTGATGAGTTAGAAAAACCAACACTTACGCTAAGATGTTTCATCTGCAGTTCCTTCTGTTTTCTACGAGTCAAACACATCATGGTGTTTGGATTGTTTAATATGGAGTCGAGTGTCGATTGCCCTTCATTTGATGTAATTTTCAAGTCTCTAAATTGAAGTGGGAATTACTGTTCAAGAGAAGAAATGAGATGGAAATACTAATAGGTTAATTAGCCTGCCCAAATTTGATTTTTCATCCTCCTTAAGGTTTTTACATAAGGTCACTGAGCACATTAGACACTACGTTGTTTTTTTCCCATCCTCGACATTTCAAAAGTGAGATCCTTAGAGGTAAGCCCTTTTTCTCAGTTGTGAAAATTTTCCATCTCCGAGTTGAGATACCCGTGCCTAATATTAATTAGCCTGCCCGAGTTTTATTTTTCATCCTCCTTAAGGCTTTTACATAAGGTCGCTGAGCACATTAGACACTACGTTGTTTTTTTCCATCTTCAACATTTCAAAAGTGAGATCCTTGGGAGGTAAGCCCTTTTGCTCAGTTCGTGAAAATGTTCCATCTCTGAGTCGAGATGCCCATGCCTAATATATTATTTTTCTTCTCTTTTCTTTTCTTATGTTCTTCCTTTCTATCCTTCATTCCTTAAGTGCCATACGTTCGATATTGTAGACTGTGACTCATTTTCTCCTTCTCCTTGAGTAAAAGTTACGGAATAAACTTATATTGATTTTTCGATTAAAAGCACTATGTGATTCAGTTTTTTCCTCTTTCTCTATCCCTATCCCTTGGATACAGACGACATATTTTCTTTTTGGAACGGACATATCAACTTACTTTCCAATTCTCATGTTTCTCTGCAGTCAATGACCCCTTTGTGATGAAGGCATGGGCTCAAAGCTACCCTGACAACAAGCATGTTAAGTTCCTGGCTGATGGTGCAGCAAAATACACCCATGCCCTTGGCCTCGAGCTTGACCTTTCCGAGAAAGGTCTCGGAACCCGTTCAAGGAGGTTCTCTCTCTTGGTCGATGACCTCAAGGTGAAGGCTGCCAACGTTGAATCTGGTGGAGAGTTTACAGTCTCCAGCGCCGAGGACATCCTCAAGGTTCTTTGAGCTGTGTTGTCCGCTCATCCAATGCTTCCTTTTTCACCTGGTTTCGCAGTGTTGTTGCGAGCGTCTTGTGATTACTCTGTTTTAGTCTGCTAAACGAACTCTACTTTGGAATTAAGGAGTTGCCTTAGTTTGTCGAAATAAAGGAGCTGTTTGTTATCATATTTGGTGATCGTTTTGTGCAGCAGTTTAGTATAATTAGAGTAAAAATACAACTGTTTGCTCAGAGTCTTTTATTTTGTCATATTTTTGTTAATATTTTCGTTGAGTGTGAGCAAATTAATGTTGCCACTACCAAAAATTAATATTTCCACTCGTATGAAAAATATGAATGGAGCATTGCCTATATGCTTGCTAAATTTTGTCGTCAACATTCAGCCTGTAATCTTTAAAGGGGTTTGTATATTGGAAAAAAAAATGATAACTGGGAAATTTTGAAAATCTAAAAATTAATATACGAGGCGAATTAATTACTTCATGTGGAGATGGTTCATGGGCACGATTTGGATAGTCTGCAATGCAAATATGTTGTAAGTTAATTAGATGAGATCCTATTAATTATCGCTTGATTAACCCACCAAATAGATGAATTCCTTATGGTGATATATATAATCTAACGATGATTAAACATTTGATTCCATCATAATTTCCAATTCAAATAGTAGATAAATATGTTGATTGACAAGTTCACGATTATTGTATGCAAAGTCATATGATGAGACCTATTGCAATAATTTTTTTTTTATTCCCATGTTGCAGCATGATTATATAATATACAGTTCTAAGCCAAATTTAGATATATTTTAGAGTAAATTGTTAGGAACAAAGTCAGATGATGAGACGTATTGCAATAATTTTTTTTTTATCCCCAATGTTTCAGCATGATTGTATAATATACAGTTCTAAGCCAAATTTACATATATTTTAGAATAAATTATTAGGTTGGTTCCTGAACTCTTAATTTTGTACAACTTTGATCCCTGAATTTGTTTCCATATTGGAATGTTCCTAAACTTTTAAAATGTTACTACAACAGTCCTTTATGTTAATTTTTGGACGAAATTCATTATTAAACATCACGTTTTGATTAAATTACCAATAGATTTCATTTAAAAATTAACAAAAATGTCTATTGTACAACATTTTAAAAGTTTAGTGACATTATCTTCTTTTTTTTTTGTAGTTGAAATAATCCTAAACTATTAAAAATATTGCTTCAATAGTCTTTTCCGTTAATTTTTTAACAAAACCCTAAGTTAGCACTATTTTTTAACTAAATTACTAACAGATTTCATTTAAAAAAAATAACAAAAAAACTATTGTATCAACATTTTAAAAATTTAGGAATATTCCAACAATGAAAAAAATTCAGATACTAAAGTTGTACTATATTAAAAGTTTAATGACTAAATAAACATTTATCCTATGGTAAAATATTATATTTATTCCTCTGTTTGTACTTATTAGAGCCTTATTTTGTCACTTGTGGACTTATTAGAGCCTTATTTTGTCACTTGTGGACAACTAAGCAAGCATCCCAAAAATGTATCAAATGGAAGATTGGACGCAAATTTAGCCTAAATTGCCCAAGTTTATGGGCGTCCAAAAATTGTCTACCTATTGGTTATACTATTTGGTTTGTGACTTGTTTTCATCCCTTTTTCATAATGTATTTGTTTGCTAGTTTTTGTTTTTGTTTTATTTTTAATTCCTTGAGGGAGAAAAATGTCTAACAATTAGACAAAATGTGAATTTTAAACATTTTATTTTACTTTATTTTATTTATTCATTTATTTTATCTTGGAAAGCAAAATTTGTGTTAAACCAACCAATTGCTTTCACTTTCCAGCTAGATTAATTTCTCTTTCATTTTGCTTGGTTGATATTAGATATAATAACCCCATTTTTTTTTTTTTTTTTTGCCATGAACAGCAAAAGGCACAACTTTTGCCTAGAAAAAGCCAGGGAACGTGAACTTGTTGCAAAGCTCAAGTACTTTTGAATACTCTCCATAAAAAATATAAAAAAAATGAAGGAGGTTACTTTGGAATACTCCAAATAATGATTGAATGTGAACAGAATTTCTCCATTACTAGAACTTGGTAAACAAAAATTACAATATTTTGGATGTGATTATTGAATTAGTAAAATGAGATATTTAACCTATATACCTAATAATAAAGTTAAGTCAGGTATGAAATTATTTCTAATCTAGATTTACAATCACATCACTTTTTATAGTCTAGTCAATGTATAATCTAAAATGGAACGTTATTAATCTGAGTATATTTTGTTGAGACGTCAATAACACATTAAAACTCAGAGATAACTTTACATTATTATATAAAATAAGACTTGAAACAGTATTATTGACAATCCATTTTTTTTAATCTAAGAAAATACTGTGCCATAATTAATATTATTTTACGAAAAAAGACCCATAGATTCTGCCGGGTCATCGGATAAGTTTAAATAATATCAAAATTGTGTCACGGGAGCTTGAAAGAAAAATTATTAAAATGAAAAAGCTTATTTGTGATGTGAAATAATTAGTGCAAAATTAAGAAAGGAGAAGAAGAAAATAATCAACAACAATTGTGTGACAATTTGGGAACAAGACATAGTCGGCAAAGCGAGACACATGGACCCATGCATTTTTTACAATAAGCAATTTCCAAATGTATATATTCCAACGGTCTTCTTTAGCCTGTTCAAAATTTAAAAATCATTAATGGAACTAAAAACAAAAAGGAAAAAAAATGGAAAATATTATTAAAGTCCGTCATATTCCAAGTTTTTTTACGTGACAAACAAAATGATGATAAAGAAGTAATATCTATCTTTGTATTATTTTTGGGATAAATCTGACTTTTGCCATTGTTGGTTTGTTCTCCCTCGTCCCATCTCAAAATTCAGACTTCTTATCCTAGCAGAACCACTCATGGCTTGAATCAGGAATTGTAGAAGCGAAAACTCTAAAGATGACTTTTTTGTCACTAGCTAAGCTAAACATTATGGCGTGCATGTGCCATGGTTTGTATGTGGGAGCCAATAAAATCGAAAACTTTAAATAGCATTTTTTTTAATAAACATGTCACTATCACACGTGGTTATTATTGTTATTACTATGGTTTTAGAAGGGAATTGCTATTTATATTATGATTAGTTTTAAATGTTTGGGGTTTGGTGAACAGCTTTTGAAATAAATGGCCGGTTGAAACAGGCATTCGCCTAAAATTGTACTGCAGGTCTTTCTTTGAACGGGGACAGAGTAGTTCATGGTATTTAATTGGGAAGTTCAAAGTGGTCTACTTCATTGTTTGTACCCTCATGTCTTCCCTACAAAACAACCTTTTGCAATAAATTATTACCTGACCATTTTCTTTTGGTTTTGCATCGAGTGCCGTTGGAAATATCAACTTTGTTCTAAATTTTTAATATCAAATCATGGCCCATTTGGAGATGTTTGAAACTAATGTTTGGAAGTTGAAAAAGTTTTTTACCTTTTCTGAAAAGTCAACAAAAATTACTATTAAAATTTAAAATTTTCATGGGGTATTTGGTGGAGTAGTTTAAGTTGAGATTTTTAAGTTTCAATAGTAAATTTTTTTGAATTTTCAGAAAAAATAAAAAACTTTTTGGGAAAAAGACAAAAACTTTTTGAGAAAAAAACAAAAAATATTTTGAGATGAGTGGTTTAAAATGGTTCAAACTCAATTCATTCATCAAACACCTCTTAATTGTGATTTTTTACTCTTTTGGATTAATTTTTATTATTTTAATTAATAAATTAATTTTTTAATCTATAAATATGTACGTTAAAAATTTAGAACAGCCCGTACAAAAATTACTTTCAATAAATCATACAGTTAAAAATGACATCGTCTGCTGTCAACAAAATATGGGGTTAGTTTTTGGTGCTAATGCGCAAGTCTGGGAGTTGGAAACAGCGCTGAGGCAGCAGACAGATGAAACAGAGGGGAGAGCAGGGAGGGCTATATCTATAGGTGTCCGTTTGAGAGAGGGGCCCATATTTTGCATTTCAAAAAATTTGTGTGTGTTGGATTTGAATTTCCTATAGTGGGACGAACAAAAGGCTTTGCACACGAGTCTTTGACTACAAACAACTAACAACTCCCTCTCTCTCTCTCCTCTCTTGTTTTTTAATAATCTTTTTTTTTTTTTTTTAATTTTCTTTTCTTGAAACTAGAAAGAGGGTATTTCTTGGCTTTGGCCTTAAATCATCTATACAACAAACGCCTCTCACGTTTCTTACACATCCACACACGTTTTTCTCTCTCTCTCTCTCCCACAGTTCCTACTTCTTCATCTTCTTCTTGTTGTTTCCTTTGGTTTCTTCTGAACCCAACTTTAAATAAAGATTCTTCACATAAACATTCTATCTAGAGAGAGAGAGAGGGAGAGAGAGAGAGAGAGAGAGAGAGGAGAGTTTGAGGCTTCAAAGTTGTGGTCTTGATTGAGAAAAATGAGTGCTTCGAAGTTCATTAAATGTGTCACGGTAGGTGATGGTGCTGTTGGGAAAACTTGTATGCTCATTTGCTACACTAGCAATAAGTTCCCCACGGTAACTCTCTCTATCCTTTCTCTCTCTTTCCATTTATGGATGTTTTTCAAGATTTTGTTACTGGGTTCTTTTTCACATCTTCAAGTTGTTCGTGTAACCTCTTTTTTTACTGGGTTTTTTTTTAAATTTCTCTCACAAAGTTTTCTTTTTTTCTTTTTTTTTTTTTGGACAGGATTATATACCGACTGTATTTGACAATTTCAGTGCCAATGTAGCTGTGGATGGGAGCATTGTCAATTTGGGACTTTGGGATACTGCAGGTGGGAAATGAGATTAGTTCTTCTTTAGGCCTGAGTTTTTTCTTTTCTGTTTTTCTGGGTCCTTTTTTTTTTTGGGTCTTGATTGGGTTCTTGAATTCCTGAAAAAATGACCTTCCCTTTTTGATTTAAAGGTCAAGAAGACTACAGTAGATTGAGGCCTTTGAGTTACAGAGGTGCAGATGTTTTTGTGCTTGCTTTCTCTTTGATTAGCAGAGCTAGTTATGAGAATGTCCTTAAAAAGGTAATTTTTTTTTTTTACTAATATATTTTACTAATTTTTCGTTAATTCTCTCTAAATTTTTTTTTGCTTCTTTTGGTTTTTCTGGAAAAAAGATATCTATTTTTGCCTAAAGCAGACGTCTTGACTTGCTCTTTTCCCTTTAATGAACATGAACATAAATTTTATCTCAATTAGTACCACCTTTTGTACTTCAGATTTATAAAATATATCTCCTTTTGTACTTCAGATTTAGAAAATATATAAATAAACACACACACACATATATTATATATATCCCTATGATAGAGAGTTTGTGCTTCTTAATTTGTCTTGTAACCGCATATCAGTGATGGGAATTCATTCATTTCCTTTTTTCTGGTCTTTTTTTTTTTTTTTTTTCAGTGGATGCCTGAACTTCGTCGTTTCGCACCAAACGTTCCAATTGTTCTTGTTGGAACAAAACTAGGTAGGCAATAACTTTTTCTAATGTGTTTCATTTTAATGGAAACGTTTAAGAGTATCATGAAGATGACATATTTTTTATGTCTATTTCAGATCTTCGTGAGGACCGGGGTTATCTAGCCGATCATATGGGATCCAATGTCATAACATCTTCTCAGGTATGCAAGCTCAACATTTTTCCCTTTTTGAAACCTGAACTGAGTATGCTTTTTGGGATAAAAAGGAGCTTAAGTTCTACGCTTATGAAACCAGGGTGAGGAGCTAAGGAAGCAAATTGGTGCTGCGGCTTATATCGAGTGCAGCTCCAAGACTCAGCAGGTAGATTCCGGAACAGTTTGAAATTTTAGGACGCTTCGATTGATCTTTCCTGTTTGATGGATACTGAAAAACTAACTCTTTCTTGATTCTTTAGAATGTCAAAGCTGTTTTTGATACTTCTATCAAGGTTGTTCTTCAACCTCAAAGAAGGAAGGAGATGGCTCGGAAGAAAACGCATCGACGGTCTGGTTGCTCGATTGCGTGAGTACTTCACTTTCTTTTCTTTTCTTTTTTTAAATCCCTTGGATGTTTATTTGTTTCTCAATTGTCTTGTTGACCTGATTGAGTGAGAATGACTGGGTTGCTATTTACTAGTTAGCTTGTTTGGAAGCTAATGATTGAATTACCGAACTCTTCATGTGAAGGAGTTCGAGTTATTGAGGAGCGTAATCAAGTAGTAGTCGGAAACAATGACTACAAAGTACGTTGTAGGGACTAAAAACATGCGTGAACAAATTTAGTAACCTTTAAAAACACGATTGAAACTGGCGGAACTAAATGGATAAAACTGTTTCGTTGTGCTGGCCTCTGCCAAGCTCTCCATTAGACCGGGGCCTTATTTGGACCAGAAAGCAGTATGTGGCGGGATCAGAATCCTGCTATGAAATTCAGGAATTGTGAATAATCTCAATACAAGACTGTTTTTTTGGAGTTGAACGTAGTTTTAAACTTGAACTTGGAACTTCTAGTCAATTTCGTATCACCGAAGAACTAAATTTGAACTCGCATTTATTAATGAGATGTCAACTATAATGCTGAGGAATTATTTTTTCGAGTCATCCAATCATTTGAAGTGTTTTCATGTTTAGCATTTTGGTTAAAATTGTGTCAAAAGTAACATGTTTGCTTTTCTGCAGGAGCATTATGTGTGGAGGTTGCGAGGCTTAGAGCGGGTTGAGGACGGGTAGAAGATATAGTTTCGGAACGGAATATTGGTTTGTAATTTTCAGGGGGTTCGATGAGGGCCGAGCTAGTGATGTTCTTATGAATGTAATGTAGTTTTGAAAGACAGATTCTTACCAGAGGGTAAAGTAGTGGAGGGAATTGTTCATTCTCTCTCTCTCATTTGTTGTTTGCTCAGTAAAATCATGTCTGAACGTATTGGTTTATGACTTTTCTTTCTTTCTGTGTATCAAATATATCTTGTATTTTTCATGCCCTTGAGCTAATGAAAAACTTTGCTATGATCTTCTATGTTCTTATCCAACCAAAACCAATTATACATTTTTCAGCCCCATTGTCACCTTGGTCACTTTGGTTATTTGTTAATCAATGATTGTTGCTGTTTCAAATTACACGTAATAATCCTTTACTAACGAGAGCAATAATATAACAAGCAAGCACGTGTACAAAATGGTTCTTGCGAGTCATATTCACTTTTTACTTAGCGGTTTTCGTTACGATGAAGAAGATTACAAGAGAATTGTATAGCTCACGCCTTTCAGACTAAAAAATGGCTTTAGTTGTCGCCTTGGTCACTTTGGTTATTTGTTAATCAATGATTGTTGCTGTTTCAGATTATACGTATTAATCCTTTACTAACGAGAGCAATAATATAACAAGCAAGCATGTTTACAAAATGGTTCTTGTGAGTCATATTCACTTTTCACTTAGCAGTTTTCGTTACGATGAAGAAGATTACAAGAGAATTGTACAGCTCACGCCTTTCAGACTAAAAAACAAGTGCCTGCCGAACACTGGTACCCTACTAAGAATCCGGGGCATTAAAGGACAACCGAAATACATGTATGAAAACATGTAAGATCGATTTACATGCTAACTTTGGCATAACAGTATCCTGACTCTTAAAGAAGAAACTATTTTCCTAATATTTGCTAAGCAAATCTAGCACCATGGCCAAGGTTGTTCGGCAGTCACCTGAAAAGGGCTGGTCGTTCAACAAAAGAACACCCTCATAAATTCTCCTCAAAGAAGTAAAAGATTTACCATTTCATCTATTTTTTACCCAGAGAGATTTTAGCCAAAACAATGTTCTGACCCTGAAAAGTATGTTTCATTTTCTGTCAAGAAAAAAAAAAAGGGAAACAGAGGACAGTAATAAATGGAGGCTGGAACAATTGGATGGATAATAATGGCTTATTGGCAGCTTCCACTCCGTGATGTCTCTTCTTCTATTGGGAAGAGAAAGGGTAGAATTTAATGTGGTCCTACTCTTATTCTGATGATTCTGGTTGCAGAAGGTAGGTTTGGCTTCAATCTTCAATATTATTATAATCTGTACCAACCGAACCCACAGACTTTTGGATCTTCCTTTGTCAAATTTCAGGATTTGATCCTATAATTGAGTGCATTAATTGGTCTTTCACTTGTATTTAGACACTAGGACCCGGTCAAGTGCGTATGTTCATGTTCCTTGTGTCAGTTCAAAATGGCCTTGGATTTATGAGAAATGTACAATGAAATCTTTGTATCATATACATGGACGGAATCCGATATCATGTATATTTATATATATTTTTTTTCTGTGAGAGTGTATAGTAATTTTTTTTTTAGTTAAGTAACGTCAAAGTATAAAAATTAATAGATAAAATTTTGGTGTGTGTGAGAATTTTTAACCTTCCATGGAGGAAAGGCATAAAACCCATAAAATTTTTAGGGTTAAGTTAATAATTTTAGTGAGAACTATGTGATAACTTTTAATAAGGCAAAATAGAAAAACCTACAAAATTTTTGGGGTAGAAATTAAAGAAAAAAAGTTTGAGTGTCGTCCCAACACAAATCCACGGCAGATCATACACGTAAGGAGGATTATAAGGTATGAGACCTTGCCAACAAGGTTTTATGTTTAATCATCAATGGATTTTGTTAGTTTTATATACTTTCCATTTAATATGATTTTGATTAGATTTGATATTTAAAAACATGCACGCTGATAAGAATATCGTATTATAGAAAGCTTCTGAAAACTTAATATGTGATCAAATTTCTCCATAGGTGTTTTGTTATTAGATGATGATGTGAAGTTCATATTGTCTATATAAGAAATCTTAGAATCTATCAATGAAACAGAATTGATCTGATCTAATTATATTTGAAAGATGAATTCCGTTTTTCACAAATTATCATGGATACAAAGTGAAAATAAAAGAGTGAAAGACATCTTTATCGTTGGATTAATTTGTCAAATTTCACGTGACAACTCTGATATATTTCGGTACTAGTATTATGATAGCAAAACAATGTTGGGGATAATTATGAGTTCCGTACACAGGTGAACTTGTGCTATAGATGGTTCTCCACAAACCTGCATCAACAGGGAATCAAAAAAGCCAAGGTGCAAGTGGTTTCAATAATTTTATGTACCCGTGAATTTTTGCCATGGTCTGGTGAATTATTTGATGGCTTCAAAAGATTTTTTTTTTTTTTTTTTTTCTTTACTTAAAGATGAGATATTCAAACTCTATATTATTAAATAGAATCATATATAGGATTACTGTTAGACTATATATGTAATCACGTTTTAATTTAAATTCTTTTTAAGCAAACTTCTCTTAAAAATGGTGCTATTGAATAGGAAAATGTGTCTTTGGCACTTTAAGGTTAAAGGATTCTCTCGTTTAATTTATGAGATTGTTGAAGAACTTGAAATCACTCATCATCCATTTTCTCATCTTTTTTTGTTTCTGAAGAGTTACGAGTCCCAAATTTTTCTTATAATCTCCTCAACCCTTTCGTCGTCCAATTTTTCCTCCAAACAAACGATATTAAATATTTCAAGAAAAGATTCATTAAAACAATACAAATAATATGAAAAATTCTATATTTAAATAAAAACAAATACTAATAAAGCAAAGTTCTGTCCTCTAGTGAGAAATTATTTTTCCAATTTTATCAACATAGTTTTTAATATGATATGATTTGATTTCGTATCTTGCCATATAGTTTATATACATTTATATTTCGTAACTCTCTTAACAATATCTACCGTTTTCTTTCCCCACCGCCTCTATAATTCTGTCAACGTTTTAGGAGTAAAATTGAGGAAGAATTTTGAAATTGATTTTCTTTTTTAGGGGAAAAAAAAAACACTATTGGTATCATCTTGTTCTCAATTCTTGTCATTACTTTGAAACTCTTGGAGCCACTAATGAAATTAAAAGGAATTTGACCACCGTACAAACCAACATTACATAACTCATTAGTGACAGGACACGAGAGACGAACACATAGCACATTCACACACATAAATACTATAGTTGAGGGATTTTCTAAACTGACGGTTCATTTTAAATTAAACTATATTTGTTCATTTCAGTTTTTATTTTTTTTTTCTGAAAAACTTTTTATTTTTTTTCTGAAAAGTTTGTCTCTTTTGAAAAGTCAACAAAAATTACTATTAAAATTTAAAAATCTTAAACTAAACTTATTCACCAAACACTCCCTAAGATTGAATTTTTTAATATTTTATGCCTTGTATTTTTGGTTTAAAAAATCTTTTAGAGATTTATGGATAAATAGTCTTTTTTTTTTTTAAAGAAATTTTTTAGCAAATGATTGAAATTTTTAAAAATTAGTTAAAAAATCATTTTTTAAATGATCAATCAATTTTTTTAAATAGTCAATTAACCTTATAATATTATTAATTTAGTAAATCGGTGATTGACCATAATAAAAATCACTAATTTTCAAGTCTAGAAAATTGACTAATTTTGGAAAAAAAAAATTACAAACGTTTATTTTGCTAAATAAAAGAAAACTCGGTTATATATTATATTGAGTGATCGAAATAGCCTACCTAACTTAATTTTCCAATCTTTTTATTATACAATTTTTTTTCTTTAAAATCGAGGGTTGAAAATTTAGACATGAAATTATCAACAGATTATACATGTATTTTCTATTTTAAAAACTAATATACCATCAGAACAAAATTATTCTAACTTGAAGAAAACAATTGGGATTTATAGTTAAATAGCCTTTTTTTAATAAGTTTTTTTTTTTTTTTTTTTTTGTAAATGACCGAGGTTTTTAAAAATTAGTTAAAAGACTCTTTTTTCTAAGTTGACCAAACAATTTTCTTAAATGGTCAACCACATAATAGTTAATCAGTGATTAAGTTATGATCAATCACTGATTAACCATAACGTAAATCATTAAATTTCATAATTAATTACTGATTGATAAAATCTGAAAAATAACGAACGATCATTTTCTTAAATTAAAAAAGTTGGATCATCCATTAATTTAGGTGATTAAAAAAGGCAACCTAACCTAATTTTCCAAAACAAATTATATCTTTATATCAAAGCCTCCAAAAAATAAAAAATAAAAACAATTCAAAAAATTAGAAATAATTACACAAAGAGTCCTTTTTTAGAGTTTTATTTTAAAATATATCTATTTTTTAACAATATTATGCATATGCCTTTTAAAAAAAAAATGTTTATAGTACCTATTTTGTCCTTTTACTATATTGGCATCATTATATTTTTATACATATTCTTTTATTTTCCTTTTTTTTTTGACTTCAATGATGAATTTTTTTGTTAATAAATGTGGATTACATTTAATAAATCAAAATTAGTTATAAACATCAAAGTAATAATAATAAGTTTAAAATATTTACTATAGATGATGGTTCAGATCAAATAATAAATACAACATAAAATATTTACAATAAAGATTGATAAAATTAAAATATTTACACTTTTCATATAAAAAGACTACGAATTCTTTACAAAAAAATCTATTTATTTAAGTAATCCTCTGCAAATGAAATGGTTGTCATTTAATAAGCATCATCCAAATAAATTGAAAAATAACATAATTAATGTTATCAAATTCTTTATGAAAAAACATAATAGAAATGAAATCGAACTTATCTTTATGATAAAAACTGATTTAAAACGTGAAAGATCTTTTTGAGATTTTTTTGTAGTTTATTATTATTAATATGAAATTTGATTTTGAGAAAACATTCTATTTTTAGTTCATTATAAATATTGTAACTTCTTTACAATAAATCCAAATAATTTTCGAAATTTCCTTTTAAACCAATTCTTTCAACAATTTAATTAGATCAACTTTAGCCTTTTTGGGTCTTAGATTCAATTTTTTTTCATTTCCTGTTTTGTAATTTATTTATTTGCTAATTTTTCATTTTTTATGAAGAGTAATGTTGTCTTATAATTTTTTTTTTTTAGATGTTCTTGTAAATAAAAAGAAAAATGAACATATTTTAAATTAAAATCTCCAATTTAAATATCTATGTAAATAAATAAAAAAAAAACCGAGAGGCTATGAATTCTTTACCAAAAAAAATCTATTTATTTAAGTAATCATCTACAAATCAAATGACTGTCATCTAAACCTCAACCAAACAAATTGAAGAATAACACAATTAATATTATCAAACTCTTTATGAAAAAAAAAATACTATTATTTATATAAATTGATAAAAATGAAGTCGAACTTATTTTTATGACAAAAACCGATTCATTATGTGAAGATCTTTTTGAGATATTTCTTTTTTTTTTATTTAGTTTATATTTATACTCCGTTTGGTATTACTATTTGAGTTGAAAATTTTAAATTCGAGTTGGTTGATTTTTTAAAAATTAGTTATAATTTTTGTTGATTTTTCAGAAAAAGATATTATCTTAAAATTATTTTTTTTAAAAGAGTGTTTGGTGTGTTAGTTTGAGTTGAAATATTTTAGTTGTAATAATAAATTTTTTTGAATTTTTAGAAAAAACAAAAAAATTTTTGAGAAAAAGACAAAAATTTTTTGAGAAAAAGACAAAAAAAAGTTTGAAATGAGTTGGAATTGGAACGAACTCCAAACTCCAAACTCCCCCTAAACCGTTTATATATATATTAAAAAATAAATATATTTTAAATCAACATATTATATCTATGTAAATAATAATAATAATTGAAAAGAAAAATAAACAGGGAGGCATTATGGTCATTTCACCGCCGTCGTCATCTTCCCCTTCTACTCGGTCCACAATCTCTCTCTCTCTCTCTATCTCTCTGTGTGATCACCGTCCCACACCTTCATAGAAGCCCACCTCCATTCCAGAAACTTCCACACCTCTCTCTCTCTCTCTCTGGATGGACCCTCCACCGGCGAAGAGCTGGAGCATCCACACCCGACCGGAGATCATCCAGAAGTACCAGATCCTCGAACGCGTCGGCTCCGGCGCCTACTCGGACGTCTACCGCGCCCGCCGCCTCTCCGACGACGCTGTGGTCGCCCTCAAGGAGGTCCACGACTACCAGTCCGCCTTCCGCGAGATCGAGGCCCTCCAGCTCCTCCGTCACTCCCCCAACGTAGTCGTTTTGCACGAGTACTTCTGGCGCGAGGACGAGGACGCCGTTCTCGTCCTCGAGTATCTGAGGACCGACTTGGCCTCGCTGATCGCCGAGGCCAAGAAGCGCGGAGATCGGAATGGGATCGGTGCCGGAGAGCTCAAGATGTGGATGCTTCAGATTCTCTCTGGAGTTGACGCGTGTCACCGGAACATGATCGTGCATCGGGATTTGAAGCCTAGCAATTTGTTGATAGGTGATGATGGCGTGCTCAAGTTGGCTGATTTTGGTCAGGTAATATTGTTGGGGATACGAATTTTGGTCGTTTTTCTGCTTTATTTGATTGAGATTTTGCTTCCTTATCAGAGAAAACATATATATATATTTATAGTTAAGAGATTTTGGTTGTTGAATGTTTGTTTGGTTTTCCCTGAGTTGCGAATTGAGTAGAAAAAGTTGTCATATTTGGTCGCTCCTATGAATTCTCCTTTTTTTTTTTTTTTTTTTTTTTTTTGCTGCTTAGATTTTTGGTTATGGAACAAAAAAATTTCCTCGTTTTTTGTTTAGTGTATTCTGGGCTGTCTAATTTGCTGCATTGAGTGGAAAGAGTGTAAATTTTCACTTTGTTTTTTCATCAAGGGTGTTATTTGTTGACAATATGTGAAATAATTCCATTGCTATGGAAGCTTCAAGTTATGTTGAGTATCTGCTGAACTGAACTTGATATTCGGTTTGTTCAAATGGGTTGGTACAGAGAACTGGCATTGTCGTTTCGGAAATAGAAACAAGAACTTTCTCATTTCAATTTGTCTTTTGTGTATCAAAGTGTAGAAAGAGAATGTATTTTGTAATCAGAGCATAGAAGGGGTCGAAAATTTGTTGCCCATTTTAGCCAATACTTTCTCCGAGTATTTTAGGCAATGAAGTTTGAACATTTTGAAGACAAAGATTTGAACTTTTTTCCTTTTTCTTTTTATTTTTTTTTTATTTTTTATTTATTTATTTTTTTATGTTGTTATTACCGGTGTCTTACATCTTACTCAAGTTTACGGATCCGTTGCTGTTTTTGTTAGGTTTTTAAAGAAGTGAATTTGTAATTTTTGGCTTTTCAGGCAAGGATACTGATGGAGCCTGCATATGCTGTCCCTGGCGAGAATCCTTTAGATGAGGCAGGCTCCGTTCAGCCACATGAAGGAACTCCAGAAACAGAGAGTTCATACCGAGGAAATACAGGTCAAGAGCAAGAGCGTGGAGCTATGAGCAAAGAAGAAGAATATTTGCAAGTGTTGGATGAGATGAAGGCCAAAGATTTCGATAAGGAGACGAACACTTACGACGGAGACACGTCTTGTTTAGCCACTTGCACAACAAGCGACATAGATGAGGATGAT